>JAJJMB010007708.1:9428274-9680629 GCA_023531105.1 Papaver atlanticum
ATTTCTTTTGATAGAGCATTCTTGGACCTAGGTTTTTGATGTTTTATGCTTCGGATTTACACTTGTTATTTTGAAAATCTACATGTTGCAATAGTTTAGAATCAAATTGAACGAGAAAATTACATGAATATAAATACTTGATTAAATCACTTTGAACTTGGAAAATAGTGGAATCTCAGCCTCAGTGTTCTTTTAATATTGATATCAACTTTGTCAGTGTTTGCTATAATTTTTAGTGATTTTTCTATTTAGTTTTGAATTTAAGTCTAAAGTTATCCTTCACAAGTTCGAGAATCGAATCCCTCTTTTTTACTACAACTACAAAACACATCAATTTTTGGCGCCGCCGACGCAGACTTGTTTTTAGGGTTTTAGATTTATTTTTATTTTATTTATTTATTATTATTTTTCTATTTTACGTTTTTGGGTATTTATCTTTTGTCTACAGGTTTTGGAACATAAAGAAAAAATTGATCCAAAGAGTTTGGTGATGTCGTAAAGACTTGGAGCTAAAGATTAAAGCGAAAAGAACGGAAAAGAAGACAATTTTATTATGGTTATTTTCTTTAGTTTATTTTTTTTATTTAGGATTTTGTTTATTTTAGAAGAAAAAAAATTGTATTAGGGTTTCTTCATTATTTTGTAATTTTTCTTTTCTTTTTTTTGGACTTTTGGACTCTGGACATTATTTATTTTTTATTATACCCTACGGAAGGGTACCTTTAATTATAAAACTGTTTGCAGAGAAGGAGGACAATTACGATATTGTCTCTGCACCTTGGGTTCGTACACTGACACAGGAGTCAGTGGCCCGAGTCGACTACAACCGATTCATCCCCCGTCTGGAACGGGAGGTAAGATTCTGAACACTCGCGAATCCCCTGTCAGCGAGTTACTGTATTCCTTAAGGTGCATATCTGCTGAGGATCTGAATACAGAAAGTTATTTTTCTAGTAAAGGGCAAGGCCTGGCCATACAAGAGATTCGGATTTCATCACCGTTCTCTTCTTGCCCGCCTTAGGAAAACGATACCGAACGCGAACCCAAGCTTAAAATTTTGACTAGAACGAGACCGATAGGGTAACGAGCTTGTAGGAAAGACGTTCAAAAGGATCATATTGGGTATCTTGTTAGCCTAACTCAAAGTTCAGGAAGATTACTGTAAGTCGATTAGAGCCGCCTTGTAACCCAGGGAAGCGTTGCCAAAGAGGTGGGGGTATCAAAGCTTCTCTTAGCTTCTCCTACTTCTCTTCGACTTACTTTATTCGGATCGTCCTACGAGGTTTGCTAAAATTATACCCAGTTGCCTCTTGGAAGAGTAGAAGCTGGTCTAGAAACAATCTAAGTGGAGCCATCATGCTTTTTGTTTGCTAGAAATCAATAGGGTTGATTTGGTTGAGTCGTCCTTGATTTGTGATTGCTTACCCTTCCAATTTAGGAAATTCTTGTGTATGCCTGAACATAAAAGAGACGCCCTAGGTAGATTTGTAAACGAAAAACCTAGCAGTTCTGAGTGTCTCGATTACCTTAATCTAGAAAGTCCAATTTTCGGAGAGTCCTGTTTTTAACATTCTCCTGAAGAGAGAATCCCTAATACTCCGATAGTACCAGAAATGGCTACTTTGAAAGCTTTGTTGAATCCGACTAGGACTACTCGTCCCTCGTGTATTAAGTTAGCTGACATATAAGCCAATTATGAACTTAAACCTGGGACCATACAGATGCTCCCAATCTTTTTAGGGAAAGAAAATGAAAACCCCTATTTCCATGTTAAGGATTTTGAAGAAATATGCAGTACCCTAAGAATTAGAGGCTTAGATGATGATGCTTTGAAACTTAGGTTATTTCCCTTTTCCCTGAAAGATAAAGCCAAATCGTGGTTGTATAGTTTGACTTCTGAGTCAATCGAAACATATGAACAACTTACATCTGCCCTTTTCAATAAGTTTTTCCCTAGGCATAAACATCATCGATTAGGACGCAAATCTGCACATTCTCACAACAAGAGGGAGAATCTTTGTATAGGTATTTGGAAAGGTTAAATGATTTGTTAACACAATGTACTCACCATGGTTTAGAAAAGGTTAGGCTAGTTCAGATCCTTTATGAGGGTTTAGATTACTCCACAATAACCACGGTTGAAGCTCTGTGTCCAGGTGGGTTTGAGAATCAAACTGTTGATACGGCAATGATATTTTTGAATGAAGCCGCCGAAAAGACCCAACAATGGGAAAATAGTAGGGAACCCAGGAAAACAATTCTTCTAAGCAGAGGAAACGTTAATAGGGTAGAAGGAGGCTCTGAATCAGATGCCAAGATTGCAGCGATAGCTAAAAGGTTAGAAGTTCTAGAAATGGGTCACACTAGTGGTAGATCGGAGCCTTTTTGGGAAGGCCAGAATAATGAAGAGCAAGCCAATGCTCTTTATAATAACACTAGACTCGATAATCGTCAGAAATTTGACCCATATTCAGAAACCTATAATCCTGGGTGGAGAAACCATACGAACCTTGCATGGTCTAAGGGCCAGAATCAAGGTCAGTTTAGTAATTCTAATGCTCCCCGAGGTTTTAGTTATGCTAAGAATCCTTCGGGACAAGCTCAATTTCATAATCAGTCGGATAAGAAAATCCTAAACCTAAAGGAGTCTCTCGTGTTGTTAACTCAGCAAACTGCAAAATTTCAGCAATCAGTAGAACAAAGTCTACAAGCTAGTAACAAGATAGGAAAAGAAAATAGTCATGATATTTCCGAGTTAAAAACCCAAGTAGGTCTGATAAATGAGTCTTTGAGAGAAAAAGGTAGGTTTCCTAGTCAAACACAACCCAACCCTAGAGGAGTTCATGAAGTAGGTACAAAACCATTGAATCAATTGAATGCTATTAGAACCCTTAGGAGTGGTAGAATTGTATACAATGAGGTAACCATGCTCGATAGTGAACATACTGTAGTTCACCCCTCAGGACCACCCATAGCTGAGGAGACCGATAAAGTTTCTGATGATGTCAATTCAGTCCCTGGGAGGTCTGATTCTGTGCCTAGAGTCCCGTTTCCCCAGCTATTAGTACCAACAAAGAAGGAATCGAACTTTAATGACATATTGGAGGTTTTTAAGCAAGTTACCATAAACCTTCCTTTATTTGATGCAATTAGGAAAATTCCTGCTTATGCCAAGTTCCTTAAGGATATGTGTACGCGAAAGCGAAAACTTAGCGTCCATAAGAAAGCCTTTTTAGCTAGTCACGTAAGTTCAATCATTCAGAACACCACAACTCCAAAGTACAAAGACCCAGGTTCCCCTACTATTGCTTGTACATTAGGTAAATTCCGGGTAGAAAAAGCTTTACTTGACTTAGGATCCAGTGTTAACTTACTGCTGTACCATGTGTATTTACAGCTAGGACTTGGTGAAATGAAACCTACTCAGATGACACTGCAGTTAGCTGATAGGTCTGTTAAAATTCCTCGAGGTGTTATCGAGGATGTTCTCATTGAGGTCGACAAGTTTATTTATCCAGTAGATTTTGTTGTGCTAGATACCCAACCTGTCCCTAACCTAGAGAACTAGATACCTGTGATTTTAGGTCGCCTCTAATGCGATCATTAACTGTCGAAATGGTGTGATGAATTTGTCTTTTGGTAATATGACTATGGAGATGAACATTTTTAATGTCAGTAAGCTACCTTATGAGCTAGATGACACATGTGTTGAAGAGGTGAACATGATAGAAGCATTAGTTCAGGAGTCATTACCAAACATTTTGTCTGAGGACCCATTAGAAAGTTTTCTATCCCATTTTGGTTTAGATTTTGACGACGATAGCACTATTGAAGAAGTGAATGCCCTATTAGATTCTACCCCTGTGTTAGACACTAATAGATGGAAAGCTAGGTTCGAACAATTACCAGCTTCTGAGACTACCTTAATTCCTTCTTTAGTAGAGCCTCCTAAGTTGGACCTTAAACCACTACCCGACACTCTAAAGTATGTGTTTTTAAGCCCATCTGAGACTTTACCTGTGATTATATCTTCCGATTTGGATAGTGATCAGGAAAGTAGGCTAGTGAATGTACTTAAAGATAATAAGGAAGCTTTAGGGTGGACTATAGCAGACATTAAGGGTATAAGTCCTACTGTGTGTATGCATCAGATTCATTTAGAGGAAGACTCCAAACCTTCTAGGGAGATGCAACGTCGACTGAACCCTAACATGAAAGAGGTAGTTCGAAAAGAGGTGCTTAAGTTGTTAGATGCGGGTATTATCTACCCAATTTCAGACAATAAGTGGGTCAGCCCCGTTAAGGTTGTCCCCAAGAAATCAGGTATCACTGTAGTCCAGAATGATAATAACGAGTTAATCCCAACCCGAGTGACCACGGGATGGCGTGTCTGTATTGACTATAGGAAATTGAACAAGGTCACAAGGAAGGATCACTTTCCCCTTCCTTTCATCGACCAAATGCTAGAGCGATTAGCTGGACATAGTCATTATTACTTCTTAGATGGATACTCCGGATATAATCAGATTGTTATTGCCCCAGAAGACCAAGAGAAAACCACCTTTACCTATCCCTTTGGTACCTTTGCGTATAGACGCATGCCTTTCGGGCTATGTAATGCCCCTGCGACCTTTCAGCGTTGCATGATGAGCATATTTTCTGATATGGTAGAACGGTTTTTAGAGGTCTTTATGGATGATTTTTCAGTGTTTGGTTCATCTTTCGATGAGTGCTTGTATCATTTGACATTAGTGTTGACTAGGTGTAAGGAAAAGAATTTAGTGCTTAATTGGGAAAAATGCCATTTTATGGTTAAATCAGGAATTGTGTTAGGGCACATCGTATCCTCTAAGGGTATAGAGGTAGACAAAGCCAAAGTTGATCTTATTAAGACTTTACAGGTCCCAAAAACCGTAAAAGATATTAGGTCATTCCTAGGGCATGCAGGATTTTATCGTCGATTCATTAAGGATTTTAGCTTGATTTCTATACCTCTTTGCAATTTGCTTGCAAAAGATGTTAAGTTTGTCTTTGATGATGCGTGTTTAGAGGCTTTTGAGAAGCTTAAGAGTTTACTCACTACTGCCCCCATAGTCCAGGCACCTAACTGGAACCTACCCTTTGAGATTATGTGTGATGCTTCAGATTATGCTATAGGTGTTGTGTTAGGACAGCGAGAAAACAAATTACTTCATGTGATTTACTATGCTAGCAAAACTCTTAATGATGCCCAACTGAACTATACAACTACCGAGAAGGAACTGTTAGCTATCGTGGTTGCCTTGGATAAGTTTAGATCCTATCTGTTAGGTTCTAAGGTCGTAATCTATACCGATCATGCTGCTTTGAAATACCTTTTGTCTAAGAAGGATACTAAACCTAGATTGATTATATGGATCCTCTTGTTGCAAGAATTTTCTCTAGACATTAGAGACAAAAAGGGTGCAGAAAATGTAGTAGCAGATCACTTGTCTAGGCTAGTTGTTGATCATTCTAATGATTCTCTTCCTATAAGGGATAACTTTCCTGATGAACAATTGTTCTCTGTTTCCCAATCACCTTGGTATGCACATATAGTGAATTATCTTGTTACTGGTCGAATGCCTCAACATTGGGGTAAACAAGATCGTTCTAGGTTTTTAGCCGAGGTTAAGCATTTCTTTTGGGACGATCCTTATCTGTTTAAGTATTGTCCAGACCAGATTATTAGGAGATGTATACCTGAGAGTGACCAGTCCAGTATTATCTCCTTTTGTCATGAACATGCATGTGGGGGTCATTTTAGTGCTAAAAAGACTGCTGCTAAGATATTGCAGTGTGGATTTTATTGGCCTTCGTTGTTTAAAGACTCCCATAGTCATTGTGTTTCTTGTGAGCGTTGCCAGAGGTTAGGAACCATTTCCCGTAGAAATATGATGCCTTTGAACCCTATTTTAGTGATTGAGGTCTTTGATGTGTGGGGCATTGATTTTATGGGTCCATTTCCTAATTCTTTTGGTTATCTTTACATACTTGTCGCTGTAGACTATGTGTCTAAGTGGGTTGAGGCGGTTCCGTGTAGAACAAATGACCACAAGGTCGTAGTCCAGTTTTTGAAAGAAAATATACTTACACGTTTCGGTACGCCGCGAGCTATAATTAGTGATGGAGGTTCACACTTTTGTAATAGACCGTTTGCTCTTTTAATGAAACAATATGGTATTACCCATAAAGTAGCTACCCCCATATCACCCACAGACTAGTGGTCAGGTAGAGGTTTCCAATAGGGAAATTAAGTGTATTCTAGAGAAAACAGTTAATCCTAATAGGAAAGACTGGTCGTCGAGGCTTACTGATGCCTTATGGGCTTATCGTACTGCGTTTAAGACACCCATTGGAATGTCACCCTATCGTTTAGTTTTTTGCAAGGCATGTCACCTTCCTATTGAGTTAGAGCATAGAGCCTACTGGGCTATTAAGCAGTTAAACTTTTCACTTGACAAGGCAGGAGCTCACAGAAAGCTCCAGCTCAATGAGTTGGACGAGATTCGTAGAGATGCATACGATAGTGCTAAGGAGTATAAGAACAAAATGAAACTTGTGCATGATAGGAATATTTTACGAAAGTCATTTTCTCCAGGTCAAAAAGTTCTCCTGTATGACACTCGTTTGCATCTATTCCCCGGGAAGTTGTGCTCTCGGTGGACCGGTCCTTTCGTGGTCCGTACTGTTTTTCCTCATGGCGCTATTGAAATTGAGACACCAGACGGTAGTAGTTCTTCAAAGGTTAACGGTCAGAGATTGAATCCCTTTTTAGAGCCTTTTCCTACAGGTGATGTTGAGGAGGTCCCTCTGGAGGACCCTGTTTACCTTGATTGACCATCGAGGCGATTTGTATGTTATATATTATTTTTGTAGGTTTTTGATTCCACTTCACCCAGGTACTATCTTTCCGACTTCTCTCTTTACTGATTCCTCATGTTATTTATACTTTTGGTACTGTTCTGTAATTAGAAACATTGAGCACAATGTTAGATTTAAGTTTGGGGGTGGGGTAGAAACTTTTTGTTACTTTTTGTTACAATAAATAAACTCCAGAGCCTAGAAATTTATGCCTATTAAGGATGGCACTAACCAATCTAAGTGGATGGAAGCATTTTGGTTTAGGAGTTGAGGAACCAATCTTATTAGATGGAAACATCTATAAGAGTCTATTCATAAAAGCACGGAGCTCAGGTGTTAGAAATAACATGATAGTTTCACCGTATCTCGGAATCATCTTATTACTTCTGTTTTTATTTTTCCAAATTTTTATGTTGATGTCTGCTGGGGTGAAATAGAGTGATTGAGTTACTAAAAAAAAAAAAAAAAAAGACCAGACCAATTAGACCAATCGGAATAAATAACACTTGGATAGCAATATGTGTGTGTTCTCCCTGTCTCCATCGCCTAAACAAGCGTGGAATGCAGGATCCACGGGAATTACCATGTAATCTACTGACAAGAAGCATGCGCTTGGATCCAAAAGATATAATCATGTCGTTAAAAAAATAAAAAAATAAAGGTTTATTATAAAGTCGACCACTGGTTCCCTTGTATATGCCAGCTGTGTTGATGTAGATTTAGGATTGTCGACCACTGGTCCCTTGTATATGCCAGTTGTGTTGATATTAGTCCAGACCAGTATCTCAATCCACTAGGTCATAGGTTCATCTTGGCATTGAAGTCCATTCGCAACCATCTACTTATATATCCATCTTCTTAATCTATTCATGTGATTTGTTTGATTCCGGATATTGATGTCCATAGTGCGACTATCTGAGTAGAGCTCTGTCACTTATATATGAATTTTAGTATACTCGAGTGCAAACTCATATACAGCAATTGGAATTTCGCATCAGGGTATTTCCTCCCATAATCAATAAGTATGTCAACCAAGGAGGTTCTTTAGTGCATTCCAAGGTTCTGCGTAGATAGCTAGGGTCTGGAGTAAAGGTTTTGTGGGTACACCTCTGGTAAACCCTCCCGAGACTAAAACTCGGCCACTAGGGCCACCTAGGGGTTTAAAGGCTTGTTGCACATGCTAAGTGCAATCGACGATGCCTGCGACAGTGAGTTAGGATTTTATTTTTTGTAATTTTGATTTGCTCGGGACTAGCAAATAATAAGTTTGGGGGTATTTGATAGACGCATTTATGTGTCTATTTTCATCTCTTTTATGTATAGTGTTAGTACCCATTTTTGTACTAATTTTGGTATTTTATCCCTTGTAGGTGTTTTTGGAAAAATGGGCTTTTGCGGTGAAATTGGCTCGAAAAGTGGTTTTTGCGCTCATGGGAGAAAATTACTAAGGGGCAGCCAAATTACTAAGGGGTGACCACTTGCTATTCGCACCCCTGGTCCGGATAAGGGGAGGTCATCCCCTTCGTTTAAATTTCATTTTTGGCGGGAAAATATTTTTCACGCTAAGAACAGAATATAGTTTTCGATTTTGGGCTAGCTATGAAGAGATTAAAGCTCTGATTTTTCTTGGGCTTGCTTCTTAACCATCAACAGACGAAGTATGGGTGATTGAATGGGATGTTTTGGGCTGAATGATCGGTTTGATAAAACAGGGAAGAAAATAAAAATAAAAATGGAAACAGGCAAATTTTCGAGTTATATTTGGAAGTTACGTGCTATATATTGCAAGGATTTGTTTGTAGAAGAATAATAGGATAGTTTGGATAATTCAGGAAGGAGGTGAAGTGAAAAAAATATCCAAAACTTGGCAGAGAAGAAAAATTTATTTTTGGGGAAGAAAAAGAGATTTTGATCGAGTTAAACCGACCTGTGAGGTATATATAAGCTCTAGAGAGTCCAAGGAAGGGGGATGAACAAGTTAGGGGAAGTTTAGAGCCTTAGAGAAGCGAAAAAAATCAACTGGAGTCGAACGCGTTCTGCTGCTGCTGCTGCTAAAGAAGAAGAAGACGAAGAACATAAGACCCACAGAGTCAGTCGGAGAAGCGGTCTTATATTCAACTACACAAAGCTCCTGTCGTTCCCGTCTGCAATCACCGAAACCTTTCAGCAACGATTCAGTCTTCTGTTTTAGACTTTCAGCGACTTCAGTATACTCTTTACTCCCTTGTAATCATTTTTTGAGCTATAAACATGTATTTTAAGCAAGTGATTAATATGAGGAGCTAAACCCCTTTGCTGAGGCGATAGAGGAAGCTATTTTTCCAACAAAAAGTGGTATATTCTATTTTATTTATTTTATTGCAATTATTTTATGATTATTTGCCTTGATTGAAAATTGTTTGAGTGATTTTTGTTGAGCAATTGTTATTTCTTTTGATAGAGCATTCTTGGACCTAGGTTTTTGATGTTTTATGCTTCGGATTTACACTTGTTATTTTGAAAATCTACATGTTGCAATAGTTTAGAATCAAATTGAACGAGAAAATTACATGAATATAAATACTTGATTAAATCACTTTGAACTTGGAAAATAGTGGAATCTCAGCCTCAGTGTTCTTTTAATATTGATATCAACTTTGTCAGTGTTTGCTATAATTTTTAGTGATTTTTCTATTTAGTTTTGAATTTAAGTCTAAAGTTATCCTTCACAAGTTCGAGAATCGAATCCCTCTTTTTTACTACAACTACAAAACACATCATCTTATATACGAAGTTCAAAAGATAGACGTTATACTTCGTATTGTAATTCCTTAATACTATGTCTAACTAGAGTATAATCATTCACAGCTTCGCAGTTATGTTTTCAATATGCACGACTTGAAACATACGTTAGGAATGAAACAGTTCAAGTCAAATATTACTAACCTCAAGTGGAAGGATTATGTCGTCGTTGCAGTTCTTTACTTCTTCACATTTTTCAAGTCTTCACGTAATACTTGTAAGTCTCATATCCTAGTAACTTTCTAGCTAACCTGTACGAAGTTTACTCTAGTAAATAATCAAGCGACTCTTTAAATGAGTTTTGATTCACTAAAATATGACAACCAAACTTGACATACCAACGCCTTGTGGGTTCAACCGAGCTATGCTCTAACGATCTCCCCCTTTGTCAATTTTAGTGACAAAACTCTTACATCATATGGATAAACAAATTACAAGAATTCATTACACATACGCTTGATTCCAAGTTTCAACAGCACAATAACCTGTATACATTAAATCCTTTAAATTCCATTGTTGACATTATAATAACAAAGCTAATACTCCCCCTAAAGGTAAGATAGGTAGAATTTCAATCCACGCGTCTTTGTTATTCCCTTTGTAGTTAAGATAACCACAAGTATCAATATGATATGCTACTCCCCCTTAGTCTATGCTTTACTCTTTCGTTAGATATAACGTTTAAGCACCATTGTCCTTTCCCTTAGTAATACCAAATCAATATCAAATCACTTGTTTACTCCATATATTTCTCCCCCTTTTTGTCACAAAATGACAAAGGTACGAGCAAATAAAGGACAAACCGAAAGGATCTTACAAATCTTACAAAGAGACTTGCAACCTTTAAGAGTTAAGCACGAGGGTTCCACACACCATTTTTGATAACCAATATCAAAACCGAAACTACAAGTAATTTTGTTTTGATATGTTACCAAGGAAACAATTGCCCGAAGAAATTTTTCCTAATAGTTTAGCAAATCAAAAATTGACTATCATCTTAGTTCTTTTGCTAAACCGATTGTACAAATACAATCGCTTGTTCGATAAGACCAAAATAAAGATAGAATTACTCTATTTTTCTCATCGGGCTCTAATTATTCTCATCAATAACTTAGACCTTTCACTTTTAAACAAGACAAGTACTAGGTTAGCTAACTATCATTTCTTGTTAAGGCATTCGATTAGACTTGAATAACCGAAACCTCCACTTTGATAAGTCTAACTAAGATCAGAATTAATCTTAGTTTCTCTTATCCGGAATCCAATTGGACTAAACATTGATCCTGAAAACTTTTTTGTTAAGCCATAAACAATTCATATAAACCAAATAAATCAACTTGCATAACTATTTACCTCAACCGGAAGCAATTGAAACAAACATAGACATTATAGCACCGCAATTGCACCGAAATTTTGTAAGCCTAAACAATTGATACCAAACAATAAAGCAAGATAACAATAGTTTTTCTTAACCGGAAACAATTGAATCACACACACATCCATACACAAATAATGGAATAAACATCAATTGTACAGAAATTTTGTTAAGAAAAAGCAATAAATATATGCAATAAAATCAGGCTTTTCTTAAACAGGAAAACGATTAACTAACAAAGTCGTTACCTCAAGTTCCGCATCCTCTTCTCCCCTTAAGATATAACATTAAGCGCCAGTTCAAGATAAAACTCTCCCCCATTGTGTTGTCATCCTCTCGCAAGACAAAAGAACAACAACAAAGAGCAACCTTTACCAGAGAAAGGTTGAAAACCGGTTTTAACTAATGCGATCCTAAAGTTGAAACCCCGAAACACATATGCTTTTATGCTAAACCAAAACGATTCAACATATTGTGACTTTTTCACATACTGTTTCAATCAGAACCCCTCATGATCCTTTGATAAAGCCTACCAACATGGGCTAGAACTCAATCCCGCTAAATCAAAAAATCACCCAAACCATAAGGGTTCACACATATGAGATCGAATATTAAGGTCATGAAAACCGAAATCAAACATCCCACAAACATACATAGCAATAATATAAAACATTAAAGCACAGGCTATGTAATCGAAAACTATCACAAGAAAAATTATAAAATAATAATTTTTATTCATAAATAAGATAGTTTTATTCATAATAGACCTTATACAATTATTGAAAGAAATCAAAAAATAATGTCTATTTTTCTTTCTCAATTCTTGTGAAGATTGCTTTCAAAAACTGGATTCAAATTCTTCTAAGCACTTCCTTTTTCAATAGACAATGTGTTCATCTCAAGCAGTTGAGAATGAAGATTAGCTAGTACTTCTTTTGAATCCTTTATCATCAACTCATGATATCTAATGTAACCTTTTACAGTAAGAGTCTGTTTTCTTAGAGAATCTTGAGAATTATCATGAAGAGAGATATCATGAGTTTCAGTCATAACTAATGCACAGAGTGCTAAGTCATCAAGAGATGATCCTTCTTTTGTCGGATTCTCCATTGAAGCAATATAGTCTTCTTTCTGACAAGAAAAATATATACACAATGGGAGAAAAACAAGGGATAATTTGGTTTATGGAAACCAAATATATTTTCCCCAAAAGTAAGAGATATCAATTAAGAATATTTTTACTTAAAGAAAAATATGTGCATCCTGCCCAGATTTATGCTTCCTCACAATCACAATTTTGGGCAACAAGTGAGGATGCATTAATCAACACAATCAGTGTGTGTTGGGATGAGAAATATTCTCACCACAGGTAACAAAGACATCCTTAGGATGACTTATAAACACAATAGACTGTGTTTCCTTACGTTCTTTCTTTCTCTTATAATTGTAAGAGTTTGCAATTCCTTTTTGAGATCTAATAAACTTACCAGCCTTCAAAATCTCTATTCCCTTACGAAGAGCTCTAATAAATTTATTTTGTTGGAGATTTCCATGGAAGATTGTAGCATGGTTACTCTCTCCACAAGAAGAACTTGGTATATTATTAGAAGAACTAGTTTCTGACTTTCTTGGTTTTTTAACCAATTTTTCTGGCTCAGATTTTACCTTTTGGGTTTTATCTGAAAGGAATTTCAAAAGGTACTCAAGTACTAGGCTTAACCTTTTATTTTCCTTAATTTCCAACTCAAGTTTTTCTTGGAGTTGATTAGACTCACAGGTTTCAACACTGTTAGAGTTGGCAAAAAGTGCAACAGTTAGATATTCCTTCATAGGGTTCTTCCTTCGGAATATCATCAAGAGTAGAGGCATAAGCCTTGTTGCACTTCTTAGTTCTTCTGCTGGAACAATGTTTTGCCATATGTCTGAATCTACGGCACTTGAAGCATTGGACTTCTTCACTACCCTTTTTATGACAAAATGATAATGTTTCCGGAACACGTTTATCATTAGATAAGATGCCCTTAATTCGTTGCGCTAGAAGCACAATTGTTGAGTCAAGCTCTTTTTCAACAGGTACCTTATCCTCTTGGCGATGATTCTCAGTTTGATTCTTCAGCAGAATTTCTCTATCAAAGATCTTTAACTTTCCTACAAGAGAGCTTCGATAAAGTGTAGAAAGATCATTTGCTTCTATTATAGCATGTTTCTTAGACTCATATCTGGATGGTAACGATCTGAGAATTTTGCATACTATTTCCTTTTCAGGTATAGACTTTCCTAGTAAGAAAGAAGCATTGACAATCTCAGAAATTTTAGTGTTAAACTCCTCAAAGGTATCGTTATCATCCATTTTAAGGTATTCCCATTCAGATGAAAGGGACATAAGTCGCGCTTCTTTTTCAGAATCATTTCCTTCGAATACGGTCTCAAGAGTATCCCATGCCTCCTTAGAAGTTTCACATGACAGAACATGATGATGAAGATCATCACTTACTGTGTGTATGATGGCATTTAGACCATAAGAGTTCTACTTTGCAAGAGCTCTTTCTTTAAAACTGTAGAATGCTAAGCATTTAAACTCTGCTTCTGGAAATTCTACTCTTGGTCTTTCATATCCGTCTTCGATTAATAGCCAAGTATTAAAATCTTGGGATATCAGAAAGGTTCTCATAACATCTTTCCAAAATGGGTAACTCATCCCATTAAATCTTGGTGGTACGTTAACTGAATCATTTATAAGATTCATTTTCTTATAGGTTGGATCGCATAAAACACAGATTGTTAGATCTTTTCGTGTTTGCCTGCTCTGATACCAATTGAAAAGACGAGGGTACCCAAATATACCTCAATCAAAAACTTTTCCATCTATAAGTCCTTTCTCCGAAAGTGATTGTCTATGGACTCAGTCGAGACAATACAACTAATCGGTTCACACTTCGTGTGATCGTCTATGGATACGAGATCGAGACAATACGACAACAGATAATTTATGTGATTGACTATGGATAAAAGATTGAGACAATACAACAACGAAGTATTATTTACTTGATAATAGGTTCGGACTTAACCAAACACTATAGGATTGCTATCAAGTAAATAGGAATTAACGTTTGTGTATTTTAATACTAATTATAATAAAACAATTATAATTGCGGAAATAGAAAAGTAAAAGACACAGCAAGATTTTGTTAACGAGGAAACCGCAAATGCAGAAAAACCCCGGGACCTAGTCCAGAATTGAATACTCTCCTAATTAAGCCGATATACAAAATCAAACCAACTTCGTATAGTTGAGACCAAGCAACCAAACCTATAGTTCACCTAGTTCCCTCAGTATCCCTGCGCCTCCAACTTGCAGTAAGTCACGCACTTGGAACAATTCCTTTGGTTCGTATTCCAAACAGTAAAGGAACAACAAATCTGTTCGGTAACAACTCTTTTCAAACAACGTGATATGAGTTTGACAAAAGGCTCTTCCGTTTATCCCAATAAACTCCTTTGTCAAGTTCTTAGATCTATCCAATAAACAACTACCAAAGTAATTGTCAAGATTTTGCAATCAATACTTTGAATCACAAAGAAACGTATTGATGCCGATCTACTCAACTAATCAATCAAGATTATCACAAAGATAAACCAATTATACTTGGATCCCTTTTCAACCGATTTTTTTTTGTGCACACCAAAGATTATGAACCCAAATCAGAAATCTTCAAATCTTCTTAGATCTTCAATAAACACCTGCACACAAACAACTTGAATCTCCTGTGATAAATCACACACAGAACGGAGTCTGTTAACAATAGATTATCACAAGACGTCTTTAGATCTACAAACAGTCTAAAGATCTCCCGTCGAAACTTCGATCTAGTTTGAGTGAATCTTATATCAGAAGAGAAGATTCTCAAGCATAAACAAACTAGGTGCAATCAAAGTTCAACAACCGTTAGTCAATCAAATCAATCGAAAACTAATAATAAACTTCAATTATCTAGTTTCCCACCAACGGTACTAATAGAGCTTATCAATACCAAAGAAGTCTTTAAACCGAGCGGCCGTAAGAGATTTCGCCTAATTAGGTTACTTTCCTCTCCGAATAGGCGGCTCCACCAGTAACAACACAACTAGGTAGTTTTGCTGGCTCTGAGGATTAGATTGCTATAAATGCAAACTTCAATATTTATAGACAAAGGAAGTTTGGACACCAAGGAATTTCCAAAATCGAAAATATTCTCAAGATATGCAATATATTTCCAAATTCGGTTTTCATAATTCCTGGAAATGCTCTGTCCAAATATTGACCGAAATCTCAGTAGAAAATCTCCAACTAGTAAATCCACATTGATGTGAATTTTAGTTGTAGTAAAAAGAGGGATTCGATTCTCGAACTTGTGAAGGATAACTTTAGACTTAAATTCAAAATTAAATAGAAAAATCACTAAAAATTATAGCAAACACTGACAAAGTTGGTATCAATATTAAAAGAACACTGAGGCTGAGATTCCACTATTTTCCAAGTTCAAAGTGATTTTATCTAGTATTTATATTTATTCAATTTTTGCGTTTAATTTGATTCTAAGCTATTGCAACATGTAGATTTTCAAAATAACAAGTGTAAATCCAAAGTATAAAACATCAAAAACCTAGGTCCAAGAATGCTCTATCAAAAGAAATAACAATTGCTCAACAAAAATCACTCAAACAATTTTCAATCAAGGCAAATAATCATAAAATAATTGCAATAAAATAAATAAAATAGAATATACCACTTTTTGTTGGAAAAATAGCTTCCTCTATCGCCTCAGCAATGGGGTTTAGCTCCTCATATTAATCATAATCTCAAAATACAAGTTTATGGCTCAAAAGTTGATTAAAAGGGAGAAAGGTGTTAAAGCAGCGGATTCTGTAGTTGCTGAAGGTCTAAAACAGAAGTCGGAGTTGTTGCTGAAGGGCTTCGGTGACTGCAGGATGATGCGACCGTACCTCGTTGTCACTGAAAATAAGTCTGCCTCTGCGACTGACTCTGTAGGTCTTATGTTCTTCGTCTTCTTCTCCGGCAACAGCAGCAGCAGCAGAACTCGGTTTCCTGCAAGTTGATTTTTTTGGCTCTGTGGTGTTCTAAACTTCCCCTAAAGTCTTCGTACTCCTTCCTTGGCCTCTCTAGAGCTTATATATCCCTCACAGGTCGGTTTAAACTCGATCAAAATCTCTTTTTCTTCCACCAAAAGTCTCGGACCTTTTTTTTTTTCTTTTTTCTTTTTTCTCCTCTTCTACACGTCTCTAGAAGTGATATTATCGGTTAGATGATAGAATCAAATCACTAGGATATCTTCTCTCCAATTCTTCACGTTTGTTTCCAAGAATAAACCAATAAGTTGCCCAAAATAAACCGTGATATTTTTAACTTTTTTTTTCCGCCTCCAATTCGAGTTCTAGCCACTTTGGATCCATTCCAACACCCTTACCTCTCCTGTTAGGTCCATAGGAGCAAACCCAATCAAATTCAGCCCTTTAATCTGCATAAAAATCGATCAACAATCCAACCCCAAATCCGTCTGTGAAAGAAATTTTTTCCCGCCAGTTTCTGTTTTTTAAAATGTGAAGAAATGTGACCTCCCCCTATCCAGTCACGGTCTGTGCTTAGCAGCTGCTTGGAAATGGGTTACCCCTTATCCAAAATGAGAGTCCGAATAGCAAATGTCCTCCCAGGAGCCTTTAACAACTTTTTGAGCCAATTTTGCCGCAAAAGCCTATTTTTCCAAAAACACCTACAAGGGATAAAATACCAAAATTAGTACAAAAATGGGTACTAACACTATACATAAAAGAGATGAAAATAGACACATAAATGCGTCTATCACACATTACTAATTTTTATTTTCTAAAGATATGCGTTTTAATTGCTGGAAACTAAAAGCATATAAAACTAAAAACCTTAATTAAAAGATTCTCAATTTATTTCGATCCGGGATTCTCCTTTAGCTATTAAGGAATATCTTTGAACAATAAAAGATAAGAGTTACTGCACATGTTCAAAGTATGTTGACATCTTTACTTTGTAAATCCTTTTTCATATTTACAATCTTGGAACCGATTTGCCACACTTCCAAACAAGTTTAGAATTGGTTCATCTGACTTCCAAGAACTATGTGATTGATTATCCTATCAAATCACCATTAATGGGTTTCACGGTTCTACCTCAACATAAAGTTTCGGTTCTACCTCCAAGTGGGTACTAGGATCGGTTACACTAGTTACCATAAAATGGCTAACTAAGTACTAGGATTGGTTACCACTTCTTATGGTAAAAATTGTGATCGGTTGACCAAGTTATAGGATCGGTTACACCAACTTACTAAAACTTGTTAAACCTCTTACAAGGATCGATTACACACTCTCTTGTGATCGGTCACACCTCTTACTAGGATCGGTTACCTAATGTCTAGTATTTAGTCACACCAATTTCAAGATATCGATCTTACCATCTCAGGTGATTACTTAAGATCGGTTTCACTAATAAAAGTCATACCAATACAAAACTCATGCCTTGTGAATAGTTTTACCAAGATACATAAACAAGTTATGAATGGTTATACTAAACACACATATTGGTAATTCAAAAGATTTGCAATGAATAACAATACCAATAAGCCTAGCGATTTCCCTTTCGATTCACAAAACAAGTTTATAAATTTACTTCCTTTAAATGAATGTAAAACATTGTTTCCTAGGACGAAATCTTCACCCATACCCATACTTAATCACAATAGCATTCATACGATTATGTCGATGTCTTATATACGAAGTTTAAAAGATAGACGTTATACTTCGTATTGTAATTCCTTAATACTATGTCTAACTAGAGTATAATCATTCGCAGCTTCGCAGTTATGTTTTCAATATGCACGACTTGAAAGATACGTTAGGAATGAAACAGTCCAAGTCAAATATTACTAACCTCAAGTGGAAGGATGATGTCATCGTTGTAGTTCTTTACTTCTTCACATTCTTCAAGTCTTCACGTAATACTTGTAAGTCTCATATCCTAGTAACTTTCTAGCTAACCTATACGAAGTTGACTCTAGTAAATAATCAAGCGACTCTTTAAATGATTTTTTATTCACTAAAATATGACAACCAAACTTGACATACCAATGCTTGATGGGTTCAACCGAGCTATGCTCTAACAATAAAAACCACCTGAAAGAAATGTTGTTATAAACAACGTCCCTCACTGAACGTGTTTATAAAAAATGCCTGGAGTGAAATGGAGTTTTTGGTGCCGTTTGATTGAACGTAATTATACAAAACGTTTACCGGACAAACGGTTTTTTAAACCCTTTGGTATAACAAATGCAATTATAAATTGCTTTCATACCACGCGCTATTGTAAAATGCGTTTGAGTTGGACAGATTCTTTGATTACGTTTATGCTGAAACGGTGATACTAACTACGTTGATTTTTCTCCCACTACGGCACATACCAAATTGCTAAGCCAAAAAAGTCATATATGGCTTAAGAATTATAGAATATAGTAACTCATGACTAAAGTTGCTCTAAACGAGCTAATGCAAATTAAATAGAGATGATGATATTAACAAATAAAATAAAAAAGTAAAGTTATCTCAAAAGAGTTTTTTGGTACTCCACAATATGAGATCATTAGTTCCGGTAAAAAAGAAAATGATAAGTGAAAAAGGCAGTTAGCATACCTGATTGTGATGCCATGGAATGACACTGTTGCAACCAAGATGGACTAAATGATACATGAACAAGAATAACCAAATCCTGGGGAGTGGAGTGGAGACTGGTTGTGCCCCCACAAAGGCACAAACCATTAGATCTCCTTTTCTATACTAGGGTTTTGTTTAATACTTGTCTGTTCTTTGTTACTTTCTATACTCCTTATTACTTTTGGTCATCGTTTTTTACTATAATTTCTTCTTCTTTCTATAGTGTTTTTACTAATGTTCTGTTAATCTTTCCAGGGCCTCAAAAGTTCATCAAATCATGGGTTGCATTCAGTTTTGGACTTTTGCTCTCTAGTTTCTCCTTCAATTAACAGTATGGATTCAATCGGTTCAAATATTAGCATCAAAGTATTCAGCAGTTTTGCACCCCAACAACAACAATGGGGATTTCAAAAGTATGTTCCAGTATTGGTTTCTTTATCATCTATATGATTCAATGTCATCATCAAGTCATTTGAGATTTATCTATTGCCACTGATCCAAATCGGTTTGGAAAAAAAAATGAATTCTTGTTTTTCAAACTTTCCCCCTGTTACAGTCCGGAATTTTAGCACTATAACTATACAGCCGAAACTTTCTCTTCTGACCGCAACCATATTGAATGCAAAAAATATTTTCCATAACGCGTGGAATATATCCTATCCTTTTCCAAAGCAAAAATATTATCCTCATGCTACTAATTTTAGTTATTCTAGCTGTCATAGTTACATATATTTTTATCATTTCCATCCAAAGCAAAAGATTCATCCTCAAAACCCTTTCCTGAAGTTTATCTCAATCATTATAATGGCCTCGTCTTCAAACTCTCAAGTTTCAGCTATCACAGATAAGATGCACAATGCTAACATTAGGGACATTTGTGCCAGACAAATGCCTAGGGATGTTGGTACCAAGAATGCTATCATGAAAGATATTGATGAATGGAGTACTACTCTAACAGGCAAACTTCATTCTAAAGATCCTATTGAAACTGATATAGTTAGGAAAGAAACAAAACTTCTTTGGTCGATTCACAGAACAAAAGAAGTTAGAGGTCTTGACAAAAACATATATCTTTTCAAATTCCATACTGTGGATTCCATGAATGCTGTCAGGTCAAGAGGTCCATGGAATGTCAAGAAATGCCACCTGAATCTAAAGAAATATGATCCAGCCGTACCATTGAAAGACTATGATTTCTCACATCAAGATTGGACAGTACAATTCAAGAAAATATTGCTGGAACGTAACTCACAGGACATAGTCAATGAAGCTATAGAAGAATTGGGAACTAAGATCTGGGTAGAACCGGAAGACTGCAAACCAACTTATGGAAGAACCACCACGGCAAGAATCAATATCGATCTTAAGAAACCATTGCACAGAGGGGGATGGTGGAACACAGCTGCTGGTGGTTCTACATGGATACGTTTTCACTGGGAAAGACAACCTCATAGTCTTTGCCCAAAATGTCACATCATTGAACATAATGAGGAAGAATGCCTGAATGTTGCTGATGATCTTATGATCAGAAGGTTTACTCAAGAATAGTACATCTCTTATTTGCATGAACTGGCAATAACTTATGGAGTGGAGATCATAGAAGACTTAGAATTGTTAGTACAATATATTTGTGAAGCTAGCAGAAAACAAAATAATAAAGATATTAAAGAAGAGCCGGTTGAAGAATCTAGAAACAAGGACTACAACTGAAATGGAGAAAGCTGGTCTTCCTGACTTGCATGACATGGAAACCAATATTGAAACATCAACTCTTACTGCAAATAACAATGCAATGGAACATGATTTGGTTGAAGAAGAAGAACTAGAGGTAAAAGAGATTTCTCATGAGATGAATGAGGCCCCTGCTAATCTGGTAAAAAACTCTCTACCTTAGCTTTACTTTTTTATTTTATTTTACAAAATTTCCTGCAATCATTATTTGCTCAGTTAATAACTGTCCTGTAGAGCATTTATTACACTTTCTGCTGTTTGGTTTTAATTACGTAGAAAACCCTAATAGTATCTTGAGTATCAAGTTTTCTACATTCTCAACAATGAGAATAATAAGTTGGAATTTCCAGGGTTTTTTACGTAAAGAAACTAGAGACCACCTTTGACATCTAAACTCCATGCATTCTCCGGACATAATTTTCCTTTGTGAAACCAAAATAAATGATGATAGAATTATTAGTATGACTAGCTTCCTATGCTTTCCTAATAAAAGATATGTCCCTTTTATTGGTCAAGATGGAGGCATAATAATACTTTGGAAAGATGGATTTGATGTGGATATAGTTCATACCTCCACTAACATGATCCATGCTATTGTGAATAATGATCATTCAAAAGGAGAGTGGTTTCTTTCTTGTATCTATGGAACACCATATAAAGAAGAAGAACCTAGTTTCTGGCAGTACATCAATAATCTTAGCACCTCAGTCTCCATTCCTTGGGTCCTTATTGGTGACCTAAATATCACTATGGATATCTCTGAAAGAAACACCAGTAGAATTCTAACTTCGCCTGAAGTTCTTGAGTTTATTAAAAATTCTGATCTTCAAGATATGGATTTTAGTGGTAATCCCTTTACTTGGTCTAGTAACAGTCATGGTACTGGTAAGATAAAATCTAGATTAGATAGAGCCTTAACAAACAGTGAGTGGACTCTATGTTATCCTGATGCTAGCTTAACACACTTGCCTCAACTAGGTTCTGACCATTTTGCCATTTTGTTATCTCTCTATAATAATTCTATTGTTACAGGGAGAAACTGGAATTTTTTTGAACATTGGCTCCAAAATGAAACTTGTATAAATAAAATAGCAAATTCTTGGAAATCTAACAATGCAGGGTCTGCAGCCTATATTCTTAGTGATAAATAGTCCAACACTAGACATGTTTTATCTATATGGAGCAAAACAACTTTTTCCATATTAAGGAAAGAGTCAGAGGTATGCAAGAAGCAATGACTCAACTTCAAGCTACTGATTTTTTTGGCAGTAATACTTCAGAAGTTCTTAAAATTGAAAAGGAAATTGAGGCACTGAATGATATTCAAGCTAGCAGCAACAAGCAAAAATCCAGAGATCATTTCTACAATGACATGGGCAAAAATTCAAAATATTTCCACATAAGAGCCAATCAAGGAAGAGTTAGAAACAGAATTGATTCTTTACAATCCCCTGATGGTACATGGTGTCAAGATAAAGATTCTATAGAAGACCTTCTTGTCTCACATTTTAAGAATATTAGCTCTACATATCAAATCCAGATGACAGCTACTATTTTCTTCAGCAGATTCCAACCTGCATCTCAGATCAAGACAATGAACTTTTAATCTCTATTCCTTCTGAAGAAGAAATTCACAGTGCATTGATGAGTATGGAACCTTGGACAGCTCCAGGTCCTGATGGTTTTCCACCAGGATTTTACCAAGCTCAATGGAAAGTTGTAAAGGAAGATATCTGCAAGGTGTTGAAATCTTTCTTCTCATCTGGTTTTCTTCTCAAGAAACTTAACAACACAAGAATCACTTTGATACCAAAATCCTCAACTGCTCATAAGCCTGAGGACTACATGCATATTGCTCTTTGCAACACAGTCTACAAGCTGATATCCAAGATCATGGCCCTAAGACTCAAGAAGCATCTGATCAATATAATTCTCCAATGCAATCTTCTTATGTACCTGAAAGATTAATATCTGAGAACATTTGCTTAGTTCAAGAACTAGTGAAAGCAATGAAGAAGAAGAAAGGAAGATCTGGTCACCTTGCTCTAAAAATGGACATGCCAAAGCTTTTGATAGGTTAGAATGGGATTTCCTCATTGAAGTCCTAAGAAAATTTGGTTTTAGTGAGAAGCTCTGTCAGTTGATACATCAGTGCATAAGTACAACTCAAGTTGAGATTATGATAAATGGTTCACCTTCAAAATCTTTTAAACCAACAAGAGGAATCAGGAAAGGAGATCCTTTGTCTCCTTACCTGTTCATCTTAGCCATGGAAGCTTTCTCAAGGTACATGAATCATTGTGAACTTACAAAGCAGTTAACAGGCATGAAGATATCAAGATCAGCTCCAAAAATCAATCACCTATTATTTGCAGACGACTGCCTTCTCTTCTGTAAAGAAAATCTTGTCCAAGTTAACAAGCTTCTCCAAGTAATTGAAGAATTTAGTGCATGCTCATGCCAACTTATAAACTTCCACAAGTATGCAGTTTTCTTCTCCAAGAACATGAACCCTTCTATGTGTCAAATAATCAGTGGCATTCTTCAGGTAAGACAACTTGATATTAAAGAAGAGAAATACTTGGGTCTACCTTTCTTTGTAGGAAGAAATAAGAGAATTCCTTTTTCAGTTCTCATTTACAAAATGGAATCTAGATTAACAAGATGGAGATGCATAAACATGTCTGAGGCAGCCAGATCTGTTATGATTAGAAATGTGACAAATGCAATACATGTGCATCACATGAGTAGTTTCAAGTTACCTGATTTAACTATCACTAATATGAATTCAGACAATCAAAAGTTCTGGAGAAACAAGAAGACAAATAAAGGTAAACAGTTTATCAGATGAAGAGAAGTGAACAAGCCAAAAGGGGAGGGAGGACTTGGATTCATAGATTTAGAATTGTTTAACAGAGCCCTCCTTGCTAAATCAGCATGGAGATTTTGTACAGATACTACTTCAACATGTGCTCGATCCTTACAGGCAAAATATTTTCCAGATGGAGATGTCTTCAATCACAAAAAGATTAATAATGAGACTTGGTTTTGGAGAAGCATCATCAGTGAGTTCATTCCATCAAAAAATATAATTGTTGGTCTCTTGGTAATGGTCATAAGATTCAAATTTGGAAACACAGATGGATTCCTGAGCTCGATGGTCCACCTATTCACAACAATGGAGTTACTGATCATCTCAATTATATCTATGTTCATCAGTTATTTTCTCACAACTCAGGTGGCTGGAATCATCAACTTATCTACTATTTATTTGATATGGCTACAGCAAGACTAATCCTAAATATTTTCATTCACCATCAACAAGAAGATAAGCTAATCTGGACATTAGATAAAAATGAATGTTTCTCTGTAAAGTCTGCGTACCAAAAGATGTTTGAAGAGAAGAACTCAAATAACTCAGTAGGTCAATGAATGCAAGCTATATTTAAGAGACTTTGGAAGCTCCTACTCTTACCAAGAATTAATCAATTCTTGTGGAAATGCGTTTGAGATATTCTACCTACAAGAGATAAATTGTTCCATATAACTCGGCCTGAAGATAAATACTATCCTTTCTGTGCCACTTGTGAAGAAACATCCACTCATTGTATCTTGGAATGTGACATAGAAAAAAGAGTCTGGTTTTCCACTCTGGGTGTACAACTGCAAGATGACATTAACTTACGTGACTGGATTTGCCAGCAAACAGATGCAGATAGAGGAGGTTTGCAAGATAAGCATAGTAGCTTGGTGCATATGGAATGAGAGATGTGACAAGGTGTTCAAGATGGAAAATACTTCTCCTGACACAATTATTCATCATTGCAGAAAAGAGCTCTCTGAATTAGAAAGCACACCTCAATCTTTGAGATTGATGCATAGACAGGATCGGTCTAACCTTCATTGGTCCCCCCCTATAAGGGGAACTTTTAAGATTAACTGTGATGGATCTTTTTTGAATGCAAATAATACTGGAGGAATTGGCCTAACCATTCGTGATTTTGCAGGTACACACCGAGGTTCAAAGTGCATATATCTAGCTAATGCAACGAGTCCGGAGCAAGCTGAATGTAGAGGCCTGTGGGAAGCAGTACTTTGGGAAAAAGACTTAAACTTGGATAAAGTGGAGTTTGAACTGGACTCAAAATTAGTAGTTGATGCAGTAAACAAGGATTCTTTTAGCATAGACTGGAGAATATGCAATTTAGTCTTAGACATTAAGTCGTTACATAAAGATTTTAACTCTTGGCATTGTGTTTATGTGCTGAAAGAGAAGAATAAAGCAGCAAATATACTATCTAAAACTGCTCGCGTAGAAAAACTTTTTGGTGTTTGGTTGTTAGAACCTCCAGGCTATATCATGAGTCAGTTGCAGGAGGATATGTACTATGTAAACACTACAATTTAAGCAATAAAATTTTCCAGTTCCAAAAAAAAAAAAAAAAAAAAGGCACAAACCATTATTATTTTAAGGGGTAACCTAAACTGTTTGTTATCTCCAATGTAAAAAAAAAAAAAAAGACTTGTAATAAGATATCTTCTTTGTTTGGTAAAGTTCCCAACTTTCCCATGGTCTTGAGAAAAACCCTCTCATTTTCTTATAGAAATCAAATTCCCTTCTAAGTATACCCAGTTACTGGTCTCTTGATCAGGGTTTATAAATTTCTTGTAGTTGTTGTTTATGATAATTTTATAAAATCATGAGTAGTTTGAGAAAGGCAAAATTAGCCATTAATACAATCTGTAATCTGGGTTCCAAAATTTTAACCCGAAGCTGCAGAAACCCAGTGTGTAAAGCTGAGCATCAGTTGAAGCAACAATGTGTTTCTGTGAATTCACCATCAACTACTAATACCTGGAGAGTTTCTTGGCATTCAAAGTTTACTTCTTTTCACGCATTTGGAAAACAAACTCATCAAGGTGCACATCAAAATTTCATTCCCCTTAGTCCCAGAAATAGACTGATTAGATTTTTGGTTATTGGTGGAGTAGTTATTACTGTATGGGGATTAGAAAGAATTCCTTATTCAAAAATATTTCATTTAATTCTTGTATCAATAGATTTGGAAAGAGAAATTGGAGAACGCAGGTTTAATGATCTAATGAAAACTTATGAAGGGAAAATTCTTCCTGAAACACATCCGGAAAGTGTCAGGGTTAGATCAGGGGATTAAGGTATGAGAAAGTAAGGAGTGGTCTTGGATACAACAATCAAGTTCAGGATGATATGAGGAGGGTGAAAAAAAGTAGAGAAAAAGGTTTTAGAGTTGCTACTTATCATTTGGAAGGACTAAATTGGGAGATTTTGGTTGTTGATAAACCAGAGGTTAATGCCCTATGTATCCCCGGTGGAAAGATTGTTGTTTTCACTGGTTTGCTTGATGCTTTTAGAACAGATGCTGAGAGAGCTACAATAATCGCACAAGAGGTATTTGATTTTATGCTTCTTCCGTTGGCTTCTTAGAATTTTTTGGTGAAATAAGGAGATAGGCCTTCGACCAGGACACGTAGGGGTTTCTTTTGGCAATGAAGTTGTGGTTGACATAGGAAACATGTATATTTGTCCCTGTAGTTTTTTGAGTTTCTTTTGGACTTTGGATGATGTTTTCCTTTGATAGTGATGGAATCTAATATTGCCTTCTGATATCAGGTTGGGCATCTTGTGGTAAGACATAAAGCAGAATTCTCTCATATTTTCTTTCTTCTTCACGTGTCTTTTTTTTGTTTTCTCTCTTTCCATTTTCTCTCTCTTCTTAACATTAATAAATAAATAAAACTTAAAGATGAAATATTTCTCAAAACATAAGTCGAAAATTAATAAATTTTATATATTCGGAAAGGTCTCGTCGAGATCTACACAATGAGTACCAATTATACTATGTTTTGAAATTTTAATTTTTTCGGTATAATATTAGTTCATATCCAAGAATGAACACTATTTTAGAACATGGTAGTCCAATCTACTTCTAGCAGTTCATTTCGTAGAATGAACTCGTATATGCTAGCAATTTGTTGTGTAGAATGAACTCATAAAAGTACTCATTATTAAGAATGAAGTCACAATAGTAGTTCATTATTATAGTTCACATTGTAGAATGAACTCGTGATAGATGTTCTTATTGTCGAATGAACTCATAATGGCTGTTCATATTGTAGGATTGATAATTCATATTGTAAAATGAACTCGTAATGATAATCAAGTATGGTACTTAGTTCATATTGTACAATGAACTCGTAATAGGTGTTCATTATGGTAGTTCATATTATAAAATGAACTCGTAAATGATAGTCCATATTGTAGAATGAACTCGTGATAGGTGTTCATATTGTAGAATGAACTCCTAATGGTATTTCATATGGTAGAATGAACTCGTAATGGTAGTTCATTATACCAGTTCATTTTGTCGAATGAACTCGTATGCTACTTAATCATGACAGTTCATTCTGTAGAATAGAACTCGTATATTCATTTTATAGTTATTTTTTTAGCCTAAGGATAAGGAAAAAATTAAAAGCTCCGAAACATAGCAACAATGGTACTCGTTGGAAAGCTCTCGTCGAGGGCTTTCCGAATATATAGAATTTATCATTTTTGGACATGTGGTTCAAAAGATATTTCAGTTTTATATTTAGGACCAAACAACAATATATATTTTAAAAAAAAACCAAATGGACCAAACTAACTCTCATATATTATTATTAGGACTAAACGGTATTTCCTACATTCTGAAACTAGTTCGTTGACATTAGTGATAAGATGACTAAACGAATAATTGAGGCATGTGAATATGTCTATCTGCTGACTTCCTCTTGAAGGTATTTATTGTGGTTTAGATAGAATTCTATTTTTTACACACCGGCATCAAGTATCTGCTTATGTTTCTTGCTAGTGGAGGTATTTTATTCTTGCTGCATGTTTTCTCTTATTAGGAATGAAATGGAGGCAGACTATATTGGGTTACTCTTGCTTGCCTCAGCTGGATATGATCCTCGGATGGCGCCACAAGTGTATGAGAAGCTTGGGGAGTTTAGTGGAGAGTCACCATTAGATGATGATAGTCTTGCTACACATCCATCCGGAATAAAGAGAGCAGAAGTACTGTCTCGAGACAAAGTTATGGGAGAAGCCCTTAGCATATATAAGGAATCAAGGTCAGGCATCCTTTTGGAGATGTTAAGAATGTGGGTTATATAAATACATGGTTTCAATCTCTATAACAGAACACCCACATTTTAGTTTCTCCAAATCACACAAAATTTGGTCGAGAGTCGAGACAATTTAGGTATCTGATGGAATTTTGATTGGAACCTGGTGTTGGCTTGAAATCCGTTGGACACCCACATCCATTAATTAGTGGTACAGTATAATTCCTAGAGTAAATATGTCTTACCCACAGGCACTTTCTTACTTTTTCTTGCCAGTGAAGCAAAATTTGATGAGCCGTCGCTACTTGATGATTTCTTTTAAGATCATAATCAAAAAATTACCAGAAACACAAACCACTTTTTACCTTACAAACACAGTTGGTGGGATCATAGTCATGGTCAATGAACATCAATATAGAATGTCGCATACTAATTTATGAGCAACGTAAGCCACTTGAAATAGAATCCAACTATAGCCAGTTTTGTACCCCATTCATAAGCTTTTGGTCTTAGAGCTGAATCCCTGGTGCATGACCATATGAGGAATGATTTGCTAGGGTGGTGTGTTTTGCACTATGTTCAGATTATGGGTCCAAACATTGAAGAAATTGTAATTAGGATTTTTTCCAGTCGATGTTTACTTTATAGAAGCAGTGAAGACTTACGAATGATAAATGCAACATAAGTGTTACGCAAGAGATGAACTCGTGTCCAACAAACAGTCCATGGTTAATCAAACATTTTGTCCCATATTGTTCACGTCAGAGTAAGAGGAGGAATCTGGTCGAGTATGAATCAAATATTTGCCATTTCTGGAGTCATTACAGCTTCACTTTGACCTCAGGATGTTTTTTCTTTTGATTATAGACCGACGAACATCTATTAGTTTTCTTAAACTGCGATTTTCAATAACAGCAAAAGGTGCAACATTTGCGCTTTGTGACTGATATTTTGCTGCTTGCAGCACCTACCCTCCGATGACTAGGAAGCTCCTTAATTTTACCCAATCCCTGACATCCTCATTCCGCTCTCATTCCGCAAGTAAAATGCCTTGTTTGTTATCTAGTTATTGTCAAATTTGTTTTCTAGTTATTGTCAAGGACCCCAATACTTCTGCTTGCCAACCTCAAGCTAAGCCTGGAACCCTGGTATATTCAGAAATCAACCTTGGCCAAAGAGCAGTTTCAAAGGTCCCGGAAGTAATATCAAACAGAGCTTAATTACAAGCGGTTAAAATCATATAAAAAGGTGCTCAAAAGAATACTTGCTTAGTTTATTTTTAATACTCCATAAAAGAAAGTGCAAGTGCTTGCTCTTTGTAAAAGAAGGAAAAAAAAAACTGTGCAAGTGTTTACTATGGCAACAGAGAAAAACACAATACTACATAAGCATAATGCAGCATGGGTTTCGACCCTAGTCTACTACTTCTAATACGGTATGACGGTTGTGTGATATAAAAACCACCCTTGACGTTACCAGCGATACTTACAACGCATCTTCAGAAGCCTATGAAATTCATCATACTGTTCATCTTCACCAGTATACTACAAGAAAAGAAAAGCCTCGTCAATGTCAAGTTGTGAAAATGGTAAATGAATCATGGCACCAATCAATATGCCATTATTCAGATTCTGGTGAAAAGAGACTCACTTCTTTGGGCAGTACTGTTGCCACCCGAACCATATGCATTCCCTCCTCCGAAAATTCTACGGGAAGTTGATAATTCTTGATGCTCTGCAGGTTAAGATGTACTATTAATGAGTTACAGATTTGCAACTACAAAATATTAGAGAGCGTGTATTAATTAGTTAAAGCATCGCAGACTTTAGTATATATTCTTGAAGCCTAACAGCACAAGAGGGACAAAAGTAACTGATGATGCATGTGTCTAATGAAATCTCCTGGAATACTAATAACTTAAATTCTGGTTTGAAGAAAATTATATCGAATGAAACAATAAATTACCTCCAAAAACTCTTTATTTTCAGGATCTTCTGCCTGCCGATCATCGCCATCATCAACAGTGAAAGTTTGACCCACAACTATAACCTTGTGCCAATGGACTTTGCTGCAATCAAACCCCCAAAAAGTAAGCCAGTTTGATACATCTAGGGTTTTTTAATCAGTACTAACTAACAATGGATCACATAAACGAAATTAAATAACCGAAGTTGAAAGATGTACCTGTCTGTTCCCCTACTCCCGACGGGGAACGATATTGAAGAACCAGGAAATCTTCCGAAAATATCAAGTGGTCCTAATTCAGAAACAAGCGATGAAGATGGTTTAGAAACAGATAATCGAGAAAAGTCGCGAGCAGTAGATGCCACAGACTCCATTAAAATCAACTGAGTAGGAGAGGAGGAGAAGAATTAAAATAGTTTTTTAAATTTTAAAAAAAATTGTTTTGTTTTTTTAAAGCACGTTTTTTAATTAATTGGTTTGGCAGCTGTGGAAGGAGCTGCCAGATCGATCTCTGTCTTCTGGTTTATATAGAAAAGAAAAGAAAAACCTTCGCAATTTGTTGTGGAAACACATATAGTCCCACACCGTTTATGTCAGAGTAAAAGGGGGTGAGTGCCTGTGTATAAGTATAGGCAGAATGAGCCGAGTAAAATCTTACCCGTTCTGTCAGGGGTGAAAGGCGTCACGTTAATGATCGAATAGGGACGACGGGTCGTGCCGACACCCACCAAAGCTAACACATCGCTTTGGAGGCGAGCGAGGCTAGGCTGGCCCGTCAATTTTTGGAAGCCCCCAATATTTTGCTGGAGGCTATCACCAAACTTAAATTTTTTCAAATATTTCTGCTTCACGGATTTTGATGTGGCTGACAGATTTTGATGTATAGAGTAAATAATTTGTTTACTTATCAAACGATAATATTTATATATCTATTATTATACTTGTAAATTAGTAACTATGTTTCTTTTTTTTTTCTTTTCACATTGTATGTGTACAGTAATCTTCATCCTTTTCTAGTTCACTAATTAACTGTTCCATCATTTTCCTATACATGGGCATAAAATGATCACTAATCATAGTTCTTGAAAGTCGGAGCTTGCTATACAGTTCTCGAGGTGTTTCGTAAATGCCCACACGTTCTTCAATATTGGCGGCGAGTGGGTTATTATCATCATCATCGTCATCAGAAGAAGAAGAGGAAGACGAGGTGGAGTTTCTTGTCGCAACTGGTACAGAGACGATATGCATTATACGGCCAGGAGGGTAAAATGGCTGGACCTCTGACGAAGCATCAAAGGATGAGGCTCCAGATGTTTTATTTTCTACTACTCCTACATCGACTAGCAGAGTATTTTCCTCTTCAGTGATTTCTTTGGCAGCAGCTTCTTCTTCTTCCCGAACTTCTTGAACATTTGCTTCATCATCACCCCCTTGCCTCTGAAGCTCTTTCTCTAGTTCATACCACAGTTCACCTGCTGTCATGTCTTCAGCCGCTGACGTACTGACATGATCAACCGGGATTAGCTCCTCTTCTTCCTCTGTATCACTGTCCCCTGGAACACCTCTCGAGCAGCCATAACCTAGTTCATCCACCTCTGAATCTCCCACCAACATGGTCCCTTGGGTGTCAACAGAGGTTCGATTACGAGATGTTAATTGAGAGGCTTGATCAGGCCTGTCGTCTTCATCATTAACATTTGAAAATGGACCCACACTACGACGACGGGCACCCATGCAAGACCATGCTGAGAAAGATGAACGGGTCCTGACAACTGCCTGAGCAACATTCTGTGCCCTCTTCATTACAATCTGACGCAACCCATCATGCAAGAGGTACATAAACAATCACCACGGATACCGATAAAGAAATATGAAGGCGTTATCTACAATGGAATGCTTAGGTGTAATATACAGCTACTCTTGTTGTGAAACAAAGCAACTCCTTTTTTCCTATTGGTTCTACCAGTTCCTATAAGCTTTCTCTACCAATTTCACTAAGACAAACCTGAGTACTGCTGGAAACTGGTCGCAGAAGAGCACCTGCACCAGCAACCCTTGCCTTTGCTGTAGCTATAGACGGTAGACGAGATCCAAGAGCAGAAGCTGAACGATAAACAACATTCAAGATTCTCGTCTGCTCAATTTGATCTCGCAGGTCATTTAACCAAGATGATGCTGTGACCTGCTTTGCAGACACGGTAACATTATGTTCACGGCTTCATGCATTACAAAAAAAATAACTGTTTAGATCGTAACAAACTATTTAATCAAGGAATAAACTTGTACTGCACCTCTGAACGAAGATCATCGATGGAAGCAGTTGAAAAAGTGGGAACCAGGTCAGAGCCATTGACAACAGTAGTAATGAAGTGTTTGCCTGATTCTGCTAAATCCCATGTCATACAAGCAGCTGGATAATACAAGTGTCAATTAATATCAAGCAACCTTCCAGAAGGCAACACTTTCGTACAAATACAACAAACAAACTATAAAGTTGAGAACCTTTGAATTCCATGCCCACTAATTAATCATTAGAATAAATATCCACAACAGTGGTTCACTTGAAACAACTTCTGATTAAACTACGCTAAAGAAGCATTCAATGAGTACATACCAGGAGCAAATGTTACACAGGTGCTCGAAGAGAACTCCTTTCGTTCCCGAAGAATATATGTCAGGAGTGCAGCAGTACCTCCACCCAATGAATGCCCAACAACCTGGAGAGGAGTAATAAAATATCACCAACAGTTTTCATGCATAAAAGGATGGATAACATCGTCTAATGTACAACGACGGTAGCCAGCAGCACCATGAAATTTATACCAACTTGTGCAAAGAACAAATCCATGGGTCCATAAAGAAGGAATTGAACACTTTCACGCGGACAGTGACATTTGATAATCTCTTCATATAAAAGTAAGAAACAAATACAATAGAACCTCTATTAAGACACGGTAGCCTCTCAACAGTAGAACCGCATGATACATGTTCAAGCAAGGTTACCTTCTCCTTCTAGTCACTCAAGAAATATTCCGGTGTCCATCTTAACTAGTGAGTTCAAGCAAGGTTACCTTCTCCTTCTATTCACTTAAGAAATATTCTTGTGTCCATCTTAACTAGTAAGTTCGAATCATAGCACACGGACACCTAAGATATATTCACATTTAGCTTTAAAACGTAACCAATTCCTATACTTCCATTGTAGGGAATACAGCAAGGAATTGAAATTACTCCTGATTTTCACTCATATATCATATTTAAAACTATAACAAAATCACAGATCCTTTGAGGTGGTAATCTGGGTTGGGATCAGAGGTATAGTGAATAGAAATCAGGAAAGCTTACATATATATACATGATTCGGCTAAGATTAGTATATTAGATTCACCTTAATTTTGTAATCTGGATGTTCATCAAGTGCCTTTAAAAGGCTTGGGGTACTGAGTTTTGCAATCCACCGAGCTGCAGCAACCATCCCACAATGTGCATACCCTAAAACTAAATTACTAATACCACCTTCATGTATAACTGAATGATGAAATGGGACTACAGCCCCAGTTACCGCTGTAAGTGTGTCTTTAACACTATGAGTCCCCCGAATCAATAAGAGGAAAACTCTTGAACTTCTATCACACAAAATTGTGAAAGCAGGCTTCAAAAGCTGCAAAAGACAAAATAATTTAAGTACTATAAGCATCAGAAGCTCTTATTGTCACACTTGAATCAGATTTCAACTAGAAAATTCAAAAACCAAAGAAATGGTAGGAACAAAATGACTATGTACCCCTGCTTTAGGCTCTTGAAGGAGAACATCCTCTTGAGAATACCCCCCAGATTCTAAAAACACTGGGAAAGGCTTCTTCGAGAAAAGCATGCAAAGAGTCAACAGCCTCAGATAATATACCAACTCCGCTATAATCTCAGGACCTTTAAGCTGAACAGAACTATTTCCAGCATAAACACTTGCAACATGCAAATTACCCTGCAACAACATAAGCTCACGTAATTCAATAATATTTTCCAGTAGAACCATTAGTTATGACTATTCAGGTATATCTTAGTGAAATTGGTAGAGAAGCTTATAGGAACAGATAGAACCAATAGGGTAAAAACAAAAATATTCACAACAATAGCTGTATATCATTCCTAAGCATTCCATTGTAGATAATGACCAATTCAGCTTCTTACTAGCATAATTTTGGCAGTTTTCAAACTGAAATTTCATATTTTGATCAATTCCTTCACTGACAAATCCTAAATTTCAAGATGCCCGTATCAAAGAACAACAAATTTACTTCATTCAATCAACAAAGACATAACAGTTCTAACGACAACAACGAAAATAAACTTACCTGACGTCTCATGAGATAATTTATACCAAAAGCTAAATCCCCAATAGGCCATTTTCCTAGGGTTTCAGAATAAGTAAACCTAAGTGTTTCAGATAACGTTCCCATAGTTTCAAACCAAGTAGCAGGTGCTTGTGCAGGTCTTCTTAATATCTTCCTCCTAACAGACCTATTTAATTTTGATGAATCTCCATGATAATCATCTTCTTCATCATCTTTAGGTGATAATCTTTTACTTAATACATAATACAAAAGCATTGCTGCTCCTGCAGCTGTAGCCATTGTTGCTGTCGCCATCAAAAATTTATCCTTCGAAATTAGAACTCTCACATAGCCATATTATCAAACAGTTCTCGTGCAGATCTAATTTCGGGTAAGAATTGAAGATCTTGCACAAAGGAGTACGCAAATTTGGGGGTTTTGGAATTAAATTAAAATAGAAGGATTTGGCTTTATTAAAAGTTGTATCTTTTGGTGATCAGAGAATTTATTATTTGTTAAGGTTTACAAATGGAAGTCAGAGAGAAAGAGAGAATTCAACTTTTTTTCTGTTCTGAGAAAGCTGAGTGAGACGCTGATAAATTTTATTTTGGAATTTACGATATAATAATAGAAATAATAACTCTTTAGATTACGGTTTGACTAAATTACGTAAATACCCTTAAATATGTGTTTATGAAATTACAGTCTGAGATCATTACCGTTGTAAAGACCATCTGTGCGCAATCTCGTGCACAATGCGGAGATTTGTGCAGCAATCACACTCTCTCCCGTCTCCGTCTCCGTCTAGGGGGCAATTTTCCCGGTCTGTGCATGTCTTAACAGGAGGGATAGTTATTTCTAATTATCTCTTTTTAAAGTCTAGAGGTGGCGTACGACTTCTCCCTTTACGCCAAGCACTATGGTGCGGGGCATCCTTCTCTATCCCTCAATTGTAGGGAAGGGACATGGGTCACAAAGAAGCCTCACTATGGTGCCCATTTATCCCTTCTCTACATGATACGGAAATTGATAGTGTCAAACGGAAACTCAGTATCCGCTTTTTTTTTCCCAATTTTTTTACCGTTAAAATATTTGTATAGGTAAAAAAAGATAACTTAAAGTAAAATAAAATAAATATAATAGGTAAAAAGGAGTTATAATAGGTTAAAAAGAGTTTTAATTAAAAAAAATGTGAAAAAAGAAAGTTTTAGGGTAAAACTTAAAAAACCAGAAACGAATACTTAGAGCATCTCTAATGGAGTATGGGTTTTAAAAAATATTGATGCCACCTAGGATTTTAGAAACTCTCAAAAAAAAAAACCTCTCCAGTGGTGGTTGGATAATCAAAATTTAATATGACGTGGAAGTTTGAGTTTGGAGGAGAGTATGGGTTTTTGGAGACTCCCTTCCATACTCACGTCATCAATTTGTTATTATTTTAATTAATTTTTTAGATTTTGTGAATTATTTTTTCTATAAATAAGCGACAAGTATATCAAAATAGATATGGATACAACTGTCACTAGAGATGCTTATCAAAACAAGATTTGTATTTAGATTTTATGTTATTAAATACCTTTTTTTAGGTCTCCACATATGATAAATACTCATACTCCATTGGAGATGCTCTTAGTTTCCGTGAAAAAAGTCACGGATACTCAGTATCCGTTTCTACTAAAAACGGAAACTGAGTATCCGTAAAGCAGGATTTTACACGGAAACTCAGTTTCCATGTGATTTTCCCTCCCTACAAGGCGGGTCAGATCTGATTTACTTTGCCAAGTAGGGAAAGGATATCCCTACACAAGTAGGGATATGAGAGACCATAGTAATTGGGTTTTGAGTTTTGAGTTTTTTCCCTACATTTGAGGTATAGGAAAGAAAAATGGGGCACCATAATGCTTGGCCTTACAAACTACTATGTGCGGTTCGAAACTATTAGTTATTTGTTTCCATTGTTTATAATTTATCGATGAAGATGAATTAATAGTGTTGTTGTTGGTATAGGTGCAACTCATACCTAGACTCTCAAAGCTGCTAATGGGGGTGCCAGGTTAAGTAGGGGTGTATCAAGCCAAGGAAAAACTTGTTTTGTCCTATATGAAAACCTGTTTTGTCTTATCTTGATTTTGGTACACCCCCACTTAATATGGTACCCCTATTAGCAATCTTGTAGACTCTCTCCCTTCTAGTTTTCTTGTGGATAAGCTAAAATACTGAAAGGATGTTGGCCAACTGCCAACACCTGTATGAGAAGGCCGCCGGAACTGAACAACATTCTACACACAAAAAAACATATGTTTTTCTAAGGCAATCAATGTTTCCAACCAAACAGTATACGAATATTTATAGATGAAAAATGACCAAACAGTATATTAATATTTATAGATGAAAAATGATAACGGTAGGTTTGGTGGTATCATAACAATCATTTTTATACAATGGTTACTACAATCATTGGACCAGATAAAGCAACAATGCTTAAAAAAAACAAAAAAGATAAAGCAACAGATTTAAACTATGTTTTGAGAACGACATTGACATGGTCATGGTATTTAGTGTTACCATTTTCTAAAACACTTTTGATTTATAAAACAAAAATGTAGCTAGCTACAAGCACTCTAAACCGCCTAAGGAAATAACTACTATCGATTATCTTTTCCACTATTGAACACATTTTTTTCCGTTACTTGGTCACTTGCGGGATTTTACTTTTTACCAAATAAGAGAAAATTTAGACTTTTAGTTCGTTCGACCCGGATTTTTCATGACTTGTCAAGATTCGATATGTTTTTTTGTGTGGAACAAAGTAAGATTTTATTGATAGAGCGAGTTACATAGCAGGTACATGGTTTGCATCTTCCAACAGTAAAGGAATTACCACAGGCGGTAAATTGTCATACCAATTCTGGTTAAGTTTATCTACCCTAGCTAGTTTAGACAAAGCATCAGCTACTTTATTTCTCTCTTTTGGCACATAAGAGCATTGCCATGAGGTATTATCTTTAAAACATAATCTAATATCTTTAACTAAATTCAAAAGTCTCCATTCTACTGGGTAATCTTCACTGTTCACCACATCAGCCACTACTTTGCAGTCTAGTTCAAACAGAACTCCTTCCAACCTTAACTCTTTCGCCCAATTCACAGCTTTCCATAATCCCAGACATTCTGCTTGTTCTGCACTTTCCACAGTTTCTAAATGGATGCTCATTGCTGCTCTCGGGGTACCTGCACAAGTACGCAAAATTAGTCCAATTCCACCCGTGTTATCCAAATTTTGATACGAGCCATCACAGTTTAAAGTAAGCATATTAACAGGGGGAGGTATCCAGTGAATGTTAGAACGATTCACTCTATGAGGCTTATTAGATATAGGGGATATCTGCTTAGCATATTCTTCAATATATAGAGAACTTCTTCTGACAATCTTTTCAGGAGTAGAGTGACTACTCTGAAAATATTATCGCATCTCTCAGTCCAATTGCATCAAGCCACTATGCACCTTTTGATTAGTACTTGTTCACTTATTTTCCTGTCATGAAACTCTTCAAACCAATTACAAACCCATTCACTGAGATTTTTAAGGTTATTTGCAATGCAGCCAAGAGCTGAGAACCAAACAGCTCTGGATAAACTGCAATTAAGAATGACATGAGTTGGCGTTTCTAATTGTTGCTTACAAAAAGGACAAGATTTATCTTGGCCTGTTATCGACGAGCTGAGAATGTCTCTTGTAAAAAGGAGATCAGAGATGTATTTCCAGATGAATTGTCGAATTCTTAGCAACATAGGAAGCTTCCATAGAGTTTTGTAAATTCTTTGCATTCTTGGGCCCACTGAACCAGAAATTTGCTTGTCTTCAAACATTCTCCTATAGCAAGACTTGACTAAAAATTTCCCGTTTTTATCCAGAAGCCAAATAAGTCTGTCTTCTTGATTAATATGAATGGAAATTTTTGGTATTTCAGTTGTACGTAGTAGCCTGATCAAAAAGTTCCCCAAGTACAGTTATATCCCAAGACTGAGAATCTGCTGCAAAAAGTTGGTTAACATACTGGAAAAGATGGCTCGATGTACAACCTTGCCTTTGTTGAGGAGGAGAAGGCAAATTTGGGATCCAATAGTGTTTCCATATAAGAATCTTCTTACCATTTCCTAGACTCCAACAGCTGTGCTCTTTAATAAACTGCAACTCAGAACTGATGCTTCTCCAAGACCATGTGGTGTTAGTCTTCTTTTGAAGATTGAAAAGATCACCATCTGGATAGTATTTCGCTTGAAGAGATTTTGCCATAATGGAATCTGAATCTGAGCAAAGTTTTCATGCCGATTTTGCAAGGAGTGTTCTTTTAAAAGTCATATCTCGAAGTCCAAGTCCACCTTCTTCTTTTAGTTTTTGAACCCTTTGCCAAGTAATGACATGTCTGCCTTTATTGGTTTTCTTGTTGCTCCAAAAAGCTTGTTGAGAAGAGTTCATTTTGTTGATAGTACTATCTGGCAGTTTAAAGCTTGTCAAATGATGAATATGTATTGCATTAGTGACATGTTTGATCATAATTGTTCTTGCTGCTTCAGACATATTCCCACCATTCCATCTTGAGAGTCTGTGGTCTATTTTGTCAACAAGCATTGAGAAAGGAATTTTCCTATTTCTGCCAGTAAAGAAAGGAAGTCCCAAGTATTGTTCTTCTTTAATATTTAGTTACCTGACTCTGAGAATACCACTCAAATCTTGGCAGCTAGAAGGATTCATGTTTGAACTGAAGTAGATAGCTGACTTACTGAAGTTTATAAGTTGCTCAGAACAATAACTGAATTCCTCTATTACTTGCAATAATTTGTCTACTTGAGTGAGATTTTCTTTACAGAAGAGTAAGCAATCATCTGCAAAGAGTAGGTGGTTTATTTTTGGTGCAGACCTTGAGATCTTCATGCCAGTTAGTTGTTTTGTTGATTCACAATGAGCTAGATATTTTGAGAAGGACTCCATTGCAAGAATGAACAAGTAAGGTGAAAGGGGATCACCTTGGAGAATACCTCTGGATGGGGTGAAAGCTTTAGTATGCGATCCATTAAACTGTATTTCAATCTGTGTGGTGCTGATACACTGAGAAACCAACTGACAAAATTTTTGACCAAAACCAAACTTGTCCATAACCTCCAGTAAGAAGCTCCATTCAAGCCTATCAAAGGCTTTTCACATGTCCATTTTTAAGGCTAGATGACCTCCTCTACCTTCTTTGCGTTTCATAGCTTGCACAATTTCCTGAACAAGACATATATTCTCATATATTAACCTTCCTGGCACATAGGCTGCTTGAAAAGGTGAAATGATGCTAGAGATGTGTTTCTTCATTCTTAAGGCCAGGATCTTAGAGATTATCTTATAAATTGTATTGCACAATGCAATTGGTCTATAGTCTTCTGGTTTGTGAGGAGTCTGAGTTTTTGGAATTAGAGAAACTCTTTGTATGGTTCAGCTGCTTAAGTAAGTAGCCAGAATGGAATAAATACTTCACCATTTTGCAGACATCTTCTTTAACAGTGGACCATTGAGACTAGTAAAAACCTGGTGGAAAGCCATCAGGACCAGGTGAAGTCCATGGATCCATAAACATTAGAGCTAAATGTATTTATTGGTATGAAGGTATTGCTTCAAGTTCAATGTTATCTTCAGCAGTGATACAACTTGGAATATGTTGCAGGAAATAGTAGCTATTTGTTGGAGAAGATGTAGTCATGATTTTCTGGAAATGCAACTTAAGAAGATTCTCTAAAGACTCTCTTGTAGAACACCATGAACCATTTGGGGCAAAAAGTGAATCTATGCGATTTCTGGATCTTCTTCTATTTGCTCTAATGTGAAAATACTTTGTGTTTTTGTCCATGTCATTGAAGAAGTGGTCCCTTGATTTCTGCCTATGAGAACTTGCTAGAACTTTATTTAATGCACTGATTTCTTTCTCAAGAATAATGACAGTATTAGTGTTACTACCATTAATATCTGTGTACTGGAGGTGTGTCATATCATCCTGTAACTGCATGATTCTATATGGACATTCCCAAAAGTGGACTTACTCCATTTTGAGAGAATATATCTAGTATGAGACAGTTTATTAGCAAGAATAAAAGCATTAGAACCAGAAAAAGAGGCAAACCAAGCATTTTCAATTCCCTTTTTACAATTTTCATGTTGTAACCAATGCTCAAAGAATTTCCAAGTTCTCCCAGATGTTCTATTAACTTTATAGAGATATAACAAGATAGGAGTGTGATCTGAACCATTTTGGGTAAATGGGTCAAGATAGAGTCAGGGAAAATTAAAGACCATTCACTATTAACCATGGATATATCAAGTCTGGACTTAGTTTTACCTGTACCATGTTTGTTACTGGTCCAAGTAAAAGGATTACCACTAAATCCTAAGTCAGATAAATCAGACTCCCTAATTAAGGTAAGAATTTCAGGAGAGGTACTTTAACTAGAGGTGTTTCTTTCATCAGGGGAAATGGTTATATTAAGGTCACCTATCACAACCCAAGGAATAGAAACAGATTCACTTATACTTTTGATATACTCCCATTGCCTAGATTGTTCCTCTCTGTAAGGAGTACCATAGACACTGGATAAAAACCATTGTCCTTTACTAGCATCATTAGTCACTAGTGCATGTATCATCTTTTCAGATTAATTAACAATCTCTAACTCAAAGCCATCTTTCCATAAAAGAATGAGACCACCAGCAGTACCTATAGAAGGAACATATCTATTATTTGGCATAGAAACAAAACTAGTGAGTTTAAGAATCAAACTATCATTTATCTTGGTTTCAGATATAAAAATGATGTCAGGTGTATGAAAAGCATTAATATGGTGAAGATGGTCTCTAGTATCTTTTCCTAAGAAACCTTGGCAATTCCAGCTTAAGATTTTCATAGTTGAATACTCAAAAACAGTATTGTAAAACGTAAGGATAGCTAAATCAGGAGTTAAGACTAAAAACAGATAATGTTGTTGGATTAAAAACTTAGTATAGAACAAAGTGTAGGGGTTTGAAAGGGTTACCAAAACAGCAATTGCCTCCTCCCTTCCATGAAAGTTCTCTCTTGCAATTTGTTCTTCTTCCTCAGCCAAATCATGTTCCATATCAGCAGCACCTTGGTTTGCATTTCCAGTATTATGGTTCATGCTAGAATTTTGAGTAACCACAATTTCCTCTTCACTGCTCCTTGATCTCTTAGCTTTTCGAAGTTCCTCCTGACTTTCATTTTGTTCCATGATACGCCTTTGACTAGCTTCACATATTTGTTTCGACATAAGATCAATATCATTTGATATTTCCACACCATTTTGAGTTGTTAATTCATGAACATAAGCTATATACTCATCATTAGTATATCTCCTGATTTTCAAGTCTTCAACTACATTTTCACACTCTTCATCATCATGGTCTATAGTAAAACATTCCTGGCATAGTTTGTGAGGTTGTTTTTCCCAATGGTAGCGAACCCAAGTGACTCCACCAGCTGCAGTGTTCCACCAACCACCTCTAAAGAGAGGTTTCTTCAGATCGACTTTGACTCTAGCAGTAATCATACTTCCCCCTCCAGGTCTATAATTCTCAGGGTTTGTCCATATTTTTGGACCCAATTCTACAAGAGCTTCATCAATAACCTGAACAGAATGATGTTCAAGAAGTAGATTCTTGAATTGTACATTCCAATCTTGATAGGAAAATTGTTGATCTTTAACAGTAATAGTCGCAACATTTTTTTCCAGATTTAGCAGACACTTATTAATATTCCAAGGACTTTTCCTTAAAATAGCTTTAACTACTTCTATCGAGTTGAATTTGAAGATAAAAATATTCCTATCTAGAGCTCCGACTTCCTTTGTTTTGTACTGTTTCCATAAAAGAGTGGCTTCCTTTCTCACAACATCAGTTTCAACTGGTTCTTTGCTGGAAAAGCTTGCCAATAAGGGTATTCTTCCATTCATCTGTAGCAACTGAGATTGCTCTTGAAGTACCAACTTGACAACGAATCTGCCTAGCACTAAAGTCTCGGATCTTAGCATTCTTCATTTGAGAGGTGATTTCAGAGTTGACTTGGTTGTTTGAAGATGATGCCATGGATTTAGGGTTTGGAAGAAACAGAGATGGTAAAAATGAGCTTATCTCTGAAGATTTCAGTATTTGTTTCTTATGGGGAGGAGAGGATATTTTGTAACTATAATTAGTTACGCCCAAATAAAAGTGTTTGGATATATGAGGAAAGAAGATAAGTTGATTATTGAGAGAATTATTCATGCGACAAAATGATGGCATAGTCAACTGAGAAATAACTGAAGTAAAACTGCATGGCCACCAATTACGCTTCAATCTAGGGGGAAGTTTGATTTTTTGAAATTTGAATATTGCTCTTCAATGCACTGAATCGTCATCCCTGAGCGTCGACTAGGTAACTCAAAATTTACATAGCGATCATATATATGATCAAAACCATAATACTGGAACATACTGTTGAGGACTACCATATTGGTAGTTTGCAATACTGCTTCAGAAGGTGTTGTTGAGACAACATGAGACTGCAACAAAACCATTGTCAGAAGAAGATAAGATTGGACAAAAGTCCAAAACTGGATGCCTTCCATGGTAGGATTTAGGCCCTGCACAAAGAATTAGCAGATCATTATAAGACTAGATATCAAGGATAATAACTAAAGAAGAAACAAGAGTAAATAAAAGAAAAGATAGCTAAATCTAGGTAGGAAAATTGGAGACAAGAGTAAAAACTAAAATAAAGACTGTATAAAATGTTGAAAAGATCATCATCAGCATTTCAAGACTTAAAAAACATGAAAAGAGATTGAGAAGAGATAGAAAAAGGAAAAAGCTAATCAAAGAATCATAGAAAAACCAGAAAAAAATTCTACTGAGTTAACTCAGTTATCTCCGATCTCAAATAGTTTATCTCGTGTACTTTTTCAAGATTCGATATGTAAATATAGTGATTGGAGGTGAAATTGTAATATTGGGTGGTTATCTTTTTGTATGTAGATCAGATGATCTAGATAGGTTAAACGACCATTGGCGATTAAGTGACAGTGAAAAAACTAACTTGACTTTTTCTAAGTTGAAATACGCCAAGAATCGGTGAGTAAATTCCTCCCAAAGTGCCTATTCTAGAGCTTGACACCTTGTTCTCACTTTGCTCAAAACTTTTTCGTCTGACGTCAGAATAATCTCAGCTTTTTTCTTCTTCTTTTTCCTTGAAGTATATCTCGTTTTTGTTGCGTTAGCTTTGCCTTTTTCTTTCTATTAAATGATGATAAGAATTCCTAGATTTTAATAACTTTCATTTAGTCTTTGTTCCTCTCTATTAGTATATTCCACTTTATTGACACTTTTGTAGCTATTCCCACTTCTTTTGGTTGGTTTGTCCTAACAGATCTTCAAAATGGACAAAAACTTAATAACAAGTAATATGTAAAAATTATAGCAAATATAAGCATGGAGTTGACTACAAAAATAAGTTATCAACTTCCCTCACACTTTCCTTTTCCTAATCCTCGAGCAAACTACCTACCTAAACTAACCTAACTCGTTTTCCTTAGAATCAAAATTACACTAAGCATGTACAACAATCCTTTAAACCCCTAGTTATCCCTAATGGACGAGTTATAGTCTCTTGAGGTTTACTGAGTTGATGGTAGCAGGCTCTCTTACTAAACCTATACCTAGAGATGTTTTCTTGACTACTGTCAAGGCATTAGGTCTATGTAGGTGGTGATAGGATGGATTTATATTTGATTTCTAAGACATGATTATCGTTGATGCATGCATTTTATGGATATTATTAAGGGATATTTTGACTTTGGCTCCCAACTTTGTGACCAATGTTTCACTTGGGTCCCAGAAAGTTCAATATTAGAATTTGGGTCCCAAGCCGTAGTTGATTGTCTTGACCTTTAGAAAAATTAGTTATATCCAGAAATTACTATATGTCCTTAATAGACTTCTAATTACCATCTAAACCAAACAAAACTCATTCAGTGGTCGGCTAGAAAGTTGATTTCGACATCTTCTACTTTCGATATTCCCCTGCTTTTTCTCTTTGTATCACTGAAACTTGTTCAACCAATAATAGAATTAGAATCAGCCCTGTTATCACAAATTCCAATCACTAAAAACCCTCATTTCAACCATAACAATCCAATCTCCTATAGAATCACATCATAGCGTTTCAAAGTATGCAAATAGTGATCAGATCTAAATAGCATATACAAGTCAAAAGCATGATTGAAATTAGATTAATTAAACATTTAAACAACCAACGTTATCAGCAATTTTAAACATGCTTTCATAAAATTAAATAGTAGCAGAGGCATCTTTTAGAGGCATGATGTAATCCATGCTCCTGATTGTAGTGCTAATTTTGGATTGTTTTTCATTCGTAAATCACCAGATATTTCTTTTGGTATTTAGTTTTTTGCTGAAGTTGAAGCAAATTAACTATGGTAACGATGTTCTTCCTCTTATAATTAGAAACAATCGGGAATTATATCGTGATCCAATTCCCAATGAGCAGAGGTTGAGGTCTCACTTCAATCTTTCTCCCTGCTCATGTAAGATGTTTTTTTTTTTTGACATTGTTGTCGTTTTGCTATCAGGTCCTGAACATCTGTTGATCCCAAATTATGTTCTTCGTATGACTAAAGAATTTTATCCTTCTCTGGATCACTCAGGCCCTCAGAATAATTTAGTCTAGATGGAGATGATCCAAACTGCTGATTATGGAGGTGGTCCACATCATCATTCTGTTGATCAGATTCTTGCATTGATCGCAACTCCTTTCATCCCTATTCCTCTAGAGCTTTGGGAGGTTGTGATACAAGATGTTGGGGTTGCTGATGATGTTGACAGGATTAGTACCCAAGATGATAATGGAAATGTTTGTTATTTTGCCCCTTGAAAAACCGGGTCGCTGGAAAGGTGGTCCAAATTCTAGGAATTTTTCACCTGCTGATTTTTAGAGTGGCCAATCAGTAGAACTTCCTCAATTTCTTTTCAGGGGTCCAACCATGCTTCATTTTTCCTGATATTAATCGGATTCCTGTGAAGAGGTCTCGAGCTGATGAGGATCTAAGATCATCCTCCCTTAGATCCTCTCTTCCCTTGAAGGTCTATGAGCTTCAACTAATGGTTTGAAAATTGAGCATGATTAAGATTTTCTTTCTAGGAGTTCAAAGATTCTTTCCTTAGAGACCGAGCAGAGATACCTTCCGGAGATTCTTTTAGATATTTATAACGATCTAGCTTAAGTTTCCTCTCAATGTTTTGTTAGTTCTAGCAACATAGGTTTTATGAATTTGGATCTAGGCACTTTTTATGATGAGTTGGCTACAATGAATGCCTATAATAATGAGTTAGAGGACAAGCTTAGTTCTTTGAACATCTATCTTGCATCTTCTTGTGCCCGTATTGCTGAGCACCAAGCTGAATTTTCTAGACTTTTTAGTGTTTAGATGGGGTACTAATTGAGTTGTTGTACCAACATTTTTTTAATAAAATATTGTAAAATGATATCTTGGACCATTTGATAGAGTAACTCCTTAGTGTGATTTTTTTTTATTCACATTTGCACTCTTTTAATTTGGGGAGGATTCTAGTTTTAGATTTTGATTTTATATGAGTATTATTAGTTCATAGTTATCTGTTAATCTGATTGAGCTTTTAGTTAAGCTTCAAACTTTTATGCCCTAGTTTTTACCTAGAATTGGTATTTAAACTTGGTTAAATTCAGAGATAGATCAAATTTCTTGAATTTTGACATGTTTTTTTACTTTAAGATCTTATTTTTTGTCTGAGTTAGATGATGGGATTAAGTTAATCATTTTTCCCAAGTTGTCTTTGTGTGGTCTTGACTCTTTGAGTCTACCGACTAGGAATATTTTAACTCTTTGACCTCTGTTATGGTCTAGAAATCTTCGACTTCAGTCTTTAAATGACTTAGTCTTAGTTTTATTAAGTTGCAGTCGTATTTTGACCTTCGACCGTATTTTATCGATATGAGTTTTTCTATAAGATCGAGTTATTCTTTGGGTCTTCATTGACCTTGTTCAAACTTTGACTTTTTATGATCTTAGTTTGGCAAGTATTTTATTTCTTGACCAATGATCTGATCTTTATGACCTAATTTATGGTCATTATTTTTATTAGTCCTTTTGTCTTATTCAAACTTTGACTTTTTATGATCTTAGTTATACTCTTGGATCGATCTTTATTTTTGGTCTGTCCGACCTGTGTGCTAGGATAATTTTTATCCTCGTGATCTTTTTATCTGATCGCATTCGACACGAGATATGTCCTTATTTTATGTTCTTTATGAGATTTAATGATCTGATTCATTTATTCTAGATCTTTTGTTGTGCCTGTCGTTTTATTTTAACCCTCTGGCTTATATTTATGGATATGTATTAAGATTACTTTGAATTTATTGAAGTCGATTATTTTCCACCCTTTGTCTTTTATAGGAATAGGTTTTTGTCGATCTGAGTTATATTCTTAGATCGAGTTCTGTCTTTGGACCTTTTTACCTTTGATACTTTTTAAATCTATTTCCCGAACTGACTTAGGAGAGGTTCATAGATCGCGTATGTCGCTTTCTATAACTGAATTTTTTATTTTATACACTGATAAGCACGTAAGTGTGACGCATTTTCACCCATAACTACATTATCTAGGACTCATTTTATTTCTAATAAAGTTGTTTTAAGTCTTTTCTAGGGATAAGCTCTTGCGGCAAAATTGGCTCGAAAAGTGGTGTTTTACACCCCAGGATAGAGTACTAAAGGCACCCCAGAAATGCACCGGAAGCACCCCAGAAATACACCGGAGGAACCCCGCAAAAATGTTGAAAACACCCCAGAAAAAGTGTTAAAGGCACCCACCAAAATTACTAAAGGCACCCTAAAAATGGATAAGGGCACCCCCAAGGCAGCAGAGATGTTAAAGGCGCCCGTGTTTTGGATCAGGGCACTTCATCCTCTACATTTAAAAATTTGAGTTTTTTGCGGGAAAATGGAGCAGTAAACTGGTAGATTTTAGAATCAAGAATTTGACGTGATTTCATGAGACTCGATGGCTGGAAATTGTTGGGATGATGTGACTGGTCTTAACAAGTATGGTATGGCTTATTTTTTTCGGATAAATTTGTCTAGATTCTCGCGTGGAAGAAGACAGAGTATCTTGGGTTTTGGTTATTCCATTCCGAGTTCTGAGTGTGTAATTGAGAGGTTTTCGTGTACCTGATGCATGTTTGACCACTTCTGGATGTGCTGGGAGTATTTTGGCACGAGAAATCAGCGTGAGAAGAGAAGAAAGGGAAAAAAATATTCCCGAGAAGATTTTCATTCACTGCCGAGTAATGGAAGATTATATGGAGTTATGACGCATGATTTTGGTGTCTGAAGGAGTATATAAGGTGTGGTGGAGTAGCAGAGAGGGGGAAGGGAGAATAGGGAGACCATAGAGCATAAAAAAATCGAGAAAAAAAGTTACAGGAAGTTGCTGCTTTCTGCTGGTGAAGAAGGTACGAAGAACATAAGACCCTTAAAGACCGTCGTTCTTCAACAGTGCCAGTGACGGTATTCCTTTATCGTTTTCTGTAACAATTGATTTTGTAACAAATATAAGTGTTACAAAACCCGGTTTTTATCATTTTTTCTCCCATTTCATCATTTGTGAACCATTTTTGAGCATTAATAAAGATGAATTTTGAGCATGTTTCCATGATAATGATGAGCTAATTCTCTCGTAATCAAGGAACGGAGGAAGCTATTTATGCATGAATAATTGGTAACTATTCTATTTTTCTCTAATTTATATTTTACAATTCACTTAATCACTACTTTGTAGAATTTTAATTGTTTGCATAATTTTTCCTAATTAGTTGTGATTCAATTAGATAGGTTATACTTGGGTTAGATAATCTATGCTTAAGGAATACAATTAATGTTTGAGAATATGCTTGATCATTTGTGAATTAAGAAAAAGAGATTTTAAAAATAATTAGAGTTTTGGAATTTTTACCATCATTCATTCATGTGTAATAGTGAAATCTAGTGTCTTGGTTATTTTCAATCTTGAAATCAGATTTGGAATTAAATTTTCTCTATTTTTAGTTTAAATAAGGCTAAAATCAATTGCTTTGACAAGTCTTACGAACCTATTACTACCACTATTCAAAATTCGATCATACACACTTTAGTTGACTGTTATCTTGTTATATTTTATCTATTTAGTAGTTTTAAAGCTATTTTTAAGCTTATTGTGCGATTTTTCCTTCGAGCTAGATATGGAAGCTACATCAAACTATAGCATATGATGGACAGTTATTACTTCGGGGTACCTGGCCAAGTCCGTTTTGTGTTGTCAACTGTTGGGTCAGATTCATAGTAGTTGGTCTTATTTTTCTGTTGCTCTCTCATCAGGATGGGTCATTTTGCTCTTTACATCTTTATAGCGTGTCTTTGGTTTATAATACCATACGACGGGGCGGACCAGATGTTTCCTCTTAGAGGTATCGACCAATTTTTTCGAGATATAAGATATTGAGCATTGTGAAAATTTTAGTTAATTTTCACTTATCATCTTTCTGAGAATATTTTTTGTTTCACCAAGTTTTTAGTGAGTATTAAATACTTCACTATGGTTTTTAATGAGTATTTTTTATACTTCATTTTGGTGATAGAGTGAGTATCTTATACTTCACTTCCTTCAATAAGTATCAAGTACTTCATTTTTTTCTTTAAGATTTAGTGAGTATTACTATACTTCCTTTCTCTTGTATTGTAGTTCAATGAGGATCTTGTGCTTCATTGGGTTACTGTGAGTGTCTGCGCACCTCGTCGTTTCCCTTTTACGAGCTCAAAGTTTGCTCCAGGGTACATATTCTGTGAAAATATGTAGGTAGAAAAATTCTTTATTTTTAAGCATTAAAGAATGTAAAATTCAGGCAGTACATTTACAAAAGTTGTAGATATAGTATTTCAAGTTTGATATCTAGCTGAAAAGCTGAAGATACTTGTTTCAAGTAATAGATTGAGATTTTTACAGCTTTGAGAGCTTTTAAAATCTCACTGTTATGAGTGTTCAGATCATCGTCTACAAGGTACAGTATTTCTGTTGTCAGTTCAATATGTTAGATAAAATATGTGCTCTTTCTGCCTCCGGCAACTATAACTATTGGTAATATTTCTTCAAATGAGAAACATTATTTGGGTAACTCAGTTCTTACCCCAGTAGATTGTTCAACCTATAGTCTCCATGACGTGTCTTTCCTGAGACCATGTATGGACCTTCCCAGGTTGTTGCAAGCTTTCCAAGCTTGTAATCATCCGACGCGTAGCAGTACTTCTCTGAGCACTAAGTTTACACTACAGGCTGGAATTATCCGGGTTTTACAGCTTCCTGGTTTTTTCTCATATTCCTCTGATGCTTTTCCAGCTGGATCATAAGTTTTTCCTTTTCATGTCGATTTCTTCTAAGCTTTTAAATATAAGGTAATATTCATTTCCGAGCTTACTGGAATTATATGGGTTTTACTGCCAATATTCTCGCAGTTGGGAATTTCAGCTCAGTGGGTAGAACTGCTTCCATATCAAATGCTAGTGAGAAGGGTGGCTCGAGTATGAAGGTCTTTTTTGTTGATCTGATGCCCACAACACCTCATAAAGAATATCAGTCCACATGCATTTTGCAGCATCTAGCTTTTTCTTTATGTTGGCCAACTGAGTTTTGTTGGAGATTTCTGCTTGATTATACCATGTGGGTAATATGGTGTATTGAACCTGTGTTTTCAGATCACAATTCAAAGACTTTTAGGTATAAGTCTGTCGTCAACAAATAAAGCTCAGAGATATGTGATAAGAGATATCAGTTCTGAAACTTTTAAAAAGCTTTGTCGTTAAAAGACATGAGATATAGCTGAAATCTTTAAAAAACATTAGGTTCAGAATTTTGCTTCTATTGGATATTTCTCTTTTGCAAAAAGCCTCCAAATCTCATGAATTGAATTGTGGACCATTGTCTGCCACTAGTGCCATAGGAATTATTAATCTGCAGATTATGTACTCCCGGATAAACTTCCGGACATCCCATTCAATGGTTGTGGCTACAACTTTTGCCTCAACCCACTTTAAAAAGTAGTCTATAACGACTATCAGAAATCTTCTCCCACTTGGGGCCTGTTTTATTCATGTTAGTCAGTTCCCGTATGTTGCTTTTATCAAAAATTTCAACTCATTTCAAACTGAGCTATGAGTGATTTTAGAAGAGTAATTGATTCATTACTCATTTAGGATAGAGCTATGAGTATAGATGATTTATCGTTGTGAATGTTCCCATAATGTCTAGTGCTAGTTTGACGAACGGCCACGGGTCAAGCACATTGTGTTGCAGCTCAGTTGGTGCGTATATTTTGCTAGCATTATTTTTTAAGATTAATGTTACACTTGTATTTTTTTCGTTACTATGAGCTCAGGTTCTTAGAGCTTTTCCTAGACTTAAAATGTGTGTTGTAAACATCATTTATATAAGATAAGGGTTTCTCATGTGTGTTATAGATTTTAAATGCGTGTTTTATTTAAACTAAGAGATAAGCTAAGAAGCTATAGTTACATGCTTTTATTTAAGCTTGAACTGAGGTGTTATAGATTCATGCTTCTATTCGGTCTAAGAGATGAGCCGAGAACCTAAAGATGCATGCTTTTATTTAAGCTAAGAGCTGAGCTGAGAAACTATAGATGTATGCTTTTATTTAAGCTAAGAGATGAACTGAGAAGCTATAGATGTACGCTTTGTATATTATTTTGAAGTTTAGGCTTACCTCTGGCATTTTTCGCATGTTTATCAAATCAGTTATATCCTCCGTGCTCGGTCAGAAGTACCAGTGAGATCGAACTTTGTCTGCTATGGACCTTTTCCCAACATGGTTCCCACAGTAAGCTGGGTGCATATCCTCCATTATGAGTTTTCATTGTTATTTAGTTACACATCTCAGGAGCGGTCCCATGTATGTTTTTCTGTATATGTCGTGGCCTATCGGTTGGTACCTTGTGGCTCTGACCACAACTTTCCTTACCTCTAGTGAGTTAGCTGGAAGTTTTCCGGTCTTCATGTAGTTGAAAATGTCTTTCATCCATGATTCATCTGCTTCTTTTTGTGTCATATTTGAAGTCCAGACTTGCTTTCCAACCACCTATGTTTCGTCTAGGTCAATGGTAGAAACTTTTAGTACTCCCACATTCATAGTTCTTTTGCATGCTCCTAATATTGCATTTCCCAGAAGCTAGCGCATCTGCGTGTCTGACTTTGTTCCTTGCCACTTGTACTATGATTACTTTCTCAAATCTTGCAATTAGCTAACTCACTAGTTCTTTGTACCGGACCATCTTGGTTTTCTTAGCTTCAAACTGTCCTTCCACTTGCTTTAAAGTCGACTGAGAATCAGTGTATAGAATAATCTCTCTGAGCTGGAGGCTTTTGGTAACTTGAAGCCCCTGTATCAATTCCTCGTATCCGGCTTCATTGTTAGTTGGGATGAAAACCAAGATATATGAGTATTCGATGAAATTATTTTCTAGGTGATGATGACCACTTCGGTTCCTCCGCCTATTTCATTTGAAGCTCCATCTACATACATTTTCCAAACCCCGAGTGTTCTGAGTGATGAATCTTCATTCACATATGACACTTCTGGTTCAGGCGCAGGTGGGATTTCTAGCTGATCTTTACAAAATTTGAGATCGAAGTTGGGATCTACAAGTGGGAAGTCAACTATAAATCTACTACTGTGTACCCTTTTATTGCCCTTCTGGTCGTATAGTTCAGTCCGAACTGATTCATATGAATTCCCCACTTAGCAAGCCTTCATTTTTTGTTCTCTTTTGATAGCACGTTCTCAACCGGGTATTTCATGATAAAATTTATCTTCAAGCTCGAGAATTATGGTCTCAACTTGATAGAACCAAAATATATTGAGAATATTAATTTCTCGAGCTGTGAGTACCTGGTTTATGGAGCTATGAGAGTCTTGCTAATGAAGTATTGTTAGAGCATAGCTCGGTTGAACTCACCAAGCGTGGGTATGTCAAGTTTGGTTGTCATATTTTAGTATCAAAACTCATCTAGAGTCGCTTGATTAAATACTAGAGTCAACTTCGTTTAGGTTAGACTAGAAAGTCTAGGAATGTTGAGACATATAAGTATTACTCCGAAGACCTGAAGAATGTGAAGAAGTAACGAACTACAACGACGACATCATCCTTCCACTTGAGGTTAGTAATATTGACTTGAACTGTTTCATTCCTAACGTATCTTTCAAGTCGTGTTATATTGAAAACTGAAAAAGTGGGGGTATAACAACCACACCCAATAATTCGTTCGACAATCTGTAAGGACTAAACTCCAATATAATTCCGAGAGCACCAACTTAAAAAGTGAGCCCAATCAAGAAATATATCAAAGAGCTTTATCTCTATTTCTCAATGCAATCAGCAAATCGAACAGATAGAAATCCGTGAGCCTGATTGATATGAGAAATAACTAGGACGGTACCAAAGACCAATGCCCAAGTGTCAATAAGGTTATATCCAACAATCAAGGTCAAATTTATCAACTGATTGAACTACGCACAACCTGTGATATTTCAATTATATAAACAAGTATAATGCGGAAAAGAAATAACACAGACACTATAAATTTTGTTAACGAGGAAAACCACAAATGCATAAAAACCCTAGGACATAGTCCAGCTTTGAACACCACACTGTATTAATCCGTTATAGACACTAGCATACTACAAGTTAACTTCGGGCTGGAATGTAGTTGAGCCCTAACCAAGTCTCACACCAATTAAGTTACAATCGTGTTCCTTATGCATCTAGAACCACGCCGGATTTTGCACACTTGATTCCCTTAGCTGATCTCACCCACAACTAAGAGTTGCTATGACCCAAATTCAAGACTTATAAACAATTCTGTCTCCCACAGATATGTCTATTATTTATTCGGGTTTTTTTCAGTCTTTTGATAGAAATCAAAGTGAACATGAACCAATTGATAATTCGGTCTTATTATCCCGAAGAGCAGCCTAGAAATATCAATCACCTCACAATAACCCAACTGATTAACAGAAAAAGTTATTGCGGAATCACAAGAGTCTGAGACGAAGAATTATTGGGATTACTTTTTATATCTTACCTTTCGGAGATAAATCTCGAGAAAATCTTAGAGAAGATAATACTCAACACGATATAACAAGTAAGATTAGAATACGCAACTATAGAGAAAATAGTTGGATCTGGCTTCACGACTCCCAAATGAAGTCTTCAAGTCGTTAACCTAATATGGTTTTGGAAAAACCTAGGTTAAAGGAGAATCGACTCTAATTTGCAACTAGAACAGGAAAGTATCGGGATTAGGTTTTCCAGTTGCTAGAGTTCTCCCTTATATAGTCTTTCAAATCAGGGTTGCTTACAAACAAAGCTAAGATAGCTTAGTAACAAAGCATTTAATATTCACCGTTAGATGAAATCCTGATTTAAGATTCAAGCTAAGTCTGCTTAAAAATAAATAAATCAATCTCCACCGTTAGATGGTCTTAGCTTGTTACACACAAATGGAATATACCTTTATTTAGATATGGATAACCGTACCTTAACGTGTATATTGAGTTGGCTCAATAACAGTTAACCGAAGTTAGCCATATGAACACTTTTGTCTTAACCATATTCATCTAACATATCTAGATCAAATATGATGATCAATCGATCTTGAAAGATAATCAAATGAATCTAATTGTGTTTCAAATAGAGTTGTTGAATTGTTCACTATCTTACATAAATATATATGAACAAATTGAAACAAAATCGGATTGATTCGTAATTGTACAAAGTACTTATACAAGAATCAATTCATGAACATTAAGCCACGGTTTGCAAATATTACATTCCTTAATTCATAAGTGTTTAAGTTCATGAGTATGAGGATCATACATAACTGATTTTAGAACTTAACTACTGTGTTCGCAAACCCGGTTCACAAACAGCCGTCCCGGACCTAACTCAGGTGAAAAGACAGGGTACCCAAATACACCACAATCTTTAAAATATCCACTTATAAGTCCTCTTACCGAAAGTGATTATCTATGATCAAAGTCGAGACAATACGACAAATCGGTATTCACACTTTGTGTGATAGTCTATGGATACGAGATCGAGACAATACAACAATCAAAGTGTGATTACTTGATAATAGGTTCGGACTTAACAAAACTCTATAGGATCACTATCAAGTAATACGGAGTTAACGTTTGTGTATTTTACTTTTAATTATAATAAACAATTATAATTTCGGAAACAAAAAAGTAAAAGACACAGCAAGATTTTGTTAACGAGCAAACCGCAAATGCAGAAAAACCCTGGGACCAAGTCCATAATTGAATACTCTCAGAATTAGGCCATTATACAAAATCTAAACAAAACTTCGTATAGTTGAGACAAAGCAACTAAACCTAGTTCACTTAGTTTCTTCAATATCCCTGCGCTTCCGACATTCAATAAGTGCACGCACTGGAACAATTCCTTTGGATCGTATTCCAAACAGTAAAGAAACAACAAATCTGTTTGGTAACAACTCTATTGATTCTTTTCAGTAAAGATATCTCAAGTCATATGCAAAGGCTCTTCCGTTTAAACTAATAAACTCCTTTGCATGGTTAGATCAATTTATCCAACAACTACCGAAGTAGCAGAGTTTAGATTTGCAATCAATTAATATAGAATCCAACAAGAAACTATAAAGCGATGTCGATCTCACACAACTAATCAATCGAATAAATCCGATTCTAGTTGGATCCCAGCTGATCAAGGTTTGTGCTACACAAAGATATGAGAAACCAATCAGAAATATTCTTCGTCTTCAAATCTTCTTTAATCTTCAATTAAACCTACACAACACCACTTGAATCTCTTATGATCAATCACGCACAGAACGGAGTCTGTTAACAATGGATTATCACAAGATGTCTTTAGATCTACAAACAGTTTTAAAGATCCCGTTGACACCTTGATCTAGTTTGAGTGAATCTTATATCAGAAGAGAAGATTCTCAAGAATAAACAAACTAGGTGCAATCAAAGTTCAACAACCGTTAGTCAATCAAATCAATTGAAAACTAATAAACTGCAATTATCTAGTTTCCCACCAACTGTACTCGTAGAGCTTCTTGATCCCACATAAGTCTTTAAACGAGCGGTCGTAAGAGATTTCGTCTAATTAGGGTATTTTCCTCTCCGGATAGGCGGCTCCACCAGAAACAACAGGAAGATGAAGTTTGCCTAGCTCTTAGGATGGTTTACTCGAAATGCAAACTTAGGTATTTATAGACCAAGGATGTTTGGACACCAAGGAATTTCCAAAACCGAATATTCTCAAGATATGCAATAAATGCCCAAATCGGTTTTCATAATTCCTGGAAATGCTTTGTCCAATATTTTCCGAAATCCCTCAATAGAAAATTTCCAATTAGTAAATGCACATTACTAATTTTTATTCTCTAGAGATATGCATTTAATTGTTGGTAATTAAAGCATATAAAACTAACAACCTTAATTAAAAGATTCTTAATTTATTTCGGACCGGGATCTCCTTGAGTAATTAAGGAATATCTTTGAACAATAAAAGATAAGAGTTATTGTTCGTGTTCAAAGTATGTTGACATCTTTTCTTTGTAAATCCTCTTTCATATTTATGATCTTGGAATCGATTGTACCACACTTCCAAACAAGTTTAGAATTGGTTCATCTGTATTCCAAGACAACTATGTGATTGATCAATTATTAAATCACAATCATGGGTTCAATCGGTTCTACCAATCACAAGGATCGGTTCTAGCTCAATATGGATTACTTGTGATCGGACACACAAGTTACCAGGACCGGTTACATCAGTTACCAGGATCGGTTATGTGATGGACCGTAAAATTACGCCTGGTGCGCCAGGGCGCGCAGGCCATAACTTCCCCGATGCGCCATGATGAAGCTATAGTCCGGGCCTTAAAGCTAGGAAAATGCACGTTCATTTGCCCTTGCAAGCATGCTCGTGGAGCATGATGCGGCTAAATTAGCTTCCAAACCGTTCCAAATTACCCTCGTTCCGCGAAGGGTTTATTAAGAAAACAAAAGCTTTCATAAAACGGCTAAAACGACCTTTTGAGGCCCTAAACAATGATATTTGGCTATAATTCCAAGACCGTGATACATAAGATCGCGTCTTGATCGTTGGGCCGATTCCAATCAATTTAGACCCGTCTTGAGATAAATTACGACAATCGGGTTTTTAGCCTCCAGATAGGCTATAACTTGCTCATCTGCATCAACTTGTCTCATCAAGTTTAGCCACAATCATCTCTTGTGTCGAGCTACCGAGCCAGATGATATGAGAAGCTAGAATGCCGCAATCATCTCGCGATTAGATGATATGAACGACAAAGTGCTGGACGGGCAATGCTGCAACTCATTGCGTCCGCCTACATACCCTTCCCTACTCTAAAGGGATCAAACACAAACCGTAGTTCATCCTCGAAGGGACAACAACTTAATCCAAACTCGTTTGCAAGGCCGTGGCCAAACAATAATGGTAATGGCATGGTCCGTATAGGCCGTTTCGTCAAAATGCACAATGATTATGCATTTTCGGGTCTGCGGCGTGGCATAATGATGCCTTCGCATCACGCCCCATTGGCAAGGCTACGGAGCTATAAATGAGACTTATGCATCATTTATACTCTTCCGGCTAAGCTATGAAGCTTACTTGGTGCATGGTCTGCATTTGCACCTTCAACCAAGTACCCCTCCCTATATATGTTAACTTACAATTTCTACAACTTAGAATTAGGGAGCAAATTGACATGCTTGTTTCACTATTCATGGACAATGATAGCGTACAATGATTGCGCACAATGATTGCCTAACACTCGCTTCTGCCATATTGCACAATAATTGTGCAATACTAGTTCCGGCTATCACACAATGATTGCGCGACATTCTCTCTTACATATTTACTTGGCCAACCCTCTCTGGCCTAATGCATCATGATGATGCAACATTGGCTCTAGGCAAATTTTCCTCTTAACGTAACAGAAGTTTTGGATGAAGCTTCATCTCTGGCCATGGCGCATCTTTTAGCATGCGCCATGCTAAAAACTCGGGGTATTACAGGTTACGTCAATTACCAGGACCGGTTACCATATACTCATGGTATTGCTTGTGATCGGTTACACAAGTCACTAGGATCGGTTACACCAATTACCAGGATCGGTTAAACCAATTACTAGGACCAGTTACACCAATTACAAGGATCGATTACACAATTATTTTGTGATCGGTCACACCAATTACTAGGATCGGTCACACCAATTACAAATATCGATCATACCATCTTAGGTGATTACTTAGGATCGGTTACACTAATTAATAAAAACCAGTCATACCAAATCATAAGTCAGGCACTGTGATTAGTGATACCAAGATACATAACAAGTTATGATCGGTTCTACTAACTCACACATATTGGTAATCCAAAGATATGCAATGAATAACAATACCAATAAGGCTAGCGATTTCCCTTTCGATTCATAAAACAAGTTCATGAATGTACTTCCTTTAAACAAATATAAACATTGTTTCCTAGGATGAAATCTTCACCTTTACCCATACACATAATCACAATAGCATTCATACGCTTATGTCGATGTCATATATACGAAGTTCAAAAGATAAGCGTTATACTTCGTATTCTAATTCCTTAACACTATGATCATGTGATAATGTCTCACTACTAGAGTATAATAATCATTCACAGCTTTACAGTTATGTTTTCAATATAGCACGACTTGAAAGATACGTCACTACAAAAACAGGTCCTATTAGTGAGAATTTTTTTGTAGGGGCATCACAGGGTTTTTGACTAACAGTAGGAAATAGTAGGTTTGGTCAAAGGAGCAGTTTTCTTTTGTCAATTTCGTGTTTCCGACAATGTAAAAAAAATCCAGGCAGAGTAATGGCTACGGTTTCTCGGCCGTCAAAAATGGTTTGAGAATTGGCTCCATCTTTTTTTTTTGCTATCCCGCCCTTATTTTCACCAATTCTTACTAAAATTAATTAATTTTTTATTCTATTTTTATGAGCCAAATCTTCTAAAAATATCTGGTCTTTATTCAGTTTCTTCTCTTATCATTTTCCATTTTTTCTCCGCAGCTGAAGAACTTCTAGGTTTGCTCTCGCCTCTTTTCTTCTCTGTTACCTTCTCTTGTTTCATCTGAGTCTTCTCTGATACTATCTCCTCCATATATTTTCCGTTATCATCTCGTCAATCTGTTCTCGATCTGTTGTTCCATTAATAGATCTGTTTTCTGAACAAAAGTAATTTGCTAAATATTACTTTTAATTGCTTGTTACTTTTGATGGAATTTGACCTTTGTCGGCGTATGATTTCAGTTTAGATTTTAGGGTTTGTTCATCATCTGTATTAGGATTTTGATTCAGGTATTAGGATTTTAGGATTTTGATTCAACGTTGTTTGTTAGATTCAGGATTCTTTTTAGGGTTTAGATTTTGTTCTACGATACCCAAATCTTAGTATTTTAGTTCTACAGAGAAATAGAAGCAGTAGCAGCAGCAGAGAAAGATTGGATGTGGGTCATATGCAAATAATACTAATTGATTAAGCTGCTACCATATTCATGAAGTTAATTTTTAAAGATGGGCTTGTATATTTTTCGTTTTTGTTTATTTGATTTTGTGTTTAGGGTTTTAATGATGGGGTTGGTGTTGTTGTTTTAGGGATTTCTGGATGAAATTTACTCCGCTACAACAGCTACAAGATGTGAGTAAACCAGATATTGTGTTTGAAGTTGTTTCTCCTTTCTTTGAGGATTCTGAGAAACTTCTCAATGAATTAGCCACAGCTCTGTAAGTATCTCTGATTTCTTCTTTCTGGGTTTGGTTTGTCTTCTTTTAATTTTGATTAGGGGCTTATTTGGTTACAGGAGTCAACAATGTGCATATTTCAAAAAGATTGATGCCCATGTTCATCAACTTAAGGGCAGTAGTTCTAGGTAATAGATAAAGATTATGAAGTTAAATCCTATGATGTTTGATGGGTTAAATTTTGTTATTTGGAAAACAACATATATACGCTTCTTCTTTATCATTCATTGAGTATGTGCTGTTGTGAGCATAAGGTGTTTGTTAATTTTACTAAGTCAGTTTACTGAATGATGTAGCTTTGTCAAACTGTATGTTGCCAGAAATCGAAGAAGTGAGAGCAAACAAGAAATGGATGTGCCCTCGTTGCATAGAAAACAAAGGAATCAGGCCATATTTGATATGTAACAGGTGATTTTCCTCGGCTTGTTACTTCTTCTTTTACTAAAGTAGATTCATACATGAGTCTTGTGCTTTTGAACAATTTTGTTTACAATTCAACCTAGTAATTCTGGAAACGAGTAACACAATATTATTTTCCGATGTACCTACAGTTCGCTCTGGCTAAAGAAAAGAAAGATGGCCCCAACTGGAATAGCCATTTTTGAAGGTAAACTTGTCTTATGTAGCATAGTGTTTCTTCTTTGAATAATTCCATTACCGACTTCCGTGTTTGTTTTCCATATGATTCTGATATTAGCTCGAGAAATGGTTTAACCAACTGAAGACGAGACTCTCTAGTCTAACTTACGCTCTAAAGTTTGCAATTTGGGGAGCTTGTCTCAGTAAAGGTACAACCGGGTAAAGGATGTGGCTTTGTACAGTTCAGGCCTATGTACATTTATAATCTGGTTTGCTTTCTTATATATAATTGTATAGTTTCATTATGGTATTCAACTCAACTTTTGTGTTAGGTTCATCGGAAGTCAAAGAATGAAACTTATATAGATTTAACAGTTAGCTTTGTTTGTTCCAATGTAGAGCATCTGCTGAAGAAGTAATTCAAAGGGTGCACGGGACTATGATCAGTCTGTTGATTAGCTGAAATTGAAAGCCACTATCACTTAACTTGATACGATGCATGATGTGGAAGATAGTGATGGTGGTTACTTTTTGTAGTTTATATAGAGCTGGTACTGGAGATGGTGGAGGCCTAGGTTTGCAGTAGTATGCATGGGTGGATGTGGGGTAAGTTGTGATTTGTAGTAGCAAGGAATAGTACTGCAGATGGTGGAACACCTTATATACTGAAATAAGGCAGACAATTTTTCTTCTACAGACCATCTTAGAGCTTACGCATTAATATTTTTTGTCGTATTTGCAGAACAATGTGAGAAGGAAAAAGCTCGTGTTCTCGTGCACTGCATGTCATGCAAAAGCAATATGTTCGGTGAATTGAGACTCTTAAAAAATTTAATTTCGGTTACTAATTGTGCTTACATGGTCTTCCTAACAGGTCACCAGCTATTGTGATAGCTTATTTGATGAAATGCAAAGGATGGAGAACCAGCGGGTGAAAGAGCGAAGGCCATTTGTTGAGATATCTTCAGATTTTGTTATTTACGTTTTTCTTACATCCCGTTAAGCGTTTGGAGTTCTGTGAACCCATAATTATGTGAAGACTATTTTGTCTACTCATGCTAACTGTAAAAAAAAATTGTCTATGAATTATAGGAGTGCACCAGGAGTTGGAGGCATATGAGTGAAGTATATTTGGATCTTTCGAAAGCAATCCAGTCCCTGCAATATTCTCCCAAGCTCAAACATCAACAGTCTGCCAATTATAAAGTACCTAGATCAACGAAGTGAACAACCGGTAAGATGCAGACCTTGACATTTGTGTTTCTCTGCTAGACAGTGATAACAGTGACAAGGATTTGAAATCTAAATTAGCACCTAGCTCAACGAAGTGAACAGCCGGTAAGATGCAGACCTTTGATTGATTTTTCTTTTTTGCCTTTAACAAAGTGAATGCCATATTAAAGTCTGTTTATGCAGTCCTGTCATCCTCCATTAGATGTTCTTTTTACTTGAACACAGGAAGAACAGATGGAGCCAAGAGTGATTCCATTAGTAAACATCAAAATTTGCATATGTAGTTTCCATTGCATGTCTATTTGTCTGTTTATCAAAATTTTCTTAGTAATGAGTCTATTATTCCCGTATTTGACAGGAATTTCGACCAATGCTGAAGTGAAAGTGCATAGTTGCCATCCCCTCCTAAGGTGAGCCACTGAAGTTATCCCAAGTTTGCTATTTTAAATTTTAAGGTATACATGTTCTGCTAGTTGTCGACTTTAGTAGTGAAACCTTTGGGCTTATGTTTTAAAGGACCTTCATATCCCTTGTTGTTTATATGTGCCAGCAACAACTGATTTTAATCCTTAGGCTTTATGTTTTCTTCTGTTTTAGGTGGAGCTTCAGGAAGGTCTTTTAGAGCAGTTTTCATATGAAATCGAAACTGAAATCTTCTGAAGATATTGGTGTATATGGATGGGTGACTGATATATAGGTGCTCGTTTTTTTGAATATAAGGGAATGGGATGATGTCTTTTTTTATTTTCATGCCATCAGTTGTGTTCCCAGTTTGTCCCAAACTATACACAGGCGTACTTCTGATGTTTTTAAGCTTACTTACTACCTTTTCGAACTCTCTGGGTGTTGTTCTGTTGCCCAGATTTCTGTTTCAGAAACAGTAAAATTTAAATGCATTTTAGTTGCATATATGTAAGTTTCAAAGCTTTGTTATATATATGAATACAATTTCAATTGAGAACTTTCTAAAACTTTAATGCAAGTTTCTATCTAAGATTTATGTTCCGAAAAACCTAAGAACTCCGAGAATTCTTTGACTCTAAAATCCGGCTCCGGTGACCGGTTAATGTTGACGGACGGCGGAAGGAAAATATTAGTGAGGGTTGTAAACCGTCACAAATACGAAAATCGGACTTGGCAGCCGTTGCCGGGAAAGTGTTAGATTGGTGACGGCCAAAAAACATCACAGATAGAAAATTTATTAGTGACGGTTGACCAAACCACCACAAAAAAAGAAAAACCGCCACAAATAATATTTGTGACGCCACTAGTCATGACGGCTGTTTATTTTCCATTTGTGGCGGTTTTTTTCTATTTGTGGCGGTTTATGAACCCTCACTAATATGACTTGTTTTTGTAGTGCGTTAGGAATGAAACAGTTCAAGTCAAATATTACTAACCTCAAGAGGAAGGATGATGTGATCATTGTAGCTTGTTACTTCTTCACATTCTTCAGGTCTTCGAGTAATACTTGTATGTCTCATAATCCTAGACTTTCTAGTCTAACCTATATGAAGTTGTCTCTAGTACATAATCAAGCGACTCTTAGATGAGTTTTGATTCACTAAAATATGACAACCAAACTTGACATACCAACGCTTGGTGGGTTCAACCGAGCTATGCTCTAACAATCTCCCCCCTTGTAAATTTTAGTGACAAAACTCTTAATACATATGGATAAACAAATTACAAGAATTCATTAAACATACGCTTGATTCCAAGTTTCAACAGCACAATAACCTGCATATATTCAATTAATAATGTCGTTGTTGAGATTTGAATAACAAAGGTAATACTCCCCCTAAAGGTAAGATAGGTAGATTTTCAATCCGAACGTCTTTGTTATTCCCCTTTTGTAGTCAAGATAACTACAACAACAATATGATATGTTGCTCCCCCTTAGTCAATGCTTTACTCTTTCGTTAGATATAACGTTTAAGCACAATTGTCCTTTCCTTAGTGATTTCAAATCACTTGTTTACTCCATATATTTCTCCCCCTTTTTGTCACAAAATGACAAAGGTTCGAGCAAATAAAAGTCAAACCGAAAGGATCTTACAAATCTAAAAGACTTGTACAACCTATAAGAGTTAAGCACGAAGGTTTCACATACCAATTTAGATAACCAATATCAAAACCGAAACTACAAGTAATTTGGTTTTGAAAAGACGAGGGTACCCAAATATACCTCAATCTAAAACTTTTCCACCTATAAGTCCTTTCTAAGAAAATGATTGTCTATGGACTGAGTCGAGACAATACAACTAATCGGTTCACACTTCGTGTGATTGTCTATGGATACGAGATCGAGACAATACGACAACAAGATAACTTGCGTGATTGACTATGGATACAAGATCGAGACAATACAACAACGAAGTATGTTTACTTGATAATAGGTTCGGACTTAACCAAACACAATAGGATTGCTATCAAGTAAATAGGAATTAACGTTTGTGTATTTTACTTCTAATTATAATAAAACAATTATAATTGCGGAAATAGAAAAGTAAAAGACACAGCAAGATTTTGTTAACGAGGAAACCACAGATGCAGAAAAACCCCGGGACTTAGTCCAGAATGTAATACTCTCAAAATTAAGCCGCTATACAAAATCTAAACCAACTTCATATAGTTGAGACCAAGCAACTAAACCTATAGTTCACCTAGTTCCCTCAGTATCCCTGCGCCTCCAACTTGTAATAAGTCACGCACTTGGAACAATTCCTTTGGTTCGTATTCCAAACAGTAAAGGAACAACAAATCTGTTCGGTAACAACTCTTTTCAAACAACGTGATATGAGTTTGACAAAAAGCTCTTCCGTTATCCCAATAAACTCCTTTGTCAGGTTCTTAGATCTGTCTCTCAAAAACTATCAAAGTAATTTTCTAGACTTATACAATCAATACTCTTAATCACAAAGAATTGTATTGATGCCGATCTACTCAACTAATCAATCAAGGTTATCACAAAGATAAACCGATTATAGTTCGATCCCCAGCTGATCAAGTTTTGTGCACACCAAAGATTATGAACTCAAATAAGAAATCTTCTTTATCTTCAAATCTTCTTAGATCTTCAATAACCTGCACACAAACAACTTGAATCTCTTGTGATCAATCACACACAGACGAAGTCTGTTAACAATGGATTATCACAAGACGTCTTTAGATCTGCAAACAGTCTAAAGATTCCCATCGACACTTCGATCTAGTTTGAGTGAATCTTATATCAGAAGAGAAGATTCTCAAGCATAAACAAACTAGGTGCAATCAAAGTTCAACAACCGTTAGTCAATCAAATCAATCGAAAACTAATAATAAACTGCAATTATCTATTTTCCCACCAACGGTACTCGTAGAGCTTCCCAGTCCCAAAGAAGTCTTTAAAACGAGCGGTCGTAAGAGATTTCGCCTAATTAGGGTACTTTCCACTCCGAATAGACGGTTCCACCAGTAACAACACAACTAGGTAGTTTTGCTGGCTCTGAAGATTAGTTTGCTTGAAATGAAAACTTCAATATTTATAGACCAAGGAAGTTTGGACACCAAGGAATTTCTAAAACCGAATATTCTCAAAGATATGCAATAAAGTCCAAATACGGTTTTCATAATTCCTGGAAATGCTCAGTCAAAATATTGACCGAAATCTCAGTAGAAAATCTCCAATTAGTAAATGCACATTACTAATTTTTATTTTCTAAAGATATGAATTTAATTGCTGGAAATTAAAAGCATATAAAACTAAAAACCTTAATTAAAGGATTCTCAATTTATTTCGATCCGAGATTCTCCTTTAGCTATTAAGGAATATCTTTGAACAATAAAAGGTAAGAGTTACTGCACATGTTCAAAGTATGTCGACATCTTTACTTTGTAAATCCTTTTTCATATTTACAATCTTATAACCGATTTTCCACACTTCCAAACAAGTTTAGAATTGGTTCATCTGACTTCCAAGAACTATGTGATTGATTATCCTATCAAATCACCAATCATGGGTTTAACGGTTATACCAAAACAAGTTTCGGTTATACCTCCATGTGGGTACTAAGATTAGTCACGCTAGTTACCAAAAGTTGGCTGACTAGGTACTAGGATTGATTACCACATATTTATGGTATCTAACTTATATTCGGTTGCGCAAGTCATAGGATCAGTTCCCCAATTAATATAAACTTGTTGTACCTCTTACAAGGATCGATTCCCTCTTGTGATCGGTTGCACCTCTTACTAGGATCGGTTCCCCAATGTCTAGAGTTGGTCATACCAATTACAACATTTCGATAATACCATCTCAGGTGATTACTTAAGATCGGTTTCACTAATAAAAGTCATACCAATACAAAAGTCAGGCATTGTGAATAGTTTTACCAAGATACATAAACAAGTTATGAGCGGTTATACTAAACACACATATTGGTAATCCAAAGATTTGCAATGAATAACAATACCAATAAGCCTAACGATTTCCCTTTCAATTCACAAAACAAGTTTATGAATGTACTTCATTTAAACGAATGTAAAACATTGTTTCCTAGGGAGAAATCTTCACCCATACCCATACATAATCACAATAGCATTCATACGATTATGTCGATGTCTTATATACGAAGTTCAAAAGATAGACGTTATACTTCGTATTGTAATTCCTTAATACTATGTCTAACTAGAGTATAATAATCATTCACAGCTTCGCAGTTATGTTTTCAATATGCACGACTTGAAAGATACGTTAGGAATAAAACAGTTCAAGTCAAATATTACTAACCTCAAGTGGAATGATGATGTCGTCGTTGTAGTTCTTTACTTCTTCACATTCTTCAAGTCTTCACGTAATACTTATAAGTCTTATATCCTAGTAACTTTCTAGCCAACCTATACGAAGTTGACTCTAGTAAATAATCAAGCGACTCTTTAAATGAGTTTTGATTCACTAAAATATGACAACCAAACTTGACATACCAACGCTTGGTGGGTTTAAACGAGCTATGCTCTAACAGGATGTAATATGTTATCAAGGAAACAATTGCCCGAAGCAATTTTCCCTAATAGTTTAGCAAATTGACTAAGAAACTTAGTTCTCTTGCTAAACCGATTGTAAACATACAATCGCTTATTTCGATAAGACCAAAATAAAAATAAAAATAAACTTTATTTTTCTCATCAGGTTCTAATTATTCAGACAATAACTTAGACCTTTTACTTTAGACAAGACAAGTACCAGGTTAGTAGTATTTCTTGTCAAGGCATTCGATTAGACTTGAATAACCGAATCCTTTAATTTGATAAGTCTAACTCAGATCAGAATTAACTTAGTTTCTCTTATCCGGAATCGAATTGGACTAAACAAATGATCCCGTATTTTGTTAAGCCATAAACAATACATACAAACCAAATAAATTGACTTGCACAATTATTTCTCTTAACCGGAAGCAATTGAAACAAACATACACATTATAGCACCGCAATTGCACCGAAATTTCGTTAAGCAAAAACACTTGATACCAAACAATAAAGAAGATATCGAACAATAAGCCAAATAAATTGACACAGTTTTTCTTAACCGGAAACAATTGAATCACACACACACATCCATATACACTTAATGGAATACATATCAATTGTACCGAAATTTTGTTAAGCAAAAGCAAAATATATGCAATATAAGCAGGCTTTTCTTAAACAGGAAAACGATTAAATAAAATATTCGTTACCTCAGATTCCGCATCCTCTTCTCCCCAAAAAATATCATTAAGCGCAAGTTATAGTAAGAACTCTCTCCCAGTATGTTGTTATCCTCTCACAAGAACAAAAAAACAATAACAAAGAGCAACCTTTACCATAGAAAGGTTGAATCGGTTTTAACTAATGCGTGCCAATAGCAAAAGTTGAAAACCCGAAACACATATGTTTATGCTAAACACAACTTATGTAAACACAAACTGATTCAACACATTGTGACTTTTTACATATGAGTTTCAATCGGAACACCTTATGATCCTTTGATAAAGCTTACCAACTTGGGCTAGAACTTAATCCCGCTAAATCAAAAAGTCACACAAACCATAAGGGTTCACATCATATGAGATCGGATATTAAGTTTATGAAAACCGAAATTAGACATCCCATAAACACATAGCAATAATATAGACATTCAAGCACATGCTATGTAATCGGAAACTATCACAAGAAAAATTATAAAATAATAATTTTATTCATAATAATTGATAGTTTTATTCAAAAATAGACCTTATACAATAATCGAAATAAATCAAAAACTGATGTCTATTTTTAATTGCGAGTCTTGTGAAGATCGCTTTCAAATTATGGATTCAGATTCTTTTGAGCACTTCCTTTTCCAGTAATAGATTTGTTCATCTCAAGCAGTTGAGAATGAAGATCAGCTAGTACTTCCTTTGAATCCTTTATCATTAGCTCATGGTGTCTAATACAACTTCTCACAGTAAGAATTTGTCTTCTCAGAGAATCTTGAAGATTATCATGTTGTGAGATACTTTAAGTCATAACTGATGCACACATTGCTAAATCATCAAGAGATGAACCTTTCTTTACCGATTTCTCCATTGATGCAAGATAGTCTTCGGACTGGAATATAGTTGAGCCCTAACCAAGTCTCAAACTGATTAAGGTATAGTCGCGTTCTTTACGCCTCTAGAACCACGCAGGATTCTGCGCACTTGATTCCCTTAGATGATCTCACCCATAACTAACAGTCGAAGACTTATAAACAAATATGTCCCAAAGTCTCTAGAACCACGTCGGATTCTTACCCAAAGTCGAAGACTTATAAACAAATCTGTCTCCCACAGATATGTTTATTCTTTATTCGGTTTTTGTTCCGTCTTTTGATAGAAATCAAGGTGAACAGGAACCAATTGCTAATCCGGTCTTATACTCCCGAAAAGCAGCCTAGAAATATCAATCACCTAACAATAACCCAACTGATTAATAGAAAAAGTTATTGCGGAATCACAAGAGTCTGAGACGAAGAACTGTTGTGATTACTTTTTATATCTTACCTGTCGGAGATAAATCTCGAGCAAATCTTAGAGAAGATAGTACTTAACACGATAGAACAAGTAAGATCAGAATATACAACAACAGAGAAAATAGCTGGATCTGGCTTCACGAATCCCAAATGAATTCTTCAAGTCGTTAACCTAATATGGTTTTGTAAAAACCTAGGTTAAAGGAGAATCAACTCTAGTTTGCAACTAGGACACAGGAAAGTGTTGGGATTAGGTTTTCCAGTTGCAAGAGTTATCCCTTATATAGTCTTTCAAATCAGGGTTGCTTACAAACAAAGCTAAGATAGCTTAGTAACAAAGCATTTAATATTCACCGTTAGATGAAATCCTGATTTAAGATTCAAGCTAAGTCTGCTTAAAAATAAAGCAATCAATCTCCACCGTTAGATGGTCTTAGCTTGTTACACACAAATAGAATATACCTTCATTTAGATATGGGTAACAGTACCTAAACGTGTATATTGAGTTGGCTCAATAACAGTTAACCGAAGTTAGCCATATGAACATTTTTGTCTTAACCATATTCATCTAACACATCTAGATCAAATATGATGATCAACCAATCTTGAAATATAATCAAATGAACCTAATTGTGTTTCAAATAGAGTTGTTCAATTGTTCACTATCTCATAGAAATATATATGAACAAATTGAAACAAAATCGAATTGATTCGTAATCTACAAAGTACTTATACAAGAATCAATTCATGAACATTAAGCCATGGTTTGCAAAGATTGCATTCGTTAAATGTTCTAGTTCATGAGTATTAGAATCATACATAACCGATTTTACAACTTAACCACTATGTTTGCAAACCCGGTACGCGAACAGCAGCTCCGTACCTTGGTCTTTCCAGCCGTTCGCAAACCCGGTTCGCAAACAGCCGTCCCGGACCTAACTCAGGTGAAACCGTTCGCATACTAGGTACGCAAACAAGGTTCCCGGACCTGAATTATACCAATACAGTTCGCATACTAGGTATGCATACCGTGTTGTATCCAGACATAGGTAATTGTTCAAAACTCCAATTTCAATCATTGAAACATCCTTAGAAGACGATAATGGCTGTCTTACACAAACCATTAGCTTCAAGTAATTTTCAAGTGATTGAATGATCAATACGAAACTTTCCAAGTCGTCATCAAATGATTGTCTCACATAAATCATGTAAGATGTTTCAAGACAATTTCCATATGATCATCTTTTGACTTTACATTTAGTTTCCAACAAATAGATTGTTTCCAACTAAACTCGTCAAGAATACGATGAACATAGTTAAAGCAAAAGGCTTCCAACACATATTTCGAGAAATAGATAAGCGAGATAAACTCGGCTAAAAATATCAAATATGTATAATATAAAAGTCTATATAGCTATACGACTTAGTCTCATTAGTATGATAGAATGGAATAGACTTCTGAGTGATAGATAAGTTTTAGTTTCCACATACCTTTTGTTGATGAAGTTCCTCCAAGCTCCTCAGTAGATCTTCGTATTCAATTGGTGAACGCCGTTTAGTCTAAAGCTCAATTACACATTCTATCCTAATTCGAGACAAAGTTATAAGTAGACTAGAAATCAAGTATATAGTTTTGATCAACTAAACTTGACAAACAAGCTTGAGATACCAACGTTTGCGAGTTCGACCGAGCAGTGCTCTAACAAAAACATAACTGCGAAGCTGTATATAATGTACATATTGTATAATACTCTAGTGATGTGATATAATCATAGTATTAGGGAATTAGACTACAAAGTATAACGCTTATCTTCGTATAGTCTGCTTGGTCTCAACTATACGAAGTAGGTATCAGATTTTGTATAGCGGCTTAATTCTGAGAGTATTCAAGACTAGACTAGGTCCCGGGGTTTTAGGCATTTGTTATTTCCTCGTTAACAAAATCTTGTTGTGTTTTTTACTTTGATTTCCGCATTATAATTGTTTATTATAATAAAGTAAAATACACATATACGTTAACTCTTATCTTATAGAGTTTGGTTATACTGAACTTATTATCAAGTAACACACTTTGTTGTAGTATTGTCTCGATCTTGTATCCATAGTCAATCACACAAGTTATCTTGTTATTGTATTGTCTCGATCTCGTATCCATAAACAATCACATGAAGTGTGAACCGAATTGTCGTATTGTCTCAACTCTATCCATAGACGATCACATTCGGTAGAGGACTTATAGGTTGAAACAAAAATATTGTGGTGTATTTGGGTACCCTCATATTTTTAATTAGTATTAGAGCAGGCAAACACGAAAAGATCTAACAATCTGTGTTTGATGCGATCCAACCTATAAGATTTGAATCAAAATGGTTATAATTGAACCTGTAAATGATTCAGTTAACGAAAAACAAGATTAAGAATCAACACCTAATAAAATCATCCTCTGTGAATCTACTGAACAAAGTGATCAGTATAATGAAGATTCTGATGACTGGCAAACTTGCCTTGAAAAACAACTTGATGAAATTTCCGAAGATGGTGACTCAGAAATTGATCAAGATGTAGAGGAAGATATCTCTGTATTCTCTTCACTATTAGGTGTTATCTCAACAAAAAGGCTATCCACCTCAGATGTTGTTGGACTTCTTGCTCCTCTCTACAAAAAAAATAGAAAACTGAGAAAGATTTTCTCTGGCTTTTATTCTGGATATCATAATGCTCGATATATTTTGAAGGACTGCAGAGAAAGCCTAAACTCAAAAACTCTTGATTATGAGAATCTCTACAGGAAACATTATCTGTTGAATAAGAAACTTGTTGAAACTGAAGTAAGGATTAATTCTCAACATTTAATATGTGGAGAAAAAGAAGAGTCTGTTTCTTCCAAAGAAAACCTTCTTAAGGTCAACCTTGTCAATGCTCTTGACAAAGTTAAGTTCTTGGAAGAGGAAGTTGCAAAATTAAAAAGGATCAATGATAGAACAACCAATTTATCTTCTTTGTTGGAAACATGAAGAAGTCATGATGATATGCGTGTCTTGGGATATCAAGGAATTTATACTCCTTCAATCAACAAAGAAATAAAATTTGTAATGGCTGCAAGTTCTTATACACCAGAGGATCTACCTATACCAAATGATGCTCCTGATCCACCAAAGAGCTCGAGTGAGATTTTAGAAGAAAACATTTATGGAAGTAATCATACCAAGTATCCGATTAAAGATCGGTATATGGCCAGAAAATCTCACAAAGGTAATCCTAAAACCTACACTCCTTTTAGTAAGCATTGTTACTATTGTGGAAATAAAGGTCATATGCAAAGGAGTTGTAAGATTCGAAATATGCAGGATTCTCTATCCTTTATGTCAAAAGAATTGGGTAAATTTACTTCTAAAAACTCAAATCACCATTGTCCCGTTATGAGACAAAAGAACTATTCATACGGTTCACATTTCCATCCTACAAGGGTTATCCCTAAAAGGAACAATGATAAAAAGGGTAATACCTTTGTCAAAGGAAATATAAGGTCTGATGTTACGACTTGGAAAAATACAATGTTGCAAGATATGAAAGAATATTTTCATAAATCATCCTACAAGTGGATGCCCAAGTCTAAAGTAAAAAACAAAAAGGAGTCATCTAAAGACAAGACTAAGGTAAACAATCATGTTTTGACCTTAGATAAAGATGACTATGAACGTCTAATTATTAGACTCAAAAAGGATCTAATGACATCCAGCGATGTTGATACACATGTATCTTTCACAATCTGTTGCAAAGTGGAAAACGAAAAAGGAAGTCAATCAGGGATTTCTAATTCCTCAAATCTTATTGGTAGGCGTTTTTTTTATAAAAAAAATTATTAAAATATAAATATGTTTGCATACATAAGATGAGCTTTGATTCTTAAGTAATCAAAAGAAGTCTTTCCTTATTTGTATAATATCACTTCCGAAAATTGAAGGTTTCCTTCTTAAACCTTTTGAAAAGGCTATGCTTATAAATAATTTCGGTCATGTTCTTCTTCATACAATATCAAGCTTCCACAAAATAAGCCAGTGATATTGTACAATGCTCCCTCCTTATGAAGAGAGTGAGGAAGACTTAACAGAAGAAATTATAGATATAATTAATTCATGCAGTTATGTGCCTCGTTCGAAAGTGCTACATATTATTTCTTTCTTAGTAAAGGAAAGAGAATGTAGTGATGTTGTCTGTGATTTTTGTGTAGAGAAGATTGAGAGAATTCTCGAGTCAAGTTCCACATATTTTGAGAAAGGTAAATATGAACTATGTTCTGAATATTGTTCTTTTCCTATCAAGACAACTCTCTCAAAAATCATTGCTTCGAGCCTGTTCGAAGGAACAATGGAACCCATTGGAAGAAGAGATTTACTCAAAGATGATATTGCTGCTGCTAAGATGGAAATCTTTGGCTATGAACATCGTATAGATAATCACAAGTGGCCTGAAGATTATGCAAAATATAGAAGATGGTTAGATTACTGTAAAAGAAATCTAACAGAAGCTGAGAACCTACTGAAGGAAATCTCTGAAAAGGCATGCAAAGCAAAAATAAGATTAAATTCTTATTTAAAATTAGGCTACTCAATGTATTAATACTTGTGTAAGGCCTAGTTGAATAAAACTATCATAATCATCATTATTTATAAATAAAATTATTACTTTATAATTTTTAATAGTTACCGATTACATAGCCTGTGAATGAATACTTATATTTTTGTTATGTGTATTCATTTTATGGGATGTCTGATTTCTATTTTTATTAACCTTAATATTCGATCTCATATGAATGTAACCCTTATGATTTGTGTGGCTTTTTGATTTAGCGGGATTAAGTTCTAACCCATGTTGGTAGGCTTTAACAAAGGATCATAAGGTGTTCCAATTGAAACTCATATGTGAAAAGTCACAATATGTTGAATCAATTTTTGTTTACATGAGTTGTGTTTAGCATAACATATGTGTTTCGGGTTTTGAACTTTTGCTATTGGCACGCATTAGTTAAAACCGATTCAACCTTTCTCTGGTAAAGGTTGCCTTTGTTGTTGTTCTTTTGTTCTTGCGAGAGGATGACAACACACTGGGGAGAGTTCTTATTTGAACTTGCGCTTAATGGTATATCTTTCTGGGGAGAAGAGGCTGCGGAATTTGAGGCAACAAACTTTTTAGTTAATCGTTTTCCTGTTTAAGAAAAGCCTGTTTATATTGCATATATTTTGTTTTTGCTTAACAAAATTTCGGTACAATTGATATGTTCCATTATATTTTGTATGAATGTGTGTAATTCAATTGTTTCCGGTTAAGAAAAACTGTGTCAATTTATTTGGCTTATTGTTTGGTATCTTCTTTATTGTTGGGTATCAAGTGTTTTTGCTTAACAAAATTCGGTGCAATTACGGTGCTATAATGTGTATGTTTGTTTCAATTGCTTCTGGTTAAGAAAATATTTGTGCAAGTCAATTTATTTTGGTTTGTATGTATTTTTTATGGCTTAACAAAATATGGGATCTTTTGTTAGTCCAATTGATTCCGGATAAGAGGAACTAAGTTAATTCTGATCTTAGTTAGACTTATCAAATTGGAGGATTCGGTTATTCAAGTCTAATCGAATGATTTGACAAGAAAAACTAGTTAACTAACCTAGTGTTTTCCTTGTCTAAAGGGAAAGGTCTAAGTTATTGTCTGAATAATTAGAGCCTGATGAGAGAAATAAAGTTAATTCTGATCTTTTTTTTTGGTCTTATCGAAATAAGCGATTGTGCATTTGCAATCGGTCTAACATGGGAATTAAGTTTCTTAGTCAATTTGTTAGACTAATAGGAAAAATTGCTTCGGGCAATTATTTCCTTGATAACATATTAAAACTAAATTACTTCTAATTTCGGTTTTAATATTGGTTATCTAAAGTGGTATGTGAAACCTTCGTGCTTAACTCTTATAGGTTGTTTACAAGTCTTTTTGATTTGTAAGATCCTTTCGGTCTGTCCTTTATTTGCTCGAACCTTTGTCATTTTGTGAAAAAAAGGGGGAGAAATATATTGAGTAAACAAGTGATTTTTAATCACTAAGGAAAGAACAATTGTGCTTAAATATTATATCTAACGAAAGAGTAAAGCATTGACTAAAGGGGGAAACATATCATATTGATGAGTAGTAATTCTTACTACAAAAGGGGAATAACAAAGATGTTCGGATTGAATATTTACCTAGCTTACCTTTAGGTGGAGTAAAAGCTTTTGTTATTCAAATGTCAACAATTGCATTTATTGATTGAATATATGCAGGTTATTGTGTTGTTGAAACTTGGAATCAAGCGTATGTAAAATGAATTATTTTGTAATCTGTTTATCCATATGTATTAAGAGTTTTGTCACTAAAATTGACAAAGGGGGAGATTGTTAGACCATAGCTCGGTTGAACTCACCAAGCGTTGGTATGTCAAGTTTGGTTGTCATATTTTAGTATCAAAACTCATCTAGAGTTGCTTGATTAAATACTAGAGTCAACTTCGTTTAGGTTAGACTAGAAAATCTAGGAATGTTGAGACATACAAGTATTACTCCGAAGACCTGAAGAATGTGAAGAAGTAACGATCTACAATGACGACATCATCCTTCCACTTGAGGCTAGTAAGATTGACTTGAACTGTTTCATTCCTAACGTATCTTTCAAGTCGTGCTATATTGAAAACGTAACTGCGAAGCTGTATATACTGTACATATTGTATAATACTCTAGTGATGTGACATGATCATAATAGTATAATCATAGTATTAGGGAATTAGACCATGAAGTATAACGCTTATCTTTTGAACTTCGTAGATATGACATCGACATAATCTTGTATATATTGTTATGATTATGTGAATGGGTTATGGTGAAGATTTCATCCTAGGAAACAATGTTTTACATTTGTTTAAAGGAAGTACATTCATGAACTTGTTTCGTGAATCGAAAGGGAAATCATTAGGCTTATTGGTCCGGATATTCATTGCAAATCTTTGGATGACCAATATGTGTGAGAAGGTAGAACCGATCTTAACTTAGGTTATGCATCTTGGTATAACTAATTAGGATTCCTGACTTATGATTTGGTATGACTGGTTTTTGTTAATTGGTGTAACAGATCCTAAGTAATCACCATGAGATGGTATGATCGATCCTTGTAATTGGTGTGACCGATCTTAGTAATTGGTGTGACCGATCATAAGTGTATGTGTGACTGATCCTCGTAATTGGTGTAATCGGTCCTGGTAACTGGTGTGACCGATCACAAGTAATACCATGTGTAGATGGAACCGATCCTTGTAACTGGTGTAACCGATCCTAGTGACTGGTGTGACTGATCACAAGTGTTTCCATAATTAGGTATAACCGATCCTAGTGATTGGTAGAACCGATTGAATTCATGTATGTGATTTGGTATTTGATCAATCACATAGTAGTCTTGGAATACAGGTGAACCAATTCTAAACTTGTTTGGAAGCGTGGTATAACCGATTCCAAGAATGCAAATCCATGTAAATATGAAATAAGGATTTGTAGTGAAAAGATGTCAGCATACTTTGAACATAAACAATAACTCTTATCATTTATTGTTCAAAGATATTCCTTAGTACTCAATGAGATCCTGTGCCAAAATAAATTAAGAATCTTTTAATTAAGGTTTTTAGTTTTATACGCTTTAATTACCAGCAATTAATGCATATCTCTAGAGAATAAAAATTAGTAATGTACATTTAATAATTGGAGATTTTCTATTGATAGATTTCAAAAATATTAGACAAGCATTTATTGGAATTAGGAAAACCGAATTTTGCCATTCATTGCATATCTTGAGAATATCTTTGGTTTTGGAAATTCTTTAGTGTCCAAACATCCTTGGTCTATAAATACCTAACTTTGCATTTCTAGAAAACTATCCTAAGAGCCAGGAAAACTTCATTTTTTTTTGTTTCTGGTGGAGCCATCTATTCGGAGAGGAAAGTATCCTAATTAGGTGAAATCTCTTACGACCGCTCGTTTAAAGACTTCTGTGGGATCAAGAAGCTCTACGAGTACCGTTGGCGGGAAACTAGATAATTGTAGTGTTATTAGTTTTCAATTGATTTGATTGAATAACAGTTGTTGAAACTTTGGTTGCACCTTGTTTGTTTATGCTTGAGAGTCTTCTCTTCTGATATAAGATTCACTCAAACTAGATCGAAGTATCGACGAGATCTTTAGAACTGTTGTTAGATCTAAAGACATCTTGTGATAATCCATTGTTAACAGACTCCGTTCTGTGCGTGATTGATCGCAAGAGATTCAATAACGGTTATTGAAACTTTGGTTGCACCTTGTTTGTTTATGCTTGAGAGTCTTCTTTTCTGATATAAGATTCACTCAAACTAGATCGAAGTATCGACGAGATCTTTAGAACTGTTGTTAGATCTAAAGACATCTTGTGATAATCCATTGTTAACAGACTCCGTTCTGTGCGTGATTGATCGGAAGAGATTCAAGTAGTGTTGTGCAGGTTATTGAAGATTAAAGAAGATTTCTTATTGGTTTTCGTATCTTGTGAATTATGTGCACAAACCTTGATTGGATGGGATCCAACTAGAATCAGATTTATTCGATTGATTAGTTGCATGAGATCAGCATTCATTATATTTCTCTTTGAGATTTATTTTGATTGAGTGCAAATTTATACTTCACTATTTCGGTAGTTAAAGTTAGATTGATCTAACCAGACAAAGGAGTTTATTAGATTAAATGGAAGAGCCATTGTCAACGACTCATCTAAAATCTTTAACAAGATTGATTAGAGTGGTTACCAAACAGATTATTCCTTTGCTGTGTGGAATACGATCCAAAGGACTTGCTATTCACATGCGTGACTCTAGAAGTCGAAGGCACAGGGATACTGAGGGAACTAGGTAGCTAGGGGTAGCCTAGTTAGCAATTTGCCGTACCAAACACGAATTATTCGTCAATTTTCACGTATCAGTCGTTCCCGCACCATTCGGCCGTCCAACTGAATTTCCGACTCCAATACGTGTATTTCCTGAGCTTCACGAATTATACGCATTTTTGTATGTCCGAACTGGAATACTGCGTCTTAGTTCGTTCCAATACCAGTACATTATTTGTGTCTTTTTTTCTGGGAATACTACTCAATACGTATTTGAAGGCCCAAACGCCACTTCCTTCCCATATTTCCATAGGATTTTTAGAAATGGAACTATGATATTCGAACTTCGACCATCTGACTCCTTCCCTCATCTACACACCATTGGACTAGACGGTGTTTGTTGATAATTTTGCATCTATATAGTATATATAAGGTATTTTGGTACACAATTCCAACATTTTCTTCGTATTTAATCATTTTTTGTGTTTAATACATGGCGAATTTTGCATACCGAATTCATATCTCTAAAACGAATTATACACGTACGTATGCCGTTCCGAATTACTGCCGAACCGCGATCCGTTGACCGGATCTTTGACCGAACTTGATTCTCGTAAATCCGAGTAATACCCGTACATTTGTCGTTCCGTACGTCTGTCGTATTCCGAATTGCTAACTAGGAGGGGTAGTCTGCTAGGTCTCAACTATACGAAGTTGATATTAGATTTTGTATAACGGCTTAATTCTGAGAGTATTCAAAACTGGACTAGGTCCCGGGATTTTTCTGCATTTGTGGTTTCATCTTTAACAAAATCTTGTCGTATCTTTTACTTTGATTTACGCATTATAATTGTTTATTATAATAAAGTAAAATACACATATCCGTTAACTCTGCATTACTTGATAGTGATCCTATAGAGTTTGGTTATTACCGAACCTATTATCAAGTAACACACTTTGTTGTAGTATTGTCTCGATCTTGTATCCATAGTCAATCACACAAGTTATCTTGTTGTTGTATTGTCTCGATCTCGTATTCATAGACAATCACACGAAGTGTGAACCGAATTGTCGTATTGTCTCGACTCTGTCCATAGAAGATCACATTCAGTAGAGGTCTTATAGGTTGAAACAAAAAGATTATGGTGTATTTTGGTACCCTCATCTTTTCAAATATATTGATCATTTTTTGTTCTCCTCGACCCTGACCAGTACCACACTTACAACAGTTGGAATGTTGGTTATGTACATGTATAAATTTTTACCTGGTATTGGAGACGAGTGAATTGGCACGGATGATAGATAGGCTATAATCTGCTCAAAGGCTGCCCGATATTCAGCATCCCACTCAAATCCCTGTTTCTTCTATAACAGGTTGAAGAGAGCCTTGTACTTGCCAGATAGTCTGCAGATGAACTTGTGTTTAATATAACTAGTTTCTCATTCATCATCTATCTTTCTTGTAGGTCGGTGGTGGCATATCAAGTTGGGTTTGATCTTTGTAGGATCGACCTCAATGCCATTTCTTGTGACTATGAAGATGAGAAACTTTCCGTTTTGGACTACAATTTACCTTCATTTTATACTGTCGCAGGACAGAAAATGTTTTCAATAGATCTTAATGATGATTAGCTTCTCTTAAGCTTTTGACAACCATGTCATATACGTAATATTCCATTTTGTCTTCAGTCAGACCCTTAAACATCTTGTTTACCAATCTTTGATAAGTTATGCCCATATTTTTCAGATCGAATGATAAGTGATGCCCATAAGTGATATACCAATCTTTGGCATATCTCACATCTTATATGTGAAGATATCGATGTTCTGTTTTAGTAGCTCGACCATGCTTAGGTTTTTCTCGGTGGTAGATTACTACCTATAAAGGTAATCTTTGGTTCATCATCTATACCCAGGTCAATCTCTTTCAGAATTTCTACTATCTATTTTTTGAATTCTCGACCTGAGATCCAGGTGACATTTTTTCATCAGACCCTGACTCTCTGTTATCAGAACCTCTCTCGAGCTGGCTTCTAAGGAGTGTAGGTCAGCAAGTTGTCTTTCTAGTTTAGCTCTTCTCCTTAGCAGCTTTAATTGCTATCTTCTCTGACATCCATTTTGGTTTTCTTGTTGAGCAAGAGATAGGACTGCAAGTTCTTTTTAGACAACCTGACTTCCTTTAATCATGTATTCACTTCAACTAGTCATAAACTTCAATTTATGATGATACGTGGATGGCACAGCCTTGTATGAAGCCAGTCGCTTCCCAAGATCATATTAAACCATTCATCATACCTAAGAAAATAGCCAAATATGAGATTTTTTTTTTAATGGCGCTAGGCTTGTTTAAAACTAGCAGTTGGAGATTTTAGGTTAAGCGCTTGGTTTGTAACTGAGTCAAGATTTGTAGGAGTTTGTGCCATATATATACTTTTAGAGACAAGTAAACTCCACTCTAATGCATTTCATATTATGCGTGCTAGGCGACCACTATAAAGGTGAGAAAATGGCTCCCTGTTTTTCTCACAATGTGAGTCCATATGATCAAGAAGATCATATATAACAGGTACTGTTAGCACTTTTGACTTCATTGTGAAGTAAGGAACCAATGATTGCTACTTTAGAGTATTACTTACAGTCATGGTAGATGGTAGATACTGCTTGAAGGTACATGTCTAGAAAAACGCTTGTAATTGGAACTTTCCGGTGATAGGGAAAAGAAAGGTCATCAAGCTCATTTGTATTTTATATTCGCAGTCGACAACTTTTATTGCCTCATTGGAGAAGCGATATAAGTGTGAATATTTATAGAAGGTTAGCACGAGGCTAGACTACCTCTACGAGGGATGAGAGTAGTATAGACCAAAGAGATTTTTTGCTGGACATGGGAGCTCCCAAAATACATTTGGAAATGCATGCACTATGTGCGGGTGGGAGAGATATTAGGAATTCGGGTTGGACCCTAATAAAGCACTCATACATTATTAAAATATGGGCATCCAACTCAAAACCTATTAGTAATAAGTGGAGTGATCCTAAGAATTATAAACTGCAGGATCTTAGATAATCTAGACACTAGACAATGTGGGACTAGTAATCTTATCATATATGGCTGATCCGGTAAGGAAGTCTACAATTCTTTAAGATTTGAGACTCCATATATGTAGCTCCACTTTGCATGTAGTTGGGGGATACACAAGTGAAAACTGATATCTTACAATAAAAATCCTTGTGGAAAAAAATCCCAAAGTAATGTTCACTGTTACAAGAAGGTTTAAAGTTTTTAAATGTGAAACTTTGTTCATGCTCCACTCCAAAAGATTGTGGTATCTATTGATCGTTGTTGAAAACATAAGTTGATTTTTTGATTTATTTGTTTCAAACTCAAGAACAAAGTATGAACCCGTAACCCGCTTCTGCTTGGATTCATCCATATTGTGGTTCATCGGGATAAACTTATGGACTCATCAACCATTCGACCTCCACTAGTCACTGACTTCAAATTTCAAAATGGCCGATCCAAAATTTACTACTCCAATTAGCCTAAATGCAAGCGTATATGGAAATGATTTATATCCTGCAGGCCATACCGAGAGTGAGAGTGTGAGAGAGAGGGAATGGGACCCACATTAAACCCATCCCTATTAAACCGCCGAGTCACTAGGTACCTTTTTCTCTCTTACAGTACACACCGCGGGATCCAACCCGCGGTGAGGTGAGTGTATGGTGACTAGAAAATAATCAGTTTACACTTTACATTGTTTTAATCAGGGGACCTTCTTTTGGATTTCGTCCATGCTTGGTCTCTGTGCACAAAAAGCTCGGTATTCTCAATGTTTCGGCATCCGTACAATCACACAGGACTCGAAAAGTCAAACCGATTTTACTTAATCTATCCCACTACCAACAGCTTATCGTATTCGACCTCCTACATTAAATTCAAAATTTAACGTGCAAGAATCACTCGTGATTAGCGATTAATAACGTCTTCCATTGGTTAATTTGTCATTTCATTTTCTTCACGTGACACCAATTTAATTTTCAAAATACCATATTCCAGATACCAAAATACGGTCTAGATAAGCGACACGTTTCAAACTCAACGGCTAAACCAGCATCAAAATCCTTTATTTATTTCCCTCTCCTTTTCCCGTAAAAAGCGGAAGATAATCTATTCGACCTTATTAGTTCCGAAATATACCCATAACCGCTCCAAATTCAATTCAATACACATTTATCACCATTTATCCTGGTTCCATTTTTTCCCCTTCATACTTGATCATCTTTTTCAATGGGAATTTTTGTTACACAAGAAGATGAATTGAAGTCAGAGTTGGTAAGAAGAATATGTTCAGTGTTAACATCATCGACAGTATCACCATTTAGGCATACTGAATGAATTCATCATAATCACAACCAGAATATTAAACCATCTTTCATTGATTGGTATTTTCTGCTTGGAGTAAGTCATTGGATTTTAATACTTCTTTTTTTGTTATTACAGTATGACTTTTTTTGTTGAGATTGTGCTAATGGCGGGATTAATCAGGTTGAAGAAAATGCAGTAATAGATAAGATTCGAAAGCAATATCGTAAACTTGGTACGTGTTTGTTTTTATTGGATTTCTTGATAAGTATGCTTTTCATCTCTTTACTTTGTCGTGAATAAGTTTTTGTTGGTGTATTGTTTTGTAGCTTTGCAACTTCATCCTGATAAAAACCAACATCCAAACGCTGAACTTGCATTCAAACTTGTCTCCGAGGTCAGATTCTACTACCAATATATTTTTTAATTGCCTTAAGAATTTAGTTTTGTTGAAGGATTGAAAAATGATCCTAAAAATGTATCCATTTTATGGGATCCTATAGAAATCTTACTTAACCAGTAAATGGGTCTGAGCACCACGCATATGCCTTGAATAGGGAAAGGGTCTTATTTGAGTAATCAATTGCAGGCCTATATATGTCTCACTGATAAGGCGAAAAGAGCAACATTTGATTTCGAGAGAACGAAGAAAAGTAAATGTGAAGAATGCAGGAAAGCACGTCGATCACGTTGTAGCGGCTACTTACATAAAGATGTAGCAAAGAAAAATACTAAATGTTCAAGAGAAGTACTTAAAGAGAGATTTATACAAGAAAGTATAGTAATTCAGAATTGTTTGAAAACTCATAAAGCAACATCAAAATTGGGAGAAGATTACCCGGTGTTTGATCCGGCGAATTATATGTTTCAAGATTACCCTCATTGCAGAACTCAGCTTAGTCACAGCAGGTACTCCGTAGACTACAATTTGTATCCGAGAAATGAAAATGCTCCAATGTTTAATCAAACAAGAGGAATAAAATGTGAGTCTCCCATATTTAACTGGTTCCGGTAGGAGATCTTCTGGAACCACACATTGCTTGTTTAAGTTCCAATCGGTGGTTATTGTTAATCCGAAATTTGAAATTTGTAGTTCCAAATTGGTTATTGCTTAACACATATTTTCGATGACAAGATTATTAGATTTTTTTTTTTTATGTTTTGTTATAATCAGTCTCGATTTTTTAGTTGATATTGTGCTTTGGTATATTAGACAAATTCCAGAGTTGAACTTCTAATCGAATTTCCACACACAAAACAATAAATATATATCAAGACTTTCTAAACGTGAAATGCTCAAGTTGAATAATGTATAAGGTATGGATAATGGCAGTGAGTTGGCTTTACATAAGTATGTTATCTGACGACTTTCAAAACGTGACCTCTATAACTTGACAACTATGGCATTTTTCTCATTATAAGTTTTCAACTTTGTCCGTTCATCAAATTCAACATTTTCACGTTTTATCTCTAAAAATGCAAACAATTGGAGTCGAATCAACTGGTTTGAAGTCACAGTTCATTCAAATCTGTCCCACCATTTCAAGGTCTGCTCAATGTAATAATCATCCTCGTCGCGGCCAGACACTCGTACAATTTTTTGTGTATTGGTATCTCATTCTTCAACATCAAGTAAGTGCATATATATGGTTTTTGACTTTGTTTATCTGTACATATGACTACCTTGATTCTTCAAACCATAATTTCTCTATGCATGGGTGAGGATTGACAGGTTGAGGAGAATGCAGAAATTGATAAGGTTCGAGAACATTATCGAAAACTTGGTACGTATTCTTTGGTGGATTTATATCATTTTAAAGTTTAAAGCCTTCTCTATTCTAGTAATTGCATCATGAGGTCTAATTATTGGAGCAGTTTTACAACTTCATTTAGGGAAACGCCACCACCATCACCCAAACTCAAATAAAGCAAGAAGGTTATCGTTCGATTTCGAGAGGCTTGATAGTCAGAAGTTCTGCCAAAGAGATAAGACAGTTCAATCAGATATGCGTAATACTAATACAAGAAGAGAGGCACTTAGGAAGAGATTTATAAAGGGAAATATGGTAATTGAGAATTGTGTGAAAGTTCAAACAAGTACACGTAAATTATTAACACGGCCATCGTCTAAACAAGAAGCTAACTACCCAATCTTCAATCCGTTGAACTATCTCTCTCATGGCTATCCGCACAGAAGAGCTCGAACTACATAATCGATAATCACATAAGAAATTTCAATGAACCAGCGAAGGAAGATCTGGAGGATGGGTCCGCGAGTCAGTCAAGGAAGAGCTCGAACTATTCTTTTGTCTGGGCTTGTAATCGCTTTTTGTGACTGGGCTAAAATCAGCTGGCAGCCTGGCAGCTACAGAGTAGAGGTCATTTTCTGTTGACTTACCTTGACTCTTGTAGTCCCGGGACACCAGTCTTTCCTTTACCTTTATATATACTTTTGTAACGGCCTTTTAAGACTTTATCTTTTCCGACACATCAGTAATAATTCTAATGACTCTCGATGTTTCTCATGATATCATGCATGGTTCTAATGGAGTACCAGCTTACTTGGAGTGTGCCAAAGCTCATATAAGACAAATTAGAAAATTCTCAGTTTTAGATGGGTTTTGGTACCCTCCCTAGTAATATGACATCCCCATTAGCAATGTTGATATCAGGTATCACATATGTCTGATCCACAACCATAGTTTTTTTCTACAAATTTTTTCATCCGATATGTAATTCAATATCATTTTCAGCATTCTCAGCATTTTTTTTTTTGACACAAGCAGATGTTCAAACAATATCCGGATCTCTGATTCTTATCAATTCATCTACGATGAATTTAGCCAATGTTTCATCTCTTGACACAACGGATTGTACATCTTTCTCTGATATCAGCACAATGGTAAGCGAAGGGTGTGACTTTTTCCTTCACACTAGACTTTTCTCTTTAAGTAAAACTGTTGCATTTTAATAGGGGTGTATTGGATCAAGATTTGTATGAATAAAAATAGATACTAATTTGCCTGAATCTAGTGGATCTATAATGTTTCTTTAAAGAATCTTATAGATTCTTATAAATATATAATTTTAGATTATAATAGATTAGATTAGGATTAATTTAGATTTATATATGAAATTGCATCATGCTTTCCTTTAAAAAAAAAAACCTCCATAAGTTGAGGTGGTGGATGATGGTGTGTGAAGGTGGCAGTGATGGTGGTTGGTGGTGGTGGTGGGTGGTGTATGTGGTGGCCATGGTGGTTGGTGGTCGATGGTGGTGGTCAGTGGTGGTGGGCGGTGGCGGTGGAAAAACATAGCATGATGTAATAAAAAAAATTTAAAAAAAATGTCCATAAGAATCCATGAAACTCTTGTGGTGTGAGTTGAGATTGATATAAAATAATAACATACATATTTTGCCTACAAATATCCATAAGAATCCATATATATTTTGGCCCTTAACTATCCTAAAAAATCTTAAATGAATTGAATACCTAGGATATTTGTGGAATCTAAAACTATTTAAATTGAATACCATTGATATATAATGATTCATTATAAATCATAATTGAATACCTAGGAGTTTTTTGGATTGTTAAATGATAGGAGCTTAAAATATATCATTTGAATATTAATTTCATATACTTTTCTTTACTATTTTTTCTTGTATTTTCGGGTATTATGCTTGTTTTGTATTTTGTAGGTATTTTGGAGTCATGCGACGTATGAGAAGGAAACAGGTGCTTAATTCATTACTTGGAAACATTGGAATTGACGGATTAAAGTCTGAGAAAGACACAAAGCTATATTACATAAGAAAACACAAAATTCTGGACTACCAGTGCTGTTTGCTCAGGGCAGTCACTGAGTTCCAGCTGCAGTTTACTAAATGCACCTGCTACTTAACTAGGGGCTGCCATCTTCAGTTTATAACTAAAACTAGGTCGTGGCCAGAAGTTCAGTTCATAACCTCACGCCTAAGACTGTATTGCACCAAGAGTTCTGTCTGGCAGCGAATTAAGCCAAGTAACCAAGCCGAGAAACAACCTGTACTGCTGCCGTAATCTCTTCCCGATGGTGCAAAGCCCCAAGGCCGTCACTGCATATGGTTCGTCTGGCTGCGGTGAAGTGTTATGAGTATACAGGGAAGAAGATAAACCTGCTGCCGTTCAAATTCAGAATGAAAGAGGAGATCAGATGAAGTCTTAGTCGGTATGGCTTGATTCGAATTTGAGAATGTCTTGGACAGAGTTCTGAAGCCGAGAGAATAAGGAGTCATGGGTTAGTGTGAGAACTCCAATTACAAACCAAGAAATCCAGGGAAGAAGAAATGATGTGCTGCCATTGTTTTAGGAGAATGAATCAATGTGTGCTCCTGAGATTATGAATGATTTATGAGATTGGGTTTGTTCTAAATGTGAAATAAAATGCAGGGAAGGAGTTTGTACAATCTTCAATTTACAGGCAGTATACAACCATCATCAGTTCGAGACAGCACACAAACTGTTTGCAGAAATACCTGAACGAATTCATCACTTCAAGTTCAGCCACAACCAGTCTACTGCTCCAAGTTTGCCAGGGTTCGATGGTTGTTTACACTGGTCAGTTAATGGAACCTGGGTTCTGCTCGAGTTTTTGAACAAGAGATTACCAAAGAAGAGACCAACAGCAGTTCCGGCAGAAGAATGGTAGTTGTCATGGGTTTTTGTTGGTCAATTGGCTCGTGTATGAGAGAAGTAGAAGTTAGCAGTGAGCCGAAGTGTGGTGCAGCCATATGGGTCCGGTGATTTCGTTTGATTGTGAAGAGTGTTAGAATGTTCAGGCAAGAGAGTTCAAGAGAGGTTCTGAGGCCAAGTGGGGCACGAAACTTGTCATACAAAGTGCATACCGGAAATCAGTCAAGGGGTTGAGGTTTCTGCCGTTGATTTTGTGGATTACTGACGAAGATTAATGAATGTCGAGAGTTTGTGTATGTTAAGGAAAGTGGGGCGATTGCAGGATTGTAGAACAAGAAACTCAAGCTATAAAAAGAGCTAAACCTAAAGTTACAGAAGATCATACCATACCCCTCACGACTGCACACATCTCCAACAGGGAGGAGCTCTCTGCTCCTCTCCAAACCCTATCACTTCAGTTCGCAGCATACATCCATCTCCCCTGCATACATCTACCAGTTTGCATTCATCCACCACCTGCATATCTCCACTACAACCACCTCCATAACACCCTGTTTGCATCACCACATCCTCTCCAGTCATCACCACTTCCATCCCATACAACCACCTGCATATATCACCATCACCTGCATCCATCAGCATTACCATCACCTGTTTGCTGCAGTCCACCGTCTCACCTTTACCAGCACTCCCACCTGTTCAGTCCACCTCCATCTGTCCGCTCCTGTCTGCACAGCAACAGCATCATTGCCACCAGTAGCTGCAGTTCACGACTACCCGAGTACCAGGCCTTGCATAACAGCACCAAGTCAGCAGTTTCCAGTCCATATGCCACCACTGCATCAGCAGTTCTCTATTCCATTACCACCTGCTGCTGCTTGGGTTTGCTTATTTGGTTTTGAATTTATTTGCCTTATTTCAAGTGTCATGGACTCCAGTAGCTAAATTCTTGTTTGGTTAGGGATATTTCAAAACTATGTGACTTGTCTTTGATAATTTATTCAAGTTTGATCTTTCTTTCTAATATTGTTTTATTGATTGTCTTTTACCGTGCTTATGACCATGAGTTGTTTTCAAGTTGTTTGAGTGGCCAATTAGATGACTTGTTTGCAATTCTAAAGCTAGATTATTAAGCCGTAATCCGTAATTGTTATGGTGATTTAATCATAAGTAGCAAAGCATCAACGTTGCAATGGGATGTTGTTGATTTTGATGTGTATTTGACAACCCTAAGTTAACATGTCGAACTTACGAGCATGTGGTTAGGATCAATTCAACTCATAGAACATACCGGTTAGCTAAGTTACACTAGAGAGCTTATTCAAAGTGGCTTGATTGACTAGACACGAGTAGAGAACTTATTCTACGAAGTGATTTTGGAGTTTATTGGACTTGTTGAACTTATAACTTGTCTAGGATTGTTAGTAAACGTATCTTGAAGAGGATTCATGTTCACTAGTGGAGAAAGAACCCCTAATCATTCTCATCCTCATTGTTTGCATTAATATTTGTTTCGTAGTTTTTGCATTATTCATATTTTCAGAAATTAAATCGACAACTTTGACTCAACTCTCCCTTAGGAACGAACCTGATTATCCTTGTACTACTAGTTAGTGTAAGAGAAGTAAGGAATTTATTTTTGCGAGTTCGACACCTATCCATTTAAATCCTAATCTAATACACCCCTGTAAATACGTCAACAAAATTAAGTCTGATTGGATTTGATGTTTGCATTGTAGGTTGCTCCAAAATTGTTACTCGTGATCTTTGTTCTTCCTTTATCACAGATTTCTTATATGCAATCAAATGGTCAATTCTTCTCCTATCCAAAGAAAATCAGTCTTTTGCATTGTATTCAAATACTTCATTTGTTGAAACAATGATAACTCCCAATATTTCGACTTCGTATAACTGGTATACACAACCCGTAGATAGTAACACTGGTGTTCCTAATGGGGACGCCGTAAGCTCTAGTGGGAAAGAATTCTTCGTGAACTCAAGTTGGTTTCAAGATGTAATGAACTGCAGTAGTACTTATGCATTTGTAGGTACCGGATAGGGAAAAAATTTAAAACTGTTGTTTTTTTCAGCGGCTGCTACTAATGGAGGAGTAGTTTCTCTTGGCTTACCAATGAATGATTTTGCAGATGCCGTCAGAAGTGTAAACACTCTAGAAGGAGCTACATATGATGGGCTTATACTCACATATCCTTGGAATCTTAATGGAAGTATGCAAATCAGTAATGGTACCTTTTCTTTTGAATTAAAGAGTGACGTCGATTTAACAAGTAAAGTTGTTAACATTTCATGTCAAGCTACTGATAACTTAATGAGAGCTAAGGATTTATAAGGAAGGGTATATGTTTTTTTGTGCACCCCTTGAGATAGTCGGCATTCAATCTGTAAGTTTCCTAGTTATTTAAAAAAATTAGTGCACGTAAACTTTGATGGAATCTGTTGATACGACTTCTGTTTGCATCTTTTTTGTTTTGTAGGCATCCGTATTGGCTTTTCCTCACAATGGATTACTAAGACCAGATCCTCATAATAACCCCGTTTCATTTTGGTTAATCATGTTCACTATCGCATCTATGTTTTTGTCGTCGTTATTCAATCTGATTTTAGGGTTCATGAAGAGCTAAGGGTTTCTCTTAATTTCAGGTTTAAACTGTTTTACATGTAATTATATTCATGGGTCTTTCAATATTCATTAGGTAATGATTTCTTGCATGTATTTAAATTCAAAGTACTTGCCCTAATTTTATTCTTACTCCATGAACAATTTAACTCACATATGAACTTGTCATTCATTCATTTTGTTAATGGAGTATTGGGTATTCATTCAAGTCCTGATTTTTGTCAAAATCAAGTCTTCAATAGAGTTTTTAAGATAGCACATCATGTGTTTGTGAAAAGAAACTTAAATTCCCAAAAAAGGGTACCGCTTTCCTGTTTTGTAGAGATTTTTTGATAAAGTTATATACCTCTCAGATTTCTAACAAGACCAAGTTTGCTAAATTCCGTTGTATAATGAATTTTACATGAAATTTTGATTTCAGCTTACCAAAACTAAAATTTGTGAATGACTGCATACCTGTCCTGTTTTATTGAGATGTTTAAACACATTTATGTGCCTCATTAATTTTGCTTATCATTTTTATGACAAAGTGGGGTTTCTCAGATTCTAACGGAACCAAAACTTCTTAATTTCATTGCGTAATGAATTTTGTACGAATTTTTGAATGTAAACTGCCGAAACTGCAGTTTCTGAGAAACGTGATTTCTGTTATGTCTTGCTGAAACACTTTGACAAAGATATAAGACTCACTTATTTTCCCTACCATTTTTATATTAAATATTATGTTTTATTATTTAAAATGAGCAAAGAATCAATGGATTTTGATAAAAAATGAAGCATGTGTGATTTTTGAAGCGAAGACTGCTAAAACTGTGGGTTTTTCTGTAATGTTTTACTGTCTGATTTACCAGCGGGATTTCGGCTTGGTTTATGAATTTATTGTTTTTTCTTATAATTTTTATGTGAAATGTTATATTCTCTTCTTTAAAATGAACCAAAAACCAATGAATTTGGTTGAGTAATGAATCTTGTGTGAATTTTTAAGTTTGAACTCTCAAAACTGTAGTTTTTCTGAAGTAATTGCACTGACAGGTTTTATTGGAGTGATTTAGACATGTTCTTGAATATTTTATTTATGCTCGTATTTTTTTTTAAAGATAAATCATTCTTTCCTCTTTGAAATGAACAAAAAAACACTCATTTTCATTGTGTAATGAATCCTACACAAATTTTTGAACACGGGCTGTCTAATATGAAGTTTCTGAAAATTATATTCCTATTTAATATTATTTTTCCATTGTTCTTTGGGTTATTAAATTCCTTCTTTTTAATAATGATTCTTGTAAGAAAATAGTCATCTTTTAGTTTCTAAAATGTTATAGTTTATTGAGTTTTTATTTGAAATGAAGCCCATGGTAAGTTTTGAATAATAATGGATTAAAAGGAATTTTCGTGCAAAATTGGTAGTTACTTGAATTTACAATCTTGGACGGTACCAAAGACCAATGTCTAAGAATCAATCAAGTCGTATCCAACAAACAAGGTCGGATATATCTACTGTGATTGATTAATATACAACCTTTGATATTTCAGTCATAAAGATAAACAATATAATGCGGAAAAAGAAATAACTCAAACACCACAAGTTTTGTTAACGAGGAAACCGCAAACGCGGAAAAACCCCGGGACCTAGTCCAGATTGAACACCAAACTGTATTAAGCCGCTACAGACAATAGCCTACTACCAATTAACTTAATGGTTATGAGTTAATGCCCAACTCTATTGTTTGATACTTACCTGAATTTACGATCTTGTTTTATACGGGAAAAGCTAAGGTAAGTTGCTTCCATGGTTTATTAATCAATATTTGTTAACGATATTTGCGAGTTATTTACGAATTTTGTTGAGCATCCTTTTAGTTATGAACCATACTGATGAGTTATCGGATCCACAAGGGGCAATCCATATTAATGGTGACCTGCAGAAAATCGTCTGAGACGATAGGCTGGTTTTTCTGATAAACCTCGACAGTTGGTTAATTGGACCCTCACAGTAGATTATTGCGTACTTACTAATTTTAGATGATTTTGATTCTGTATTGGCTTTGTAAGGCCTTTTATACTTCGATCTGGATGTGCACAACAACTTAACGCACCGTTTATGCTTAATTCGATTTGATATTTTATCGTTATCGTATTTGGGCATTCTTTGTACTTATGTTATCGTACTGTTATCTCTCTATTGGGTTGTGGCTCACCATTTTGTTTTCCACAGAGTTTAAGGGAGGCTTGAGGTAGTAAGCTTTCTTAAGCTTGGTGCATTAATCTTTCGAGGTCAAAGTGAGTACATCACTTTGTGTTCATGTATATTCATGTGTAGCTGGGTTGGCTTATGAAAAACGATTTTATATTTTATTATTGTTGTAGTTTCCTACTATTTTGGTTTGTAAAAAATGTTACCTTAATTTCTTGATGTTGTTGTTTGTAAAAAGAGTATTATAACTAATAAGTGTAGGACATGTTTAAATGGTCTCATGTCAGATATCTTGTATCCCACACTTTTTGGTTAACTGGTTTATGTAAATGAAACTTCTTTTGTTATGTTTAATAATAGCATAACTTTTACTCTTGTTTACAAATTGTTTTCAACCTGTGCATCCCCAACGGAAGCTCATAGAACTTGGTACTTGTCAGTTGATCGAACTACACGGCCAATTGGAAGCGAATTTTTTTCCGGGCAGTCATAGTTGGTATCAGAGCATACGTTTCGATTTCCTTTGGGTTTATCTTTGTTTTACATAAGTGTTTTCGAAAGTTTTACTCTATTTTGTTTGGAAATTTTCTATTGAAACATCGATTTCATTACAGACTTTTGAAAAAGTGTTAAGTATCTATTTATTTTCTGAAATTTTAGAAAAACAACCAGATACTGTAATATGTATATGATTGGATTGTTATTAATGAGTAGTTACTAACAAGGTTGACCTTTTTAAAGTTTGTTTTGTTGATTCTGATTAGTACAGGTTCAGCACTTTCTGAAAACGCGGGGGGTACCAATATACACCACCAACTTTTTCTTAGGCAATCTGTATGGACAAACTCATGAATGAAAGGGTTAGTTCCTGCAAACCCGGTAGGTTGTTGATTGAAAAGTTTATCTTGTAGTTTGAGAGATTTTTGTAGAATCTTTTTCAATCCCTGCACCTCTTTCTTGGTTTTTTTAATTTCTTCAAGAAGATTTTCAAACCTTTTCTAGATTGGAATAATCCGCTCTAGGTTTCTTCTGATTCTTCCCTTTTCCTCTTAAGAGATGAGACAAAAGGAAAGGGCATCTCTTCTTTCTTTTTTAGTTGGATAAGTATCAACAACCATTGGAGCATAGGTTTCACGAGAATATGTTGTGCTTGGAGCCTCCATGATTCGTAAGAATAAAATGGATTTGTGAAACATAAATTTATGGCTCAATAGGCAAAACTTCTTGTGAAAGAGATATGAGTCTTGAAGTAGAAGATATTTACCATGTAGGATTTCGGAACCATAAAAGTTCACGTACTAGAATACATAAAACCTAAAATGGAATGATAAAGTCATTTTTATCCTTCTTTAGATTTCGTATATCAAAATTATCAATACCATTACTTGAGACATAGATTAAGATGAACAGATAAGAGATAGAGATCCAATATAATATTCAATTTTGATCCAAAGCCCTGATGTGCATAGATCTTATCTCTTTTAAGGGAACATGAGATAAGATGCACATTTCAACAAAATTAAATTTTGTTGAGGTGGGCATTAAATTGCTCACCACTAGATTCCTGCACAGAATTGATAATATCCTTTAATACAAAACGTTTAGCCCAGATTCTTCTCTCCATTTGATATTTTACCTTATCCTTAGAATCAGTCAATCTTTTAGAAGAGGAAGAGTTAACTTTGTGTACCTCAGGATTGGACTTTTGAACAAGTTTAAACATATTTTCCAAATGACTAGCCCTCCGTTACAGTTTGTTGACATACCTTAGTTTATGTTTGTACTTGAAACATTGTGTGAGTCCGTGACCCTCACTAGAATAGTATTAGCGGCTAGACACAGGGTACCTAAAATATTAACCAAATTTTCTTTAGTATACGAAAAATCCATTACATCCTCTGATGAAGAGTCATCAATTAAATTATCAAGATTGATATGAGTATTGCTACATTTATCAAAATTAACATTTTCTCCCAAGAGTGCTATACATCATCATCCTCTGCGGAATTATAATGATCGGATGTTTCATCAAGTGACACTAAAACTCTTAAAAGTGAAAGTGTTGACAACTCTGGAGATGTTCCTAATTGAAAAAGTGAGGGTCTAACAACCACACCCAATATTTCGTTTAGGCAATCTGTATGGAAAAACTCCAATATAATTCCAAGAGAATCAACTAGACAGACAGACTCAATCAATGGAAATATATCCAAGAGTTGTATCTTTGTTTCTCAATGTAATCAGCAAATCAAACAGATAGAATCTGTGAGGCTGATTATTATGAGAAACAACTTGAACGGTACCAAAGAACAATGTTCAAGTGTCAATCAATTTATATCAACAACCAAAGGTTGGATTATCTAATTGATTAAACTACGCAGAACCTGTGATATTTTAATTATATAAACAAGTATAATGTGGAAAAGAGATAACACAGACACCAGAAATTTTGTTAACGAGGAAACCGCAAATGCATAAAAAACCAGGGAGCTAGTCCAGATTTGAACAACACACTGTATTAAGCCGCTACAGACACTAGCCTACTGCAAGTTAACTTCAGACTTGAATGTAGTTGAGCCATAACCAATCTCACACTGATCAAGGTACAGTTGTGTTCCTTACGCCTCTGAATCCCACCAGGACTCTACGCACTTGATTCCCTTAGCTGATCTCACCCACAACTAAGAGTTGCTATGACCCAAAGTCGAAGACTTGATAAACCAATCTGTCTCACACAGAAAAGTTTGTTGAATAGATAAATTTGTCTCCCACAGAAATACCTATGAGTTTTGTTCCGTCTTTTGATAAATCAAGGTGAACAGGAACCAATTGATACATCGGACTTATATTCCCGAAGAGCAGCCTAGTAATATAAATCACCACACAATAATCTTAATCGTATGGTAGCGAAACAGGATATTGTGGAATCACAAACGATGAGGCGAAGATGTTTGTGACTACTTTTTATCTTGCCTATCGGAGATTAAATCTCGAGAAAATATTAGAGAAGATAGTACTCAATACGATAGAACAAAGCAAGATCAGAACACGCAACTACAGAGAAAATAGTTGGGCCTGGCTTAAGAATCCCAATGAAGTCTTTAAGTCGTTAACCTATAATGGTTTTAGGAAAAACCTAGTTTAAAGAAGAATCGACTCTAGTCGCAACTAGTATCACACAGAAGGTGTGGGGATTAGGTTTCCTAGTTGCTAGAGTTCTCCCTTATATAGTCTTCAAATCAGGGTTTGCAATTAATGTTACCTTGGTAACAAAGCATTAAATATTCACCGTTAGATGAAATCCTGATTAGACTCAAGCTAATATCTTTCAACCGTTAGATCGAACTTAGCTTGTTACACACAAATGAAAAGTGACTTCATTTAGATATGGGTAACCGTACCTAAACGTGTACACCTTGTTGGCTCAACAATAGTTAACCGAAGTTAGCCATATGAACACTTTCATATCAACCTTGTTCATCTTAACACAACTAGTTCAAATGACTCAAATGAAACTAGTTACAGAGTTGTTCAATTGTTTATATTCTCGTAGAAGTAAACAAGACATGATTGAAGAAAAATTCTATTTTGATTCACTCGAATCAATTCATGAACATTATAGCCACGGTTTGCAAAAGATTGCATTCCTTATTTTATAAATGTATTAGTTAATGAACAAACCTATTTTATAATATAACCCACTCAAGTATGCAAACGGGTACGCATACCTAAGTAGCCGGATTTGGTCTGGGTTCGCCAGTATGCGAACGGGTATGCATATTGTCGTACACCACAAAACTAAGTTGAATTCCCGGACTTGAACTTACGCCGGTACGTATACGGGTATGCATACTAAGTTCCCGGACTTCAACTAACAAACCAGTACGCATACGGGTATGCATACTATGGTTCCCGGACATGGAATAACTTGCAACAGTTAGCATACAAGTACGCATACTATGCTATATCCAATCATGGTTAATTGTTCTAAACTCCCATTTCAATCATTGAAACATTCTTAGAAGACGACAATAGCTGTCTCACATAAACTATTAGCTTCAAAGCAATTTTCAAGTGATCAAATGATCAATACGAAATATCCCGAGTCTACAGCAAATGACTGTCTCACACAAATCGTATAAGATGTTGCCAGACGATTTTCACATGATCATCTTTTGACTTTTATCAAGAATATAAGATGAACTTGGTTAAAGCGAAATCTTACCAATACATATTTCGAGAAATATGAAAGCGAGTTAAACTCAGCTTGAAATATCAAATATGTATAATCGAAGTCTATATAGCTATACGACTTTTGTCTCAAATATGAGATAGAGTATAAATAGACTTTTGAGTGATAGATGAGTTCAAGTCTCCACATACCTTTTGTTGATGAAGTTCCACAAGCTTCCCTTAGTAGTTCTTCGTCTTCAATCGATGAACGCCGTGAAGTCTAAAGCTCAACTACATATTCTATCCTAATCCGAGACTTATCTATAAGTAGACTAGAAATCAAGACTTATAGTTTTGGCAACTAAACTTGACAAACAATCTTGAGATAGCAACGCTTGCGAGTTCGACCGAGCAGTGCTCTAACACTGATTTTTCATATGAAGATCATGATAACTCAGTATCATTGATCACAAGACAGTTTAGAAAACTTCTTAGGAAGAGAAATAAACGATTCTCCAGAGAAAAACCTCCAATGTCATCTAAGCCACATAATCGTATCTGTCAAAAACGTAGATTCTAATGATACTGACGATGAGGATAAGCCACAGTGCTTCAAGTGTAAAGGGTTCGGTCACTTTGCTAATGAGTGTCCAAATCGTAAAAAATACACTTTGCTAATTGGATTGCAGTTTATGATCAAAGATCTTCAACTTTCCAACAAGAGTATTTATGAAAAGTGTTTCAAGGTTATTCCCTTCCATGATGGCATGTTTCTTAGACTCATATCTTGCTGGTAAAGATTGGAGAATTTTCATCACAATGTCCTTTTGGGCAATGGTCTTCCCTAACGCATAAGATGCATTAACAATTCTAGACACTTTTTGTTTAAACTCATCAAACAAATCTTCATGAAACATACAAAGATTTTCCCAGTCAAAATTTAGATTTTTAAGCCTAGCTTCTTTCTCTTAGGTATCCCCTTCAAATACAGTTTCTAAGATATCCTAAGCATCTTTAGACTTAGTGCACGAGGTCACATGGTGCTGAAGATTTGGGATTATGGTGTGGATAATAGTGTTTAACCTATAATAATTATGCTTTACAGCACTTATCTCGGATATACTATATTGTCCTAATGGCTTCGCAACAGTGTTTCCGTCTCTAATAACTGTAGGTGCATCGTATCCAATAACTATAAGTTTCCATGTCTCAAAGTCACGAGCTTGTAAAAAGGAACGCATAACAATTTTCCACCATAAGTAATTTGTGCCATAAAATGTTGGCGGTACATTTATCAAGATTGCACTCCTTTCCATAGAGTCATACTACTTCAAACACAGATTTATTGGGTGTTAACGTGTTTGCCTGCTCTAATACCAATTGAAAACGCGGGGGGTACCAAAATACACCACCAACTTTTTCGTAGGCAATCTATATGGACAAAATCAATACAACTCCGAGAGTTAAACTCAATCAAAGAATAATATCTAGAGTTATATCTCTCTCTTTTGCGATTAGAACGTTTACAGAAATGAATCCGTGAACCTAATCACAGAATCAATCAATCCATGAACATTACTTGGAAGGTACCAAAGAACAATGTCCAAGAATCAATCAAGTTGTATCCAACAAACTAGGTCGGATGTATCTACTGTGATTGATTAACGTACAACCTGTGATATTTCAATTATAAAGATAAACAATATAATGCGGAAAAAGAAATAACACATACACCATAAGTTTTGTTAACGAGGAAAACAAGAATGCAGAAAAACCCCGGGACCTAGTCCAGATTAAACTCCAAACTGTATTAAGCCGCTACGGATACTAACCTACTACCAATCTTCGGACTAGAATGTAGCTGAGCCCTAAAAGGTATCCCACAGATTAAGGTACAATCACGCTCCTTACGCCTATTGAATCCCAGCAGGACTCCGCGCAATTGATTCCCTTAGTTGACGTCACACTAACTAAGAGTTGCTTCAACTCAATTGAAGACTTTAAACCAAATATGCCTCACAAATATTAAGCCTATATATGATTTCCTTTTACAATCAAATAGTTTGATCAAAGGTGATGGAAGTCTAGCTAACCTCAAAATCCAGACTTATGCAACCCGAAGTGCATCCTAGATTATTATTCACCTCACAAGTATAAAACTTGTGGAATCAATAAAGTTTGAGGCGAAGAGGACATTGATGATTTCCATCTATCTTGATCGAGTGAGCAGCCAAACAATCGATTAAGATCAGGATACTCAAGTTATCAAGGAAAGATAATTGGACATGGCTTCACGAATCACTATGAAGTCTTTGTAGTCGCTATACCCTAAAAAGGTTATGAAGAGGACGACTCTAGATACAACCAGGACACACCAAAAGGTAGTGTCAGGATTCAAAGATTCCAGTTGCTTGAAGTTCCCCTTTTATAGACATGAAAAGCATAGGTTGCTTTAGATTTAAGCTAAGATAGCTTTGGAACCAAGCAATCAATATCCACCGTTAGATGAATCTTTGAATCTGATTTACATAAATAAGATATACACTCTGGTTAGGTGAAACCGTAACCGAACCGTGTATAAAGACTATGTTCAAGGTGGTTAGCCGAAACTATCCAATTTGAACTTTAAAGCTTAATATTAATTTTCATGAACACTTGAGACATTATCTTGAATCATAAACATGTGATCAAATAAGTTTAGTGTTCTAGAGAATTAATAAATTGCTATTATCTTGTAGAAATAATTTAATCACACTTGAAAATAATCGACATGATTAGTAGGTGTACAAGGTATAAATACCATTGTCGTTCGTGATTCGGTTCAGTCACAGTACGTGTACCGGTTTGTAAGCTAACGAGACAAACCAAGTTCCGGAGTTAACAGAACTATTTATGTAAGCGTGCCGGTATGGATACCTTAAGACTATCACCGGTTCCGGAGTCCACAAAACTATTTTGGTTTGCGTACCGGTTTGGATACACAACCGAGTTCGGGAACATAACTATTTTGGTACGTGTACCTGTTTGTATTCGAACCCGGTTCCGTGACCACAGTTCCGAAATGGTTTGCATACGAGTATGCGTACCGATCCGGTTCACGAGTTGAACATATTTTTACATGGTTATGCGTACCACAAATTTGCAAGTCGATATATAGCTACTCCGCTACGTGCATGAGTACATGTAATACGGGTTCAGACTTATGACAGTTTTCCCAGTTTATGAGACTGATTATACCGTCTTGTATCCAAATCTATATTAGTTATATATTTCTCTCTAATTCGATTCGAAAAATTCTCGAATAACATTAATGACACATATCACTGTTCCAGGTTATTTTCGAATGATAAAACTTGAATCATGATTTTGATTCCGAACAATAAATTTTCCTTAACCGAAATTCATCAAGTATGAACAAATGTTCATTAAGCTTAGTCATTATATTTTGAGAACTAATTACCAAGATAAACTTGACTCGAAATTCTTGTATATGCATGGTAGTCTAATTAGTTACGCGACATCATCTCAAATGATAGAAAAGTGAATATAACTTGAGTAATAGGTGGTTCAGTCTTCACTTACCTTTTGTTGATGGAGTTCTCAAAAGCTTCGGTTGATCTTCTCCTTCAAACGGTAGAACGCAATGATGACCGATGTGACCCAATGTTTCTCAACTACATTTCTATCCTAGTCCGAGACTTAACTAATTGTAGACTAGAAATCAAGATATAGTTTTGACAACTAAATTTGACAACAAGCTTGAGATAGCAACACTTGTGAGTTCGACCGAGCAATGCTTTAACACTTTCTTCTACAACTAAGAAGAAGAAGGGTCTCAATAAGAGAATTGTGATTCAAGAACCGGAAAAGACTAACAGATTTGTGGAAGTGATTTGGCAACATCACAACCTAAAAGAGACAATTTGGGAGCAAGAATCTGAGATCCTAGAGAAATGTATGGAGTTACTAGGAGGTAACATTCGTTAGTTTTCTTTTATTGTTTTTAATTTCAAGATAAAATTATTTTTAAGTGGGGAATAATGTAACACCCGCATTCTTTTTTTTAAAGTATTAGGTGCGAGCCCAATTCGTTTGGATTTAAATACTAGAAATACCGCAATGTGGAGCGTGAAATCTAGTTGTTGTTGTGTTTCCGTTGAGAAACACTAGGATTTTGTTTGAGAAAACTATATTTCTATTTGCGTGAACCTTGCCGTAGCGTGTACAGATGCTAATAGAGTTTTTATACTCGAATTATGCAGTAGAAAGACACATACCAGAGGTACATTTCGTGTTTGGGCCGAGTCAAAGGGATTTTGGACATTTTAATTCTTTGATAAGTTTTAGTTGATGTATTTCGATTAGAATTCATTTGTTTCTTTTTACTTTTGATTTCTCTTTCTCCTACATCAAAAAGAAAAGAATAAATTTCGTCACAAAACATGTAATTTGAAGCTTATTTTATATTGTTTGTTTGATTGATTCGATTTGGTTGCTTTGCTTCTCTTGTACAAAAGGTAGGGGGAAAGTTCTTCTTTGAAATGTTTTGAATTGATTTTCATGATTTTTGGTTCTCTAGTTTCATAATCAATGGTATTTGAAGCTTCCTTATGCTCTTTTGATATTCTATGTTTTGAATTTGAGATGTTTAAAACATATTTAGTTAAATATTGAATCACGATAACGCATCAAAAAAAAACCACGATAAGAGTTAATCCTTGAATTAATATGAAGTTTCCATACTTGATATTTATGAATGAAGATAAAACTTAGTCTTAATCTGATTTTGGCTTGTCCATCTAGTATATCTACATGATAAATGAACGATAATGGAGGTGTCTTACCACTAAAAATTACCTCACTTTCCTATATTAGTGTTCTATGAAATTTTTTATTACCTTTAATATTTTGTATATGATGGTATAATTTTGGTTACAATGTCTTACAATATACTTATGAATAAGTGTATACTTGTTTATTTAAGTAAGAAAATTATCTTATATTGCTCTGATTTTGATAATCGAACCATTTATACTATTACAGCTCCATTAGAGATGGTTAATGGAAACGATGAAACTGAATTCATCAGTAGTTGTAAGACCTTTGCAACAATACATATAAATTATCTAATTTTTGTTTGTGTTTTATTCTAATTTTTTAACTTTTTAGCAAATTTTTGAACTTGGTAGGTTTTTCTTGTTAGTAACATAGTTTCGATTTTGGTGAACCTTTTTAGCACAAAACATGCATGAGAAACAGAACTAACAAATACCGGTTATATAATGCATGGTTTTTTGGAGTTACCGATTCCAATTTATGCGGTAATATCTTTATATAAAGCTATGTCCGGAAGAGCTGAACTTAATGATTATGTTGGTAACTATTTGCAAAATAAAATTGTAGCAGAGGTTCAAACAATATCCAAATATATAATTCCTATCAATTCATCTACTATGAATTTAAACAATGTTTTATCACTTGACACTGTGGATTGGACATCTTTTTCTGATATCAGCACAATGGTAAGCGAAGGGTGTGACTTTTGCCTTCACACTAGACTTTTCTCTTTAAGTAAAACTGTTGAATTTTAAATACGTCAACAACGTTAAGTCTGATTGGATTTGATGTTTGCATTGTAGGTTGCTCCAAAATTGTTTCTCGTGTTCTTTGTTCTTCCTTTATCACAGATTTCTTATATGCAATCAGATGGTCAATTCTTCCCTATTACACCAAAGAAAATCAGACTTTTGCATTGTATTCGAATACTTCATTTGATGAAACAATGATAACTCCCAATATTTCGACTTCGTATAACTGGTATACTCAACCCTAGACAGTAACACTAGTATTCCTTATAGGGACGTTGTAAGCTTGAGTGGGAAAAAATTCTTCGTGAACTCAAGTTGGTTTCAAGAGGCAATAGACTGCAGTAGTACTTATGCATTTGTAGGTACCTGATGGGGCAAAAATTTAAAACCGTTGTTTTTTTCAGTGGCGACTACTAAAGGAGGAGTAGTTTCTCAATAAGGAACCCCGTTCCTAGCTACATATGATGGGCTTATACTCATACATTCTGGGAATCATAATAGAAGTATGCAAATCAATAATGGTACCGCTTCTTTTGAATTTAAGAATGACGTCGATTTAACAACTAAAGTTGTTATCATTACATGTCAAGATGCTGATAACTTAATGAGAGCTAATGATATAACAATTTACAAGGAAAGGTATATGTTTTTTTGTGCACCCCTTGATATAGCCGGCATTCAATCTGTAAGTTTCCTAGTTACTTTTAAAAATTAGTGCACGTAAACTTTGATGGAATATGTTGATATGACTTTTTTTTGCATCTTTTTTGTTTCGTAGGCATCTGTATTGGCTTTTCCTTACATTAGATTACTAAGACCAGTTCCTCAGAATAACCCGGTTTCATTTTGGTTAATGGTTTTCACTATCGCATCTATGTTTTTGTCGCCGTTATTCAATCTGATTTTAGGGTTCATGAAGAACAAATGGTTTCTCTTAATTTCAGGTTTAAACTGTTTCACATGTAATTATATCCATTGGTTATTTCAATATTCATTGGGTAATGATTTCTTGCATGTATTTCAATTCAAAGTACTTTCCCTAATGTTATTCTTACTCCATGAATAATTTAACTCTCATATGAACTTGTCATTCATTCATTTTGTTAAATGGAGTATTGGATATTCATTCAAGTCCTGAATTTTTCAAAATCAAGTCTTCAATAGAGTTTTTAAGATAGCACATCATGTGTTTGTGAAAAGAAACTTAAATTCCCGAAAAAGGGTAGCGCTTTCCCGTTTTGTCGAGATGTTTTCATACGGATATGTATCTCAAGACCTTCTCCTTTTTTTATGTTGAATAGGACTCTCTCAGATATCTAATGAGACCAAGTTTGCAAAATTCCGTTGTATAATTATTTTTGCACGAAATTTTGATTGCAGACTACCAAAACTGAAATTTCAGAAAAACGCATATCTGTCCTGTTTTATTGAGATGTTTAGACATATCTATGTACCTCATTACTTTTGGTTATAATTTTTATGACAAAGTGGGGTTTCTGAGATTTCTAACGGAACCCAAACTTCTGAATTTCATTGTGTAATGAAATTTGTACGGATTTTTGAATGTAAACTGTCGAAACTGCAGTTTCTAAGAAATGTGATTTCTGTCCTATCTTGCTGAAACACTTTGACACGGATATAAGACTCACTAATTTACCCTTCCATTTTTATCTGAAATCTTATGTTTGCTTTTTTAAAATGAGCCAAGAATCAATGGATTTCGATGAAAAATGAAGCATGTGTGATTTTTGAAGCGAACACTGCTAAAACTGTAGGTTTGTTTACCCTTTTGATAGGCACCACAAACACCATCAATCTTAGCATTTATTTTGGGAACACCTCTAACAAGTTATTTGTTGATGATCTTAGTTAGAAGGAGATAATTGATGTGACCAAAACGTTCATGCCAAAGATGTGTAGATTCCGCCTTAGTCAAATTGCAACAATTGCTAAACTGAGTATCTAAGAGATAACAGTTATTTTTACCACGGGTTCCCTAAAAAATTACTTTTCCAGTTTTGTCTACAATGTCACATCCATTCGCATTGAAGACAACTTTATGGCTTTTGTCACAAATTTGACTAACAGAAAGAAGATTAGCAGTCATACCTTTAACGTATACTACATCATAGATTTCAAGAATGCCAGGTATCTTGATCGTCCCCTTCTTGCTTATGTATCAACAACTCCCATCTCCGAATGTTACTGGACCTCCTTCAAAATCGCTTGAATTCACAAACCACGAATGATCTTTAGTCATATGTTGGCTACATCCACTATCAAGGAACCATTGAAAGGGTGATGTTGATTTTAGAGCAAAAGATCCCATACTAACACTACTATCCCGTTTGGGTTTTCTTGTTAGATTTTTAGACCTTTTTAGAGTAGTAAACAGTTATTCAGCTTTCTTGTGAAGATCACTAGCAACCTTTATAGTTTTCTTGAAAGGTGTACATGTATGTTGAAAATGATTATGAGAACCACAAAACATAATGTACAAACATCTTTAAACTCATCTGAGAGGTTCTGAGTCACATCAGGTTTTACAAAGCCTAAACCTCGCTTATCTCCTGACTTACGACAATTCTTCAGGTAAGAATTAAAGGAGTTTTTCAAATCCATTGAAGATACTTTGACAGACTTCAAATCTTTATACTTTGCAATTTCTGCAACAAGATCAGAATTGATCCAGATTTTTTCATCCAACTTTAACTGGAGATTAACTAGCTCTTCCGAACGTTCTTGAAGATTTGAGCTTTTGATATAAATTTTGCAATGAAGACCATCAATTTTCCTTATCACTCGCTGTTTCTCTCGACAAAGATTTTTGATGATTTTTTCTAGATCAAAACACTCAACCTCATCGATGGTTTCTAGAACACACTCGGAGTTGAGTAGATCTAATTCTGGTGAAGCGTTTATAGAGACTTTACTGTCCATAGAGTCAAATTGCTACAAACACAGACTTATAAGGTACAATCGCGTTCCTTACACCTCTAAATCCCATCAGGACTCTACGCACTTGATTCCCTTAGTTGATCTCACCCAAAACTAAGAGTTACTACGACCCAAAGTCGAAGACTTGATAAACAAATCTGTCTCCCACAGAAAAATCTATTCTGATAGATAAATCTGTCTCCCATAGAAATACCTACGAAGTTTTTATTCCGCCTTTTGATAAAGGTGAATAGGAACCAATTGATAATCCGGTCTTATATTCCCGAAGAACATCCTAAAAATATCAATCACCTCACAATAACTTAACTATATGGTAGTTGAACAAGTTATTGTGGAATCACAAAGAATGAGACAAAAAGCTTTGGGATTACTTTTTATATCTTACATATCAGAGATAAATCTCGAGCAAATCTTAGAGAAGATAGTACTCAATACGATAAAACAAGTAAGATCAGAACACGCAACTACAAAGAAAATAGTTGGGTCTGGCTTCAGAATCCCAATGAAGTCTTTAAGTCGTTAACCTATAATGGTTTTAGGAAAAACCTAGGTTTAAGGAGAATTGACTCTAGTTCACTGTTAGATGAAACCTGATTTAAGATTAAAGCTAATATCTTTCCACCGTTAGATGGTCTTAGCTTGTTACACACAAATGAAATATACTTTCATTTAGATATGGGTAACCGTACCTAGACGTGTATATTGAGTTGGCTCAATAACAGTTAACCGAAGTTAGCCACATGAACACTTTTGTGTTAACCATGTTCATCTTAACACTTCTAGATCAAATGAATCTAATTGTGTTAATCATAGAAGTATACAAGACACAATTAAAGCAAATTCGGATTGATTCAAAAGAATCAGTTTATGAACATTTTAGCCAAGGTTGGCAAAGATTACATTCCTTAATATATAAATGTATTTGTTCATGAGTATGAAAACATACTTAGCCGATTTTAGAACTTAACCACATAAGTTTGCAAACGGGTACGCAATCTTAAGTTCCGGACTTGATCCTTTCGGACATTTCGCAAACGGGTATGCATACTGTCGTTCTAGACCGAACTCAGGTGAATAAGTTTGCAAACGGGTACACAAACTTAGTTCCCAGACTTTGACAGTTAAAACTGTTCACATATGGGTATGCATACTTGATTCCCGGACCTGAATCACTCTTACAACAGTTTGCATACGGGTATGCATATTGTGCTATATCCAGACAATGATTAATTGTTCTAAACTCCCATTTCAATCATTGAAATATTATTAGAAGACGATAATATCTGTCTCACACAAACTATTAGCTTATAAGCAATTTTCAAGTGATCGAATGATAAATACGAAACATTCCGAGTCTACATCAAATGACTATCTCACAAATCATGTAAGATGTTACAAGGCGATTTTCACATGATCATCTTTGACTTTCGTCAAGAATAATGATGAACGTAGTTAAAGCAAAAAGATTTCCAACACATATTTCGAGAAAGATATAAGCGAGTTAAACTCATCTCAGAATATCAAATGTGTATAATGTAAAGTCTATATAGCTATACGACTTTGTCTCAATAGGAGATAGAATAGAATAGACTTCTGAGTGATAGATGAGTTCAAGTCTCCACATACCGTTTGTTGATGAAGTTCGACAAGCTCCCCGTAGTAGTTCTTCTTCTTCAATCGATGAACGCCGTGAAGTCTAAAGCTCAACTACACATTCTATCCTAATCCGAGACATAGTAATAAGTAGACTAGAAATCAAGACTTATAGTTTTGACAACTAAACTTGACAAACAAGCTTGAGATACCAGCGCTTACGAGTTCGACCGAGCAGTGCTCTAATAATTTCGATTGTGTATTGGCTTTGTAAGGATTTCGAAACTTTGATTTGGATGTGTTCAACAACTTAACGCCTTGTTTATGCTTTATTCGATTTGATATCTTATCATTATCGTATTTTGGCATTCTTTGTACTCATGTTATTTTACCGTTATCTCTATATTAGTTGTGGCTCACCCTTTTGTTTTTTTGTTATTTTTCTTCCATAGAGTTTAAGGGAGGCTTGAGGTAGTAAGCTTTCTTAAGCTTGGTGCATTGAGCTTTAAGTGAGTACATCACTTTGTGGTCATGTATGGTCATGTGTATCTGGGTTATCTTATGAAAATCGATTTTATCTTCTCTTATTGTTGTTTTTTCCTACTGTTCTGGTTTGTAAAAAGTGTTACCTTCCTTTCTTGATGTTGTTGTTTGTAAAATGAGTATTATAACTAATGTAGGACATGTTTAAATGGTCTCATGTCAGATATCTTGTATTCCACATTTTTTGGTTAACTAGTTTATGTAAATGAAACTTCTTTTGTTATGTTTAATAATAGCATAACTTTTACTCTTGTTAACAAACTGTTTTCAACCCGTGCATCACCAATGGCAGCTCAGAGAATTTGGAACTTGTTAGTTGACCGTACTCCACGACCAATTGGAAGTGAATTTTTTTCCTGGCTGTCATAGTTGGTATCAGAGCATACGTTTCGATTTTCTTTGAGTTTTTCTTTTATTTGCATAAGTGTTTTCCGCAGTTTTACTCTATTTTGTATTGAAACATCGATTTCATTACAAACTTTTGAAAAAGTGTTAAGAAGCTATTTATTTTCTGAAATTTTAGAAAAACAACCAGATACCGTGATATGTATATGATTGGGTTGTTAGTAATAAATAGTTACTAACAAGGTTAACCTTTTTAAAGTTTGTTTTTTTTATTTTGATTAATGCAAGTTTAGCACTTTCTGCTACAGCTAAGAAGAATAAGGGTTTCAACAAGAGAATTAGGATTCAAGAACTGGAAAAGACTAACAGATATTTGGAAGTGATTTGGCAACATCACAACCTATAAGAGACCACTTGGGAGCAAGAATACAAGATTCTGGAGAAATGACTGAAGTAACTAGGAGGTAACGTTCGTTAGTTTTCTTTTATTGTTTTGAATTTCGGGACGAAATTCTTTTTAAGTGGGTAATATGTAATACCCGCGTTCTTTTTCTTAAAGTATTAGGTGCAAGACCAATCCGTTTGGATTGGAAGACTAGAAATACCGCAATGTGGAGCGTGAAATCTAGTTGTCGTTGTGTTTCCGTTGAGAAACACTAGGATTTTGTTTTAGAAAACTATATTTCTCTTCGCGTGAGCCTTCCCGTAACGTGTACGGACGCAATAGAGTTTATATACTCGAATTTGCAGTAGAAAGACACATACCAGGGGTACGTGTCGCGTTTGGGCCGAGTCAAGGGCATTTTGGACATTTCAATTTGTTGATAAGTTTTAGTTGATGTATTTCGATTAGAACTCATCCATTTCTTTTATACTTCTTATTTCTCTTTCTCCTACATCAAAGAAAAGAATAAATTTTGTCACAAAACATGGAATTTGAAGCTTATTTTATATCGTTTGCTTGATTGATTCGATTTGGTTGCTTTGGAAGCTTCTCCTGTACAAAAGGTAAGGGGAAAGTTATTCTTTGAAATGTTTTGAATTTATTTTCATGATTTTTGTTTCTCTTATTTCATAATCAATGGTATTTGAAGCTTTTTTATGCTCTTATGATATTTTATATGACGAATTTTAGATGTTTCAAACGTATAAATCATCAAAAAAGAAATCACAATAAGAGTTAATCCTTGAATTAAGCTAACGTTGCCAAGCTTGAAATTTATGAATAAAAATAAAAGTTAGTCTTAATTTGATTTTGGCATTTCCATCTAGTATATCTACATGATAAATGAACGATGATGGAGGTGTCTTACCACTGACAATTCCATCACTTGCCTATATATAAGTGTTCTATGAATTTTTTTTATTTTCTTTAATATTTTGTATATGACGGTATTATTTTGGTAACAATGTCTTAAAATATACTTATGAATAAGTGTATACTTTTTTATTTAAGTAAGAAAATTATTTTATATTGCTCTAATTTTGATAATCGAACCATTTTATGCTATTGCATCCCCATTAGAGACGGTTAATGGCAACGTTGAATCTGAGTTCATCGGTAGTTGTAAGACCTTTGCAACAACACATACAGATTATTTAATTTTTGTTTGTTCTTTTTTTCTAATTTTTGAACTTTTTAGCAAAATTTTGAACTTGGTAGGTTTATCTTGTTAGTAACATAGTTTCAATTTCCATGAACCTTTTTAGCACAAAACATGCATGAGAAAGAGAACTGAAAAATATTGGTTATATAATGCAGGGTTTTCTGGTGTTACTGATTCTAATTTCTGCGGTAATATCTTTGTATAAAACTATGTCCGGAAGAGCTGAACTTAATGATTATGTTGGTAACTATTTGCAAATCAAATTGTAGCAGAGGTTCAAACAATATCTGGATCTCTAATTCCTACCAATTAATCTACGATGAATTTAGCCAGTGTTTTATCTCTTGACACCGCAGATTGGACATCTTTCTCTGATATCGGCACAATGGTAAGCGAAGGGTGTGACTTTTGCCTTCACATTAAACTTTTATCTTTAAGTAAAACTGTTGCATTTTAAATGCGTCAACAATAAGTCTGATTGGATCTGATGTTTACATTGTAGGTTGCTCCAAAATTGTTTCCCGTGTTCTCTGTTCTTCCTTTATCACAAATTTATTATATGCAATCAGATGGTCAATTCTTCTCTTATTACACCGAAGAAAATCATACTTTTACATTGTATTCGAATACTTCATTTGTCTAAACAATGTTAACTCTCAATATTTTGACTTCGTATAACTGGTATACTCAACCAGTAGACAGTAACACTGGTGTTCCAAATGGGGACGTCGTAAGCTCGAGTGGCAAAGAATACTTCGTGAACTCAAGTTGGTTTCAAGAGGCAATGAACTGCAGTAGTACTTATGCATTTGTAGGTACCGGCTGCCACAAAAGGATTAAAAGTCGAACATTTAGGGAAAACAATTCCCTTTATGCAAATCACATCTTCCATTATAGTAAAGCACACATATTTCTTTGGGTAAAAGAATTTACTGATCTCAAAAACAAATAGTGAAAAGCAGACACATTCATGCAAAATGCAGAGATGAATTGAATGTTGTAGAGTTGACTAGGCTAAGAGTAAGATGATATTAAAAAAAACTCAACAGATTAAACTAGAATATCCTCCTTGTAATGTTGTCCTACCACTACCAATGACTTTTTTTTTGCAGTTTTGCATTTCATTATTAGAGTGTCGGTAACAGACTGGATAAAAGATTTCAATGTGGATATGTATTAAAGAATTGGCATCATTTTTATATTGAATTACTCACAACGCTAGCGATGAAAAATAATAAGTGTTTTTGGTTCATGATTATGCTTGTATCTTGATGCAAAGATAATGACACAATTAGGGACAAAAGAAGGAAGTAAGATTTATGTTTACTTTTAGGAAATAGTGCCAGAGTTAGGTGGTGTTAATTGAATTAGTTTTCACTCAGTCGTTTGTCTGTCTATTTCAGTAATTTATGAAAATTTCTGTACATTGGAGGGATATTTTCCAGGTGGTCAAGTTTGAAAATTTTTGTACAGTAATTCTATTGAACGTGGTATCGATTATGTTTTCGTATGTTTGGACGTTGAAAATCATGTAGCTAAAATGCAAATTATGGCTCATCATTTATTCGTGATTCTTTGTGACGCTTATATTCTTTTATTAAGTTTATGTTTATAGGTTAATATGCAAATTCATCAAGGCGAACCGGTATCAGACATGGTAGAGTGGTTGTCGAAGAAGCCTTTAGAAAACTGCATGTCATATAAAGGCTTGGTCATCAATGAGACTAGGTTTCATACTGATGATGTCCAAAGAGTTGCACAATGATGTGGTGTTTCCATTGAATCAAAAACTTTAATTGTAGGGCAGTCAGCAAACAACAGTTGTACTTTTTATGGTGTTGTACAATTTGTTTAAGTGTTGGAATACCACCATATATTTCAAATACCCATATTCAAATGTGACTGGGATAACAATAATTTTGGTGTCAAGGTAGTAGAGGGCTTTACAGTAGTCAACTTACATCAATATAAGAATCAATTTCAGAATAATCTGTTCATTTTAGCATCAAAAGCCCGACAAGTGTTCTATTGTCGAGAGTCGAATAAATCTAAGTGGTATCTGGTGTTGAAACCAAAACCTAGGGGTTTTCATGAATTAGAGTAATACAATGAAAAGGAAGACGCAAATTGTCAACCATTAGATACTTCAACTCTTGGCGAGGCAATGGATGACAACAATGAGATTTACGCAAGAATAGATGATGAAGACATCCTAGTGACTCAATCAAAGAAGAAGAACAAGAATAGAAAAAGAATAACGAAAGGAAAATGATTTAGATGTGTTGTTTTTTATTGATTCAAGTTTTTCGATGGCGGGTAGGCCTGGTTTGTATTTGCCATCTTTATGAAGTTGGAACACCCTTCATTTATAACATTTTTTTATTAATTATTATTATTTTTTTTAATTTTTTTTTATTAGATAAAGAGTATTACATTAACTAGTTGGAAGTCTAACAAGCTAAGCTCCAACAACATACTATTACATTAATTGAACAGGTTTCCGTGCTAGCCTACCAGCGAGCCTCATGGGTAACCTAGCCAAGGGAGACGAAGCGGATGGGGGGGCTGAGATTGTGTCACAAGGGGGCCAAGCTAACTCTACCTTCCATGTTAATTCCTGCAATTTTTATTATTATTATTATTATTATTATTATTATTATTATTATTATCATTTGTAACATGTTATGTTTGATGTAAAACATCCTTGGGTTCTAATTGCAGAGATTCTGTGAAGTAGTTATACTTGCATATATATATATATATATATGGTGGTTTTTATTGCTAAAATGGAATTATGCTTGCGTGTTCTAGTTTGCAGGAATATCTATTCTCATTTAGCAATTATTTTTACTGTAAAGTGTTCTTTTGAATGTTATGTATTGGTTATTGAATTCAGATAAGGTCTGCAGGGCGTGAGTTCAGCAAAAAATTGATAATAATGATTTTAATAAAACTTTCAAACAAATTAAATTTCAAGTTCAAAAATAGTTGATGCTCTCGCCTTCCACCCATTATGTCCTGGATCGAACCACCTTAATAACTTCTTTTTATTTTAAATATAAAGTAAAATAATATTTCACAACTCTTTTTAAAAATCGTTATACAGTATAATCATTACTCTTTTTCAAAACGTAGTCGTATTTTATTTTCATTACTACTCTTTTTACTAAGAGTTGGATATCATAATAAGTTACAACGTTTCATAGGATAAAGGTAGTAAAAATGCGACCTATTACGACATAAGCAGTAAACGTCATAAAACAACAGTCATAAAAGAAGATTTTTCCTGTAGTGATTACGACTCTGAAAATGTTTACAACTGTTCTGAGCACAAAAAAGATAGAACAACGTACATTAGTCGAACATCTGAAAGGTGATGTTATTATTATGAAGACAACTACAAACCATTTAAAGATAAAAAATCTTAACTAGGACAACCATTGCTGAGCATAGGGTCTAAGCACCCCATCCCGGATATAGGAGTTAACGAAGACAAAACCCAGTTGGATATATAAAAAATAAAAAATATTTAAAACAATGGTTTAAATCATGAGTCGGAGATTATTTAAGGTCGCGATAGTGCATCACAACTTTATAATGAAAACAAAGAAAGTTGATACAAGATCAGTTAAAATTATTATAAAAGATGCACTGATGTTTACGGAATAGATTATACAACTTAGATATTTAGGAGAGCTTCAATGTGTCAGTTTCAAACAACTGTAAACAAACTCTTTTGTGATATCAAACTTTCAATCTAACTATACTAATTTAGCATCATACACATGCATTATTGGCGAGAAAGTTCAAAGAGACCTGTATAGATGCCCCAGCTAGGACAACACGAAAGCCTTTACAATTTAAGGAACTTACATAATATTAAACATTCAAGAAGAGTAAATATATCTGAAACCAAACAAGTCAGGCACTTGCATGAAATTGATCATTTGGTAGTGTAGTTTTAAACTGAATAAAGGTTTTCATCCAAAAAATTAAAGTCTTACTAAAGAACCAAAACACAATCAGTACCCCATTTCAAACAACATCATAATACCTAACCCGGAAGAGCATAAATTATAAGGCATACAAATGACAACAACTTCACAACAACATCATAGAACCTAAACACAAATCAGTACCCCATTTCAGCAACATCACAGCTTCACACCAAAGACTTAGAAGAGCATAAATTATAAGGAGGAACATTACAAAAATCATTTAATTCATCAGTTATTCTAGCGCCACATATAGAGGCACTTCGCAGTGGATTTCAAAATGAACAAAAACAACAGACAAAATCTGATGAATTACATAGAAGCATTGCAAGTTCATCGCTCTAAATAAACTGAGATCAAATTTAATAAAACCTATGATATTTTTTTTGCAAAGTATATGACAACACCAATGATACCAGAACAAAGAATAGTGACGACATTCACAATGTATATTTTTAATTGAGACCGCAGTTTGATTCAAAAAGATTGGGACTTCGAGATGAATCAGTGAAGTTCATGAATTATTATCTAATGCTTAAGAATTTTCCTAATCACACCAGCTGCAACAGTTTTCCCTATACTCTAATAGCAAACCTCATACCTGACTCACAAGCAACACACATTATAGCTCAATAAACAATCACCTAGCATAACCAGTTTAGACTCATCATCTTTATCGTTCATATAATAGTCCTCTACCTTGATTCCAAAAAGTAAAGCACCTTAAATTATATATCTGTAACAAAATAACTGACGAAGAATTAAGTTTCGACTATTAGCAAATTCTATACAAGAATGTTGGTTTTTGCAATCTGCAGTCGTCATGGTCGATAAATTTTTACCATGACCAGTATTTTAAAAAAAAATTACAAAGGTTCTTTCACCATGAAAACAGTCGTCATGGTCTAGAATCGTCATCCATGACGACTTTTCATGTTGTTCTCCATTTTTTTCCAAAACATGAAAAGTCACCAAGGGAGAACTGCATGTACCATGACGACCCAAAATTTGTAACTGAATTCTTTTGCGTATCCTTGGGTTTCAGAAAAATAAAAATCATTCAATCCGTTAAATAGATAAAGAAGAAAAATGGGTTTTTGTTTGACTTACTTTTTCTATTTCAATCGCGCCTTATTTCTTCATCGGATTGGATTTTTTCTATCTGTTCTTGTTCTCCTTCCTCCACCTCTTCTTCTTCTTCTTCTTCCTCCTCTTCACCAATTAAGATTTTTTCCCTCCTGATTAAACTTTGATTTAACAGATTCTACAATTTCTCTGGATCGTTAGAGATCCGATTTGGGAGATTGATCGTTAGTACTGTTTAGATAACTCCAAATATAAAGTTTATTATTAAGGGTAAGGGTAGTGAAGTAAATTAACAAATTTTAGACACCCTTGGCTCATTATCCTAAATGGGAATAAAATTAGTATCCCCTAATTAGTCTGGTAACGGGGAGGATCCCCATTTCAAAAACTAAAAAAAGAACACTAGCGTATTCCATCCGTTTTTTTTTTTTTTTTTGATAGGATATTTTCCATCCGTTCAATTGTCATATATATTAGGGAAAAAAAGCTCTTCCTTTTTTTCTCGGATATCCACCAGATAACTAGTAGTCTAATATGGATTCAAAATTTTACTTTGGATATCTGCCTTATGTCGATCTGATAAGCATTAGAGTCAGCCACATCCAATGATAAATACGTACATATCCATATGATTATGTCAGGGACACTACTGACATTTCCACACAAATGGCGGCAAATCCAGTTGTGTTTATGTCTTTTGTTGTTGTTGTTGGTGACTTGGTGTTGTTTGGTGTTCTGTCAAGTGACTGAGTTTGAGTGAAGCCAGGCTGGCAAAGTATTTTTTTAGAAGATATGATTGGATGTGGGTCCCACTCATTAGTCCTCCTGTCACCCACATGTGCTCACTCTCTCTCTAAGAATGATGTTTCCACACCTCTATTAATAACTGAAATTCACTATTCTTGCACAAAGGAAATGTCATTTTTGGACAAAAATACCCTTTCTACGGGTATGTGGGTGAGTGGTTCTATCTTTTAACTGAGAGCAAGCAAATCTGACATGGGAATATTTCCATTCTAGCTAATATTTTTCCTATACCATTGTTACTCGCCGAGGGCGATGTGTTATTTCATATTTTTGTATAGCTAGTTTTTTCGTGATACTCCCTCAGCCCCACTATTAGTTGACCTATTTGTTTTTAGATTTGTCTCATTAATAGTTGATTTTATATCATTTGATACTTATGTTTATATTCGTTACGTAGGTGATTTAAAATATTTTTCAATGATATAAAATTTACGAATATCCATGATATAGTTTTAGAAATAAATCATTTCTAAATTATACTACTAGGTCAACTAATAGTGGGACAGAGATAGTACTTTTTATTTTGATTTTATATTTAGGTTATGAATGGATCGAGAAGTGGATTTTATATTTTAAAAATCTAATCCTAAAATTATAATCACATCACCATATTACAGAAAAACATTTTATTTAAAGACTTACATATGATATTAGATATTTAAACATCTTGTTTTTCTAAATTTCAAAACTTGATATTCGGATGCTCGAATTATGGTAGTGTATAGTTATTTATTGGAATACTTTCATATTTGACCTTACCGCGTTAAATTAAATCATAAAACATCATTTTAAAACGGATAAAATTAAAATATAATAACAATGATCACCAAAATAATACGAAATTTTTTGTTTCGCTCAATTAACAACTAAATTCACTCTTACGATCACAACACAGAATCTTTCATTGAAACAAAATTAACCACTTTCTTTAAATTTAAATAGTTGCACATTTAGTACTATGTTACAAGGATATTATTGTCATTTAAAATAAAATCTGGGGTGGAAAAATAGAGAATGTTGAGTCGGAGTAGATCTACAAAACTGTACATGTTTTCAGCTCTAAAAACTCTTCACCTTCTCTCTCTCTAGAGAGGTGTGGAAATGTTCTTCTTAATCACTTGATAAATTACACAGAGAAAGAAAAAAAGAAGAAGAAGCAGAAATTAGTATTACTGGTAATGGATGTTAATTTCGTTATTAATCATTTCATTCATATCATTTGATTGATTATTATTTTTTTCTGAATTCAATTTGATGTTTATATTGATTTTAGTTTCAGTTGTTTGTTGAAATTACTAGCTGAAAAGATGATGAGAAGAAGAAGATCAATAAATACTATCGTGACAACAAGGCTAGTAAGTACGTTGTTTTATTTCATTTTATAAAGAAGATTCAATTTTTATATCTCAATTGTCATTTCTGATTGTTTAATGATTCCCTTAAATTCCAAAGCTTCGGTTTTTATGTGTGTTTGGTAGATTCCAATAATGAGTGTTTGTGAATTTGCTATTTATGAGTGTGTATTCTTTTATGTTTAGATTGGTTTAATCGAGTCATTTCTTAATGTGTAATTATAGTTTTTTGTTTGCTTAGAATTCAATCTTGTGGTTGTTTTATACTTACTTTTTGTCTTGAACTATAGGTGAAATCTCTATTGCTTCTAGCACTTGGTAACATTATTGGAATTAATGGAGAACGGGATGACGGGCACTGCAAGTTGAATACGGCTTTAGTGCCAAGACCTCACAGCGTGTCTATCTTGGAGTTTGGAGCAGTTGGGGATGGAAAAACACTGAATACTATTGCTTTTCAAAATGCCATCTTTTATGCTAAGTCGTTTGCTGATAAGGGTGGTGCTCAACTTTATGTACCATCTGGGAGATGGCTCACTGGAAGCTTCAATCTTACTAGCCACCTAACACTCTTCTTGGAAAGAGGTGCCTTCATCCTTGGAACTCAGGTCTTTATCTTATTCTAGTTCACAAGTTTTCCCTTTTGCTTCTTTTTGTTTTCCACCATTCGTCGAATGAGTAGTACCCTGTTACGTTATAAGATTCCATTCATAGTGGCAAAACTTGGCTACTCCACAGTAATTTTTGTGATGTTTTTCTTGGGCCAGTAATTTTCTCAACCTCAAGGGTACACACTAAAACAGTGATTCCCCTGATATGTGGATATGGGATTGACAATAGAACAAACTATGTTCCTCTCTAGTTAATTCCAAGTATACCACACAATTAAGTGGTTAGCCATCTCTTCTGATGACTTTGTTTCTGGTTAAGCTGGTCTCTAAGTTTCATGTCACTATGAGCAAGTACATCTGTTGCTTATATTCAGTTAATAACCTTGTTCCTGCAGGACCTGTTGCATTGGGGTATTGTTGAGCCATTCCCCTCATATGGTCGAGGAGTTGAACTTCCAGGCAGTAAATATACCAGCTTGATAACGGGATACAATTTAACGGATGTGATTATAACAGGCAAGCAATAACATGTCTCTTAATTTCTAGTTTTTCAGGATTTAATGATAATCTATGTTCTTTGTTTTTCTTTTCAACCTCCGTTTTTCTGTGTAATAGCTTATCTCGCCTGTCTCGCATAAAATGCTTGCAACATTAACTCCACAGGTGATAACGGAACAATTGATGGCCAAGGTTCTGTTTGGTGGGAATGGTATAATTCACATTACTTGAATTACAGCCGGCCTCACCTTGTGGAGCTAGTCAACTCCAATGACATTTTAGTCTCGAACCTAACCTTCTTAAACTCTCCTGCTTGGAGCATCCATCCTGTGTATTGCAGGTAATAAGTTTTATTTTCTGCTGGCTACTGAACCTTTTTTAAGTTGTTTTGATTGGAAAAAGAATTTGACATCTAAATATCTGTCTGTTTGTCTAAAATGCAGTAATGTACGAGTTCATAACATTACAATCCATGCTCCATCCGATTCTCCTTATACGTATGGCATCGTCCCAGGTTTGACTTTAAATATAATTGTGTGATTCGTTATTACGCTCTTGGTTTTGACTTCTGATTGGTTATTAGGAGGAAATTTTTGGTTTCTATTATATTATTTTATGCAAAGCTCTACTTTTGTCTGATATCTTACATGGCACTCTCTAACTTTTGTTTTCAGATTCTTCTGATAGTGTATGCATTGAGAACTGCACCATTAGTGTTGGTTATGATGCCATTGCGCTCAAGAGTGGTTGGGATCAATACGGCATTGCATATGGTAGACCCACCACAAATGTCCAGATCAGGGATGTTCACCTCGAAGCATCTTTAGGCTCTGGTCTTGCATTCGGGAGTGAAATGTCAGGTGGCATCTCTAACATACGTGCAGAGAACCTTCACATTCATGACTCATATACCGGGATCAAATTCAAAACTACCAAAGGAAGAGGGGGTTACATGAAAAACATACTCATATTGGACGTGGAGATGGCAAACATTCACAATGCAGTTGAAGCTACAGGTCAGTATGGGTCACATCCTGATGATAGTTTTGATCCTAAAGCTCTACCATACGTAGGTCTCATTACATTGACCAACATTGTGGGCACAAACATAACTGTCGCTGGAATCCTAGATGGAATTCAAGAATCTCCCTTTACTTCCATCTGTTTTTCCAATATCTCTTTATCTATGAATACCAATCATTCTTCTTCCACATATTGGGATTGTTCATACGTTTTCGGATATTCTCAATCCGTCTTCCCCGAACCATGCCCGAACCTCCAAAACCCATACTCACATTTTACTTCCGCTTGTTTTTCATTTATTCAGCTTGGTTCTCGTGCTGTCGAAGTGTTGTGAGATCATATCACTATCATTCATTCAATCCCTTTGTACAATGAGATAGTCTCAAATTCAACTTCCAAAAAAGAAAAAGAAATACAGATATCATTCAATACTTGTTTCCTTGGATTTCAGTTTCTTCATGTGTACAGCCTCATTTCTTCATTGTTGTGTAATGAAAGTTTTGGTAGTGTTAGAGTAAAAGAACCCTTGAAAGACGATGTGAGATATGAGTTCATTGCTTTTGTTTATTTATTTTTATATAATTTAAATTGTTATTCAAAGAATGATGGTAATAATAAAAGAAGTAAAGATCAGAGTTGAACTGGTTCTTTGTGGGTTTTTTCTGCTTTTGCACTTGGTATCTAGTGAAAAATTGATTTCGTTATTGGCGGATTTCTGCGAAACTTCTACTAGTTTCGGGAATGCTTATAAAAGGATTAAAAAGCATCCATTTCAATTGACAATGATGCTATGGGTTCCAAATTTGATGCACTGAAAGGAGTTGTTCTAGTCTCATGGCTTTTCAATCTTTTAAGAAAGCTTATGCGGCAGGAATAATATGTTCAGAAGCATCTTAGAGTCTTGCACATGTGCCTCGGGTGCATTATTCACTTGTGAAGAGAATGACAAGTCTTTGTCGAGATGATGATGATTCAAACACTAAATGCTGAGAAGATAATACACTGGATCCCAGAAATTACTATGGCTGGTAGGATAATTCAATGTTCATTCACAGGAAAGGATTAAAACAAATGTTTGCAGTGGAAATTCTTTTAATATCTGCTCATGTCCAAGGGCTCGCCACCTTAAGGCTTGGAAAGCTGTTCTTATACACACAAAAGAAAATTGTGGTCAAAATATTTAAACCCAAGTTTTCACTATAATAACTCCCCAGTAGTTGCATAAATAGTCCTAAACCTCTATCGGCTAAGGTGGTGAGCTCTGTGCACTACTACTCTGGATTTGGATAGCTTTGAGCAAGGTATTAAGGTTGTCAAGGATAGAGTTTTCAATATTTCTGTATGCAGTCACAACTACCCTCTTATTCTTTAGTAGCTTCTATAGCTTGGAAACACAGTGCAAGTTCTCCACTGATTGAGAGCTAGAATATTCAAACTTTAACTAGGTGGTTTGACCGGAGGCAATTGGGAGACGATTATGATCATGATTCTTGCGCTACAATGAGTTGTAATTGAAATGATGCAACAATCTATAGTTATACAAATTAAAATTAAGTTCAGGGTTTCCCTTGTCAAAAGCTTAGGAGATTCAAGCTGTCTTCTACACCAGTTAGCCGTCCAAAGTCAGTTGGATAGTTTTCGCTATCAAAACTGCAGAGAATTACGGAAATCTCGGTTATTTTTCTCCAAATTTTCACTGAAAGAACACTTGTATTTGTACTGAGTTTGTACAGAAAGCAACTGTTGGCTGTACCCCCTCCACCCTAATGAAGCTTCTGGAAAATAAACAAGTATTAAGAACCTTGGTCCTTGACAAAGAAGTGTGGCCTAGCGTAGGTGTAATTTTGCTGCAGCCATGAAGACAACAATGATCAAAGCAGGAAGAAAACAACTAGGATCAAACCCACTTGAAGCAAGGAAAAAGGATAAAAAAAGAAGAATTGGTGGGGAAATCATGTGTAGTTTAAAATAAATACATTATGGTTCCATTTCACGGGCTTTTCCACTAAATAGATAGAGTACTGGTGCATATAGAGGAAACCTGAAGTTAGAAGAAAAGAAAAGAGAGTGCACAACATAGTATTACCCAATTGCTGATCAGTAAAATAAACCGACTTTCTTTTATAAATGTGAACTCAGTAAACACTCTTACACACAAGGAAAAATGAAAATGGAATGTTTGACAGAAGAAACAAAAAGGGCAATGCAGCATAATCCAAACTGCTAAAAGATCCCTCCATATGAAAAACTAAGTAGCAGGTGGTATATATGTCTTCAGCAGCACAATCCCTCCACATGAAAAGCTAATTAGCAGGTGATTTTTATGTCTTCAGCACCATCTTCCTATATTCTGCACAATCCCTCCATATGAAAAGCTAAGCAGAAGGTGGTTTGTATGCCTTCAGAACCATCTTCCTGTATTCTGCATATTGCCCCGAGATCAATAACCAAGTTAGTACCAACACAGTGGACCTTCAACAGAAACTTAAATGAATTTAAATAAGAACCCAAAATGAATATTAAGTTTGTTTGCTAGTCTAAATGTCTAATTACCTTCTTGATTTGTCCAAAGTGCTGCTGCTTGAGTGTTGAGAGGTGAACTTGTGTTTGGTTCTGCAAAAACCAAAGTTTAACCTAGATTAATATACATATAATGTAGATCTTAAGATAGGAGTAAACAGAAACTTAAATATAAAAGTAGTAGTCACCTCCAAGCAGACTTTGGATAGATAGCAGTATTGTTCTCACATCATATGCAGATGACCATTTATCCTAAAACCAAAAACAATCATCAAATTCTGATTTTATTTCATCGATCCAAAGATATAACTCAAACATCTGAAGTGCATGCCCTAGTAGCAACATTATACTCATGTTAACATTATTCAAACAGTAAAAGAATGACAAGTTGTTTGTGCAGCACAGGGTAATAATGTACCTGTAGTATGTCCAAACAAATGTTCCCACACATATCCACATTAGGATGAAAACACATTGTTTCAAATTTAACTTTGGGAGATTTGAATGGGTAATCAACAGGGAATTGAAGAGAGAGTTTGTATTCGGTCCCTTCAAATGCAGTGTCCTTGCTTCCACAAATTGTTCCTTTCCAAATGAATATGTTGTCTTCCTCTGGGAAAGCAGATATTCCTGGAGCTCCACTCATCTGATATGTCAAAAAATAAAAGGATGAGCTTTATAATATTGTTAATCCCAAGACTTATGAAGAGTCTTATGAATATCTATGGAACAGAAATGAGTAAAAGGAAGACTGATCTTACCATTAAAGACATCAGTTCAGATTGCAACCTGTTTTCAAGAAATCAGCAATATGATTATATTAGACAATCAGCATTATTATACAATAATTGAATTAATCCCGCACTCATCCAACAACAATAAGATAAGATATAAGACTCATTCAAAACCCAATATCTCAATGGTGGTGGTCCTGGTGGTGGTGGTGGTGGTGGTGGTGGTGCGCGGCTGGTGTTCGTAGTGGTAAGGGGTGGGTGACAGTTGGATCTGCGTCGACAACCAACACTCACAACCACCCCCCATCGCCACGAATCAACACGAGAAAGGCTACACAAGTATAAACCTAGTAATCGAAAACATAAAACCCCATACTGGATGGATTCACCAGAGAGATCGATTGAAGAATCCCCAAAATTTTAGATTACCTAAATTGTTTTAATTCTCTAGGAGATGCAATTGAAAACTCCAAACTTTTGAAAACCCTAATTTCAGTTGGATCCGATTGTGAAATCCAAAATTAAAAAACCCTAATTCAGAAAAACAAAAATCGAAGGAACTTACTGAAAACGATAAAAATAGAATCCCTAGTTTGGATGAGAAATTTATACCTTTTGAGAACAGATTGTGTATCGACCGTCTTGGTTAAAGAAACAGGTTGTTTAGAAGAAGCAGCCGTAACAGTAGTTGTAGGAGCCGCCATTGCAGAAGGTGTATTATCTTGAGTTTCAGAATACTGATGATGGTTGATGGTAGCAGTAGTCATCTTTTTTACTGAGATCTAGAGAATAGGGTTTTCTGAAGAACCAGGTTGGGAAAGATCTCCAAGAAACCCTAGCGAGAGAGAGAGACAGATAGAGAGAGCGAAATGAGATTTAGAGGTGTAAAAGAGGTGAATAGGAGGAGTGATTTAAAGGGGGTTCAAAGAATTTGAACGTTGTGAATTTCCACACAACCAACGGCTAGTTATTACTCGTTTCAAAACAAAGGAAAGCTACCATTAAGAAATTCCTTTATATTAATATTAATACAGTATTATTATTATTATTACTTTTTGTTTTTGTACTGGTCATTTGGTTTCCAAACAAATCCGATCTGATCCATTAGCTTCTAACACATATATATATATATATATATATATATATATATATATATTTTATTTATTTATTTATTTATTTATTTTATTTTGAAGGAAAGATGGGTTTCAAACCTGAAACCCATGATTTATTAGATTACCTCATTAAAATTGAGATTTGAAGGGATACATAGTGGTGGAGAATCACCGTTCCACAGATTGGAATCATGATAACATGATAATTCAAGTACATCATAATGATACAACATAAAAAATAAAAAATATAATGTATCCCAATTTCTGAAATACAACAATTGTACAGAATAGTTGATCAAAAAGATTAATGATGTAATCCAAACAATGGTCTTCTCATTAGACTTTAACCATTTAAAAACTTCTTCTTCATTAAGATATAATCCTTCATAAAAGGAATGATCTGCTCCAAATATCATCATTACAACTCATTCAAGAAGCCATTGATCAACTTTGTAAGAATCTTGATCATCGTCATGCCAGAATTGGTCAACTTTGAAGGTGTACTTGAATATACCATCAGACTCCATTAGAAAACCCAAATGACAATAATAAATCGCTGTAATAGCGAATCGAAACATCATATGACAAAGAATTGTCATAGAGATAATATTTATTGAAAACATAAAGGAATACAGTAAACAAGATCCTGATTTCGCAAACAAGTGCGATTTTATTTATTTTATCAGGATTTAGTAAATAAAATAATCTAGATTTGCTTGGAAGATATGAAATCCATATCTAAATCCGAGTAAATCTAGGTTTAGGATGAAGAAGTTGAAGAAAAAATAGGATTAGTTTTTTGGGGAAAACGGTTTTGGCAGAGACACACTGATAAAAGCTCAAGAATCCTCGGTAGGGAATCGTGTGGTGTTTGGCCCACCCGTTTATTATTGGGATTATAAATGATTAAAGTGGGTCCCATTCTCTTTCGGGAATTTGTCGGGATATATTATTGGTATACTAATAGGACGTTTGGATACAAATCTGTTTCTGACTTCTGCTTCTCCAGAAGTCGAAGTCAGAAGCATAAGTTAGAAGCAAAACTATTTTGCTTCACAAAAAATTAACTTTTCGACTTCTAGAAGTCATTTTGAAATTTGACAGCCAAACTAACTTCTGAGTCGAAAAGCTACTTTTGATGTGCTATCCAAACAAGCTATTAGCATTTGAACAAAAATTAGAAGTCAAGAGTACTGTTAGGGCGATTTTCAAGCTACGTTGACTTTTAGTTAAGGGTTTTATTTTCCTTATTTTCTTCTGTTTCGGTCTTCGATTTTGATTATTCTGAAGCAATTTTAGGTTCTTATGATCGTTGTTTGATTTCCTGTTCTTTTCTTCCTTCTTTTCTCTTGATTTGGTTTATGATTTCAGTTTCTTCTCCTTCTGATTGTGGGGGTTTTCAATCGACTAAAATTGGTGGTTCTAGTAATTCTTCTAAGTCTTCTGATGAATTTCCTAGGGATTCTTCCATGGTAGAATTTTTTTGGGTCCTCCTAAGTTTGGCACTATGGATTGGTCTTCTGTTATAGGTAAACAACAATCAGAGATTATGGTTTCAGATCCAATGAAGTTTCGTGATTCGTCTGTTGTTGATGGTGAAAGATTAATGGTGGTTGAAGATGGTGATGTAGCTTCTAATATTAAACAGTGTGAAAGTTTGGTTGTGGGTTTTTTTTGTTGGTAAACATCTTCCTTTCATGCTTGTTCATAAATCGGTTCAAAATGCTTTGAAGCTTAAAGGTAATTTTCATATGACCATTCATGGTGATGTTGTTTATGTGTTTGAATTTGATAATGAGGAAGATCGAATTTCTGTTCTTGAACATGGATCTTGGTATATTGCTGATCATCTTTTTTTGGTTAGCGCTTAGACTCCTCTCTTAGAAAGAGAGATTGCATAAATGAAAACTCTCCCAGGGTGGGCAAAATTATTTAAAGTTCCCATTCATAAGTGGCATGCTAAAGGTTTGGCTATTATTGCAAGTTATTTGGTATACCTTTGATGTCTGGTAAGATCACTCTATCTAGACAACAAATGAGTTATGCTCGTGTGTGTTGAAATTGATGCTCAATGTGAATTTCCTTCAATGATTCCAATTATTATTGGTGGTAAGAGAGTTGAAATCCCTGTGGAGTTCCCCTGGAGACTACTCAGATGCTATTTTTGTAGCATTTTTGGCCACTCTGTTGGAAGATGTAGTAAGAACCCCAATGATACTGTTGTGCTGAGCAATCCTATAGTTGTTCCTACTTCTAATAATGTCCTTATTGAAGTATAGACTAAAAAAGTTTCTAAAAGAACTAGGAGTGAGACTTTCAAGTGATGAGATGGTTATGGAAGAAGTTACTGGTCATGCTATTAAAGGCATAAGGAGAAGGTTGTGCAGTTTTCCAAAGGATCTCACTTGGAGGTTGGTAGTATGTCTAATTTAGTTATTGTTCTAGTGACTACCACTAATAAGTTTGATATTTTGTCTGATTCTTAGGGTGTTAAGGATAGTACTAATTTGGGGCAAGGTAATGTTTTAAAGGACTCTACTATGCTTTATGATTCTATTGTGAACTCCTCTCGGAATGATGTTCAAGTTTCGGAAGAGTCGAGCCATTCTGATGCTGAAGTTGGTGGAGTCAGATCTTACTTCAGCCAAAAATCCCATTCTCAAGGTGTTTCAAAGGTTTCTTTGAAGGTTGCAGACAACAAAAAGTCTGGTAAGAACAGTAGGAAGGTCCACCCTCTTATTATTAACAATGATTAAGTTTTGTTGCTGGAACATAAGGGGTCTAAATGATCCCCTGAAACAAAGAGAAATGAGTATTTATATTAGTGAAAATAAGTTGTCTCTTATTGTCTTAGTTGAGACACATGTGCAAAGTATTAATAGTGATAGAATAAGACATGCTCGTTCATTAGTAAATGGTAAATGGAGTCGCACAAAGCGATAAGTTGTTCATTGGAGGAGACATCAATGGACACGTTGGCTCAAGCGGTAGGGGATTCGAGAGAGTACATGAAGGATTGGGTTCGGCACCTTGAACCAAGGGGGGAGGATTTTCTGAATTTTGCAGGGGCATACGATCTCTTCATCGCAAACACTATCTTTAAGAAGAGAGATTCGCATTTGATCACTTATAAAAGCCGTCAGCACGAGACTCAAATCGATTTTATCCTAGCTAGGAAGGATGATAGACCGGAATGCTTCGATTGTAAGGTTTTACTAGGAGACGATGTTGTGACCCAACATAAACTCTTAGTAGCGGACTTCTATATCAAGACTCGCTACCAGCGGAAGAGAACGGCTAACACACCAAGAACTAAGTGGTGGAACCTCAAGGAAGATACCGCGCGGACATTCAAATAAAAAGTGCTCTCGGAAGGTGTGCTCTGCGAGGAAGGTGTAACAGATCAAATGTGGAAAGAAACTGCTGGCCGGATTCGACAGCTAGCAGTGGATGTGTTGGGACAGGCAACATGAAGTTGTAAGCGGGACCCAAAAGAATCCTGGTGGTGGTCATAGGAAGTGCAACAAGCAATCAGACACAAGAAAGATTGTTTCCGAAAGCTCCAAGCATTTGAAACCGATGAAAATCAACGGAATTACAAGATGGCGAAAAGTCGGGCGAAACGAGCGGTAAGTGGGGCAAAAGGTCGGGCATTTGAAGATTTTTACCGTAAATTAGATACTAGAGAAGGAGAACAAGACATATACAGGATTGCACGGGTGCGCGAACGGAAGACTCGTGACCTTGTACAGGTAAAATGTATTAAGGCGTCAGACGACCGAGTACTGGTGGAGGACGTAGAAATCAGGGACCGTTGGAAAAACTACTTCGACAACCTTTTCAATGCAGAAAGCGATACACCACCATCCACCTTTGAGGGCGTCTCCGAGAGTGTGGAATCGTTCGAGGAGGTAAGGGTCGGTAACATCCACGAGAGTGAAGTAAAGGAGGCCTTGAAATGGACCAAATTAGGGAAGTCCTTGGGCCCGGATGCAATCCCGATTGAGGTGTGGAAATGCATGGGAGATGATGGGATAACTTGGCTGACCAAGTTATTCAATAACATCTTCCGGTCAAACCGAATGCCGGACGAGTGGCGTCGAAGCGTGATCGTCCCGATATTTAAAAACAAGGGAGACATTCAGAACTGCTCTAATTATAGGGGAATCAAACTGATGAGTCGTACACTAAAGCTGTGGGAACACGTCATCGAGCGGCGTTTACGAAGACAAACCAGCGTCTCACCAAACCAATTTGGATTTATGCCGGGAAGATCGACCACGGAGGCGATTTTCCTTGTTAGACAACTTATGGAAAGATACAGGGAGAAAAAGCGGGACCTGCACATGGTCTTCATTGACCTGGAGAAGGCTTACGACAAAATACCACGTGAAGTAATGTGGTGGGCTCTCGATCAGAAGAAGGTATCACCGAAGTACATAAACTTAATCAAGGATATGTACGAGGGCGCAGTTACCGGTGTCCGGACATGTGGCGGAGTATCAAGCGATTTCTCGATTAGGATAGGGCTACACCAGGGATCAGCCTTGAGCCCATATATTTTCGATTTAGTACTAGATCAAGTTACAAGAGACATTCAAGGTGAGATCCCTTGGTGCATGCTATTTGCAGACGATGTGGCACTTATCGGCGAATCAAAGGAAGTTGTACAGGAAAAACTTGAATTGTTGCGCCACACTCTAGAATCGAAGGGCTTCAAGCTTAGTAGAACCAAAACCGAGTATTTGAAGTGCGATCTCAGCGACTCAGGGACATTTGAAGGGGACATTCTGCTGGATGGACAACCTGTACCAAGGAAAGAATCCTTTCGTTACCTGGGATCTTGGCTCCAAAGTGATGGAGGAATCGAGGAGGATATTCGCCATCGAACTCAATCTGGCTGAGGGAAATGGCGTCTGGCTTCTGGCGTACTATGTGACCGCAAAGTCCCGCTAAAGCTTAAAGGTAAGTTTTACAAAACAGCGATCAGGCCTTCCATGCTATATGGCGCGGAATGTTGGGCGACCAAAAATCGGGACACTTTGAAGCTGAAGAGTACCGAGATGCGGATGCTGAGGTGGGCATGCGGACATACGAGGCATGACCGTATCAGGAATGAGTACATAAGTTAAAAACTTATGGTAGCGCAAATCAAGGAGATGCTCGCACAGCATCGGTTGCGCTGGTTTGGGCATCTCCAGCGAAGACCGCATGATGCTCCAGTACGACTAGGTCGCATTAAGCGCGCGGAAGGAAGGATGCAACGTAGAGGCCGACCGAAGCTAACTTGGGATGAGTGCGTAAAGAAGGACATGAGTAATCGAAATCTTTCAACAGAGCAGGTGTTGGACAGACGGACATGGAGGGCGGCGATACGCGTGGAAGAGGTAGGTTTCAGGTACGAAGACTAACAAACCCCCTTTTTTCTGTATTTTTCGTCAAGTTCCTTTCCACTCAATCAACGAACACGTAAAGGCAACCCTGTAGATTGTGAAAGGGGGATTCCCCTGTAGCGCTATAGTTGGCAGGATTGTGAAGGGAAAAAACCCCGTAGCTTCTGCAACAGGGACATGGTGTAAGCATATCCGCATTAATGGCCGAGAATTCGTAATCCCATAAAAAACGGTGACTACTTACATCATGGTCCATAAACAATCGCGGCGTGGGTAGCGTCAAGTATTTTGCTTGCCGTAGGGCAAGTTGTGCAAGGCTTGACAGGCCGGGGTAAAAACTATGTTATATTTTTAGGAGATATTCTCTAGTCTACCCGATACTTGCTACTGGAAAAGACTAAGGATTTGGATTTAGAATAAGACATACTTGGAAATTTTTAGATAATTATGCCCATAATATTTATGGTAGAGTTTGGATTGGATGGGATCCAAATGGGTCGTCCGTCTTTTTGATTCACAATTCTGCTCAAGTTATCTTTCTTGAAGTTGTTTTTTCGAAGAATAAGAAATGCATTATTTCTTTTGTGTATGGTGATAATGATGGTCTTGTTAGACGATCTTTGTAGGCTGATATTGAGTCTTTTGCTTCTTATAATAAACTTCCTTGGGCTCTCTTAGGAGATTTTAACTATATCCTTGATGTTAATGATAAATCTAGTCGAGCGCCTGTTCTTGCCTCCCAATATTATGATTTTTGGGATTGCTCTCAAACAACCCATGTGTTTGATCTATCCTATTCTGGCTGTTTTTTCACTTGGAGTAATCAACAACATGGTGAAGATAGGGTTGTTGCGAAACTTGATAGAGTTTTAGTCAATTTTGAATGGCTTGTCGATTTTCAAGATTCTACCGTTGAATTTTTATTTACGGGTATTTATGACCATAGCCTAAGTATTGTTACTATTTTTGAAGATTTAGCTCATGGTCATCCTTCATTTTGATTTTGCAATTTTCTTTATGAGGACCCTGATTTTCTTGATATTGTTAGACTAGATTGGAGTATCTCTGTGAGAGGGAATCCTATGATTGTTTTGGTCACTAAATTTAAGAGGGTTTAAGAATCTTTGAATGATTTGAGGAAAAGGAAATTTGGTAATCTTTCTATTTAGACTCTGGAAGCTAAGAGATCTATGGTTGATTTTCAAGCTCAAGTTTAGTCAAATCCTTTGTGTAGTGTCACAGCTAGTTATGAAAGAGAAACCGTTAGAGCTTATGCCAGATTATCTAGATTTGATGCCTCTATGGCCAAGCAACAATCTAAGGTGAAGTGAGTGGGGGTTAGTGACTCTAATACCAATTTTTTTTCACAATTCAATTAAGGAAAGGCTCTCTGGAAATAATATTCTCACTCTAGTTTATGGGTCTGGTATTAAACTTGAAGATGATAAGTTTATAGCCAAAGAATGTTTTGACTTTTTCTTTTCTCTTTTCAATAATTCTTCTGTAGCTTGTGACCTTGATGATGTTTTGAGTAGTGTTCATCTTGAAAAATTTATTAGTAATGTTGATGCTGAAATGCTTATTAAGCCAGTGAGAAGAGACAAACTGGTTCAATCTCTTTCCTCTATTGAGTCTGGTAAGTCTCCCGGACCTGATGGATTTTCTAGTCAATTTTAAAAGTTACTTGGGATGTGGTTGGTAACAATTTTGTTAGAACTATTCTTAACTTCATTCAAAAGGGAAAATTATTACGTGAAGTTAATTGTACCTTTATCACCTTAGTTGCAAAATCAGATAATGCTTATGCTGTGTGTGATTACAGACCCATTTCCTGTTGTAACGTAATTTACAAATGTATTGCTAAGATAATATCCCTTAGAATGAAAAGAGTTATGAGTGAGATCCTTAGTTCAAACCAATCTGCGTTCATATCAGGGAGAGAAATTCACGATAATGTGATGCTTGCTCATGAATTAGTTAGAAACTATCATAGGAAAATTGGTGCATCTAGATGTGCTTTTAAAAATTAATCTTCGCAAGTCATGCGATTCCGTTAGTTAGGATGATATCACCAAGACTATGAATTTGTTTGGATTCCCTAATGAGTTTATTAATTGGGTTTTATTTGTATCTCTAGTGCTCGGTTTTATGTCATGATCAACGGCTCACCGTATGGTTTTTTTTGGTGCTACTAGAGGTTTACGACAGGGTTGAAAAGACCAGGGTACCCAAATACACCACAATCTTTTAATTTCAACCTATAAGTATGATATCTTAAGTGATCGTCTATGGAAAAAGTCGAGACAATACAACTTAAAGATATTCACTTGATAATAGTTACGGTCCGAAACCGATTTACTATAGGATCAATATCAAGTGATTAGGATTAACACACAAGTGTATTTACTTTATTATAATAAAACAATTATAATGCGGAAGTAAAGTAAATAACACAACACAAGATTTTGGTAACGAGGAAACCACAAATGCAGAAAAACCCCGGGACCTAGTCCAGTTTAGAATACTCTCAGAATTAAGCTGCTATACAAAGAACAAAGCCAACTTCGTATAGTTGAGACCAAGTAAACTACCCATAGTTACTTAGTTTCCTCAGTATCCCTGCGTCTTCGACCTTTTGGTCACGCACGTGAATCTCAAGAAAGAAATCACTATCTCAAGTTGCTTTACTCCTTTTGATCGTATTCCAAGCAGCAAAGGAATCAAACTGTTTGGTAACCACTCTATTCAATCTTTGGTAAAAGATATGTTTGAGTTGTCAACAAAGGCTATTATGTTTAATCTAATAAACTCTTTTTTCTGGTTAAATCATCCGAAACTTAATTACCGAAATAATCAATTCCCGGATTTGCAATCAAACAACATAGAACTCAAAGAGTAACTATAAAGTGATGCCGATATTAACAACTGGATAATCACAAGTATGTCAAAGATAAACAAGATCTAGTTGGATCCCAGCCGATCAAGATGTGTACACAAATTCACAAGATACGAAAACTAATAAGAAAATCTTCTTCGTATTCAAATCTTTAATTGCCTTCTTAATAACATGCACAACATAAACTTGAATCCTTTTGTGATCAATCACACACAAAACGGAGTCTGTTAACAATGGATTATCACAAGATGTCTTTAGATCTACAAATAGTTCTAAAGATCCCTTCGATACTTTGATCTAGTTTGAATGACCCTTATGTCAGAAGATAATACTCTAAAGAATAATCAAACTCGGTGCAATCAAAGTTTCAACAACCGTTAGTCAATCAAATCAATAATCGAAAACTAAAATAACAATGCAATTATCTAGCTTCCCACCAACGGTACTCGTAGAGCTTCTTGATCCCACGGAAGTCTTTAAACAAGCGGTCATAAGAGATTTCGCCTAATTAGGGTACTTTCCTCTCCGAATAGACGGCTCTACTAGAAACAACAAGAATGAAGTTTGCCTGGCTCTTAAGATAGTTTTCAAGAAATGCAAACTCAAGTATTTATAGACCAAGGTTGTTTGGACAACAAGGAAATTACAAAACCTAAAATATTCTAAAGATATGCATTAAAGTACCTAATTTCAGTTTTCCTATTTCCAATAAATGTCAAACAATATTTCTGAAATCTCTCTTAGAATTTTTTTATTATTAGTTTAGCACATTAACTAATAATCCTTTTCCAGATGTTATGCTTTAATTGCTGGTAATTAAAACATATAAATTGAAATCACAATTAAATGCATTTCATTATTTCGGTTTGGGATCACCTTGAGCATCAAGGAATATCTTTGAACAATTAATAATAAGAGTTATGCAGATGTTCAAATAATATCGACATCTAGAAGTTTCTTATCTTAGTAAACCCTAATTCCAAATTCGCACATAACATAAAGAAATATGTTAATACTAGGTATCCTCAGATGAAATTTCAGTTTTATTTACTGCTTGGTCAGCCGGTCAGTATCCTCGGATGAAATTTTAGTCATCATGTAATGAACGGGGTCGTGTTTAGTTATTCGTGTCATAGATTAGAAAATATAGAGTCAAATATAATTAGAATGGTCAAATATATCTTCACATTAAAATTAGGTTGAGCCTATAAGTTAGTTTAGACCTGCGGCCCTATTGTGTTGTGGTCGTTTCAAATTAGCCGGGGCCGTGGCGTCTTATGCAAGCCCTAGTGATTTCTAGATCGTGTCAAATTAAGGAAAATTATAAGGGGCCCCGGCTGTGGCCCCTTATATTCTTTTAATATATGACATTAAGGAAAATTATATGTCAAAAATGAAAAATTATATTAATAGTTAGGTTAAGAATGGTTTTCCCATACCGCTGTATAATCCACGCCATCCAAAATTATATGTCAAAAATGGACAAACAAATGTATATTTATCTAGTTGAGTCATAGGAGATAGCTCACGCCTCAGCCATCAGGAAATGTTGTTTTCTATTTTTATTTTTATTTGGATAAACGAAGGCCATTGGGAACAATTCTTATGATTTACCACCATCTTTGTCTCACATTAGTCAACCCGGAAACACCTATACAGATGACAAATGAAAAAGGTAATTGCTTCTAAATGTTAATGACATATTTATATACTGTATGTAGTACACATGTCATTACACATTCACTTTCTCCGATCAAATTAGTATATGCAGGCTCATGTGGACTATCTAATCTACGCACATTATGTTGTACAGGGGGTTAGTTCTCGGGTGAGTTGAGGGGAGTTGAGTGTATTTTGAATTTTGGGGATTTTGAGAGAGTTTGAGAAAGTGTAGGGAGTTTGAGAGAGTTTGATGTTTTTGAGTTCAGGGAGTTTGGGAGAGTGTAGGGAGTTTGAGAGAGTTTATTAGAGGGAGTTTGGGAGAGTTTGGGGGAGTTCATTCCTAACTCATTTTCTTTGATAAGTAAAAGAAACAACAAATCCTCATTTACAAGTAAAATGATCTCTAATCAAAAGAAAATAAATAAATAAAAATGATCTTATCTCTGTATCAATAGTATGTTATTGTAACGAGATAAATTATTTTTTTTCATTGTAACGGTCTCCATACAATTCTTTCACATGGAAATCTGAACTAAACCATATGGACCATAAACAATTTTGATTTTGTCCCAACAATATTACTTCAAATAAATACTGAAACTGTTAATGACAAGTTGGAAAACAGAAAAATTTCACTAAAAAGATATCACCAGAAATAAGAAAAATGTATTCACAGCTATGAACCATGCGCAGTATGCACATCTCATGGTCGAGCAGTCCAGCTGCGAGCATACAAGATGTATGTAATCTAATGAGAGAAACTGGGCACATATTTGATAAAACGCAAGCATATTTTATTTATAGAATTTACATTTTCGTAACAAGCACTTCACTTGTGGATATCTCTTGGATACATCCCCTAGTCTCTGTCTATGATGTCTATAATCTAAAGAGACAAGGAATGGAGGTGGATGCAAAAGAGAAAGTTAACTACACAATCTGACGGATTAAACTACCAACAATAAAAGAGAATCCACAATATGATGTGCAGTACCTACCAATTTCTTGGTCTGTTATACTCTACTGACTCGTATTCCAATAGTTGTTAGAAAATGTAAAATTGAACAGACAGGCGTGGAAATGTTCCAATTCCTTGGTCTGTTGTGTTCATATTTAAATCTCTTTTACATTCATTTTAAGGCCTCCAGTAGGCATGCTTTAGAGGTCTCACCAAGCAATGAGTCAATCCTAATTGGCAAAATCCCACAAGAAATATGGAGCTGACAAGATGAAAAAAAACATACTTGAAGGTGAAGCGTTTCCTCCTTCTCCTATGTTTTTCTATGACCAAACTCCCTCCCAAATCTCTACACTTTTGAGAGATTTGTGTACAGGTAAAAATACACTATCAACTCTCCAGAACTCCCCAAAACAATCAACTCCCTAGCATTCTAGGGTTTTACCACTAACAGGGAGTTTAAGAGTTTTTTTCAAACTCTCCCACGACTAACGGGGGTTTCTAGGGAGTTTGGGAGACTCTTCTAAACTCTCCCACGACTAACGGGAATTTTAAGAGACTCCCTCAAACTCCCCCACGACTAACGGGGAAAAACCCAATTACACCCAACTCCCCCAACTCCCTTGAGGACTAACACCCTGGTAGTTTTAGTTTTATATTGTTTTCAGAGATAAACCAAATTAAGGTAAGAAAGATAAATTAATAATGCTGATAATAGCTTTGTTGGTTTGTGACTGCGAATCAGGAACGTCTTCGGGTGGGATTTTCTTTACTTGTTTTGTTTTGTTTTGGGTCCCCGATTATATTAGGAAACATAGCTGTATTTGGTCTTAATACAGCAGGAAAAGTCCCTGATTATATTAGGAAACATAGCTCAATAATTAGGCGTGATTAGTTTAAGTTGTTAAGTTAGGGTTAGCTGTATTCCGGCCCGCGACATAATCTCTGCCGTCGAAAATAATTAATTAGAAAAAATCATATCAGCCGACGGACGTAAGTATCTCTCAAATTTATATGTCAATAACGGACGGACGGATAAAAACCTTGCCAACTATCTATCCCAGCCGTCGGACGGCCGAAATCAATGATCGTCTATTACCCAAGACAGACATCAATTCTTTTTATAATATAGATATAGATAGGAAACTAGGTTTTTCTCTTAGGACCGGATATACCATGACCCCCAAACTAAGTTAGGATCGGTTATACCATGCTTTCCAATATAGGTTATGACCGGTTATACCATGCTTCCCAAAACTAGTAAGGACCGGTTATACCAAGTCACTAGATATAGGTTATGACCGGTTATACCTTGCTTCCAAAAACTAGTTAGGACCAGTTCTACATTTTCATACAATATAGTCTATGACCGGTTCTACCTTGATTCTCAACATAAGTTAAGATAGGTTTTATCTTGTCATCTTGCATTGGTTGTCCAAATATTATTCAATGAAAAACCGTACCAACACACTTATAATTTCCCTTTCGATTATGAAACAAGTTCATACATCTACTTCCTTAAACCAATGTAATAATACATAGTTTTCTAGGATGAAATCACACTTATATCCCACACATAATCAAGTAACCAAATGCATAGATTATGTTGATGTCGTGTTTACGAAGTTCAAAAGATAAGCGAAACAAAATTCAAGTTGCAGAAAAATGCATGATGTTGAATACTTGTCAAATTACAAGTGATTGGAAAAAATTGTTAATATTTTCATTAAACACCCAACGTGTAAATTGGCGCTCTAAACGATTTGATCAAATAATAATATGCATAAATAAAATTACAAATTACAAATTACAAATTGGCGCTCTTAACGAGACAAATTACAAATTCCAAATTCCAAAAGGAATGTATCGGTGGAACGGAAAGAGCTTCCTAAGGAAAATAAATCGGGCCTGAAATATCTATGGGTTGAATTTAGGGTAAATGGTTTCGATTCAGTAAATTTTGACCCAGAAAGTCTGTCTTCTTCACCCGGTCTTTTTGTATTTTTGATGATGCTCTGTAATTTGAAATTTTCAAAACTCTTGAATTGACCCAATTCTAAGTTAAAATTAATTAATCGGAACCTCTTAATTCTTATAATTAACACAAACCGATTAGTAAAGATCATACATAAATAAGTAATGGAGATTAGAGTCATTACTAATAACACAAACTGATTAGTGAATTATTTAGAGTCAACACTTTTTCATGTTTTGTAAGCATGCCAGCCGCATTGTCCCTTCTCTGGTAGTGTGGATATACGTGGAACATTAGAAGCCCTTTGCATCTTTTTTTATCTTTGTTTAGAATGGGCACATACTGCCAATTTATTTCTCCATCTGACCCTTTATTGGTGTTAGTCATTTTGATGATGCCTCATTCTAGTATTAGGTTTCGTACTTGCTATTGTTCTGCCCATTTGATTGTTGATAAATATTCCAGGCTCTCAACCATAACTGCTGATGTTATCAATAAAGTCATCACATACAAGACTCCACTCCACTTCATTAGTATCCTTTATGGACGAAGCATCAAAGTTGAAAGCACGGGTACCAAGTACACCACCAATTTTTAGATTAACAATCTTTAATAAAACTGTCTATGTTGGATCTTATGGAAAAGGAGAAGATTAAAAACAATACAAAGTTATTAACAATATATGTTTCTAGTTTAATTATAAAGATAAATAATGTAACACACAAATACAGTAAAAGAAATATACAAAGATTTTGGTAAATAGGAAACTAATTGTTGACGGCGGATTTTTTGTAAGGGACAAAATTGTAAAATCATAGTTCTGTATATCTCTGACATGGCTTCAGACGTATATATAAAGTTTATATTTTATAATTTAGATATAAAAGTTGTTGTTACGATATAAAATCTCTTGATCATGTAACTTATTCAGAGCATAAATATACAACGACAATATTAGAATCGGTTAGAGCATAGCTCAGTTGAACTCACCAAGCGTTGGTATGTCAAGTTTGGTTGTCATATTTTAGTATATAAACTCATCTAGAGTCGCTTGATTAAATACTAGAGTCAACTTCGTTTAGGTTAGACTAGAAAGTCTAAGAATGTTGAGACATACAAGTAATACTCCGATGACCTGAAGAATAAGAAGAAGTAACGAACTACAACGACGACATCATCCTTCCACTTGAGGTTAGTAATTTTGACTTGAACTTGTTTCATTCCATATCCTTCAAGTCGTGCTATATTGAAAACATAACATGCGAAGCTGTATATATTGTATATAATACTCTAGTGGATATACATGATCATAATAGTATGGTCATAGTATTAAGGAATGATATTACGAAGTATAACGCTTATCTTTTGAACTTCGTAGATATGACATCGACATAATCTTGTATATAGTTTTTTGATTATGTGAATGGGTTATGGTGAAGATTTCATCCTAGGAAATAATATTTTATATTTGTTTAAAAGAAGTACATTCATGAACTTGTTTCATGAATCGAAAGGGAAATCGATAGGTTTATTAGTCCGGCTATTTATTACATATTCTTTGGATCGCCAATATGTGTGAGTTGGTAGAATCGATCTTAACTCAGTTTATGTATCTTGGTATAACCGATCACAATACTTAGACTTATGATTTGGTATGAGCGGTCCTGGTAATTGGTGTAACTGATCCAAAGTAATCACCATGAGATTGTATGATCTATCCTTGTAATTGGTGTGACCGATTCTGGTAATTGGTGTGACCGACCATAAGTGGTTACGTGACCGATCCTTGTAATAGGTATGACCGATCCTAGTGACTGGTGTGACCGATCACAAGTAGGTACCATTTTTAGGTAGAACCGATCCTAGTGATTGGTATAACCGATCCGAACCCATGTATGTGACTTGGTAGGACCAATCACAACTAACATTGTGACTTGGTATGACCGATCACATAGTAGTCTTGGAATTCTGGTATAACCAACTCTAAACTTGTATGGAAGTGTGGTAGAACCGATTCTAAGATGCAAATCCATGTAAATACGGAATAAGGATTTGCAGTGTAAAGATGTCAACATACGTTGAACATGAACAGTGACTCTTATCATTTATTGTTCAAAGATATTCCTTGGTACTCAAGGTGATCATGTGCTGAAATAAATTAAAAATCTTTTAAACTTAATTTGGTTTTGAGCTGTGTCAAGTTGTGCCTAGAAGTATACAGTTTCACTTCACCTCATTTACTATCTTTTCAAAAAAAACATATTGATAAATTCATCTCATTTCTTGAAAAAATAAATACAATATTTGCAACAGGCATTCGGCATTCCATTTCTTGAAAAAAATAAATACCAATATGCAAATTCAGTAATTAAATTTCAAAACCCATTAGCTTTCGATGCAAACATGAGAGTGGAAGAGCTTAATGCTTGTTTCGTCAGAGCTATTGAAGCTTACTTCATTTGAGCTGGAATCCTGGGAAACCTCTGAATTTATTACAAAGTTTAGTACCAAAAAAATTATCCCCAACAGCTTGATACATTTGGAGGACCTAAGATTACGTGTATACATTCAAATATGGAATTTCCTACAAACCCACATTCGCACGCAGTAACACCTCATCAAGAGAAGAAATTGCAAAAGAAAAACAAATTCTAAAACTAGTACTCAATCAGTAAAAGGAAAGCAAAGAAAAGAGCCCACAGGAAACCGACAGGAAATACAAGAAAAGAAAGATCACAATGAGTTTATTAGAAAATCATGTAATTGATCTTACTTGAATCAGTTGATTCACACAAGTAAATTAGTGCTTGTGAATTGAAAACATCAATGTCGATGGAGTCGTTTTTTAGGATGAGGAATCCATCTACTATACATTGATGTTGTAGTTAATATGGGTAAGCTATGGTGATCTTATACTTGTGGACATCGTGTCTTGTCATCAACGAACCTACGAATGTGCTGATGAATTATAGAATTCACAAGCACTCATTTACATTTTGCACATCCGGGAATGAGGTTTTTGGTTTTATATGCTTTAATTACCAGCAATTAATGCATAGCTCTATAAAATAAAAATTAGTAATGTGCATTTACTAATTGGAGATTTTTTATGAGAGATTTAGGAAATATGGGACAAACATTTATTGGAATAAGGAAAACCGAATTTGGGAATTCATTGCATATCTTGATAATATTTTCGGTTTTGGAAATTCCTTGGTGTCCAAACATCCTTGGTCTATAAATACCTAAGTTTGCATTTCTAGCAAACTATCCTAAGAGCCAGGAAAACTTCAATTCTTGTTGTTTCTGGTGGAGCCGTCTATTCGGAGAGGAAAGTATCCTAATTAGGTGAAATTTCTTACGACCGCTCATTTAAAGACTTCTGTGGGATCAAGAAGCTTTACGAGTACCGTTGGTGGGAAACTAGGTAATTGCAGTGTTATTAGTTTTCGATTTGATTTGATTGACTAACGGTTGTTTAAACTTTGATTGCACCGGTTTGTTTATTCTCGAGAATCTTCTCTTCTAATATAAGATTCACTAAGACTAGATCAAAGTATCGACGGGATCTTTAGAACTGTTGTTAGACCTAAATACATCCTGTGATAATCCATTGTTAACAGACTCTGTTATGTGCGTGATTGATCACAAGAGATTCAAGTAGTGTTGTGCAGGTATTTGAAGGCAATAGAAGATTTGAAGACAAGAAGAATTCTTATTAGTTTTCGTATCTTGTGGATTTAGTGCACAAACCTTGATCGGATGGGATCCAACTAGAATCAGTTTATCTTTGATAGATATGATTGATTAGTTGCGTGATATCGACATCACTTTATAGTTTTCTCTTTGAGATCTATATCAATTGATTGGAAATCTAGACTTGACTATTTCGGTAGTTATTGGATAGATTGATCTAACCATACAAAGGAGTGTATTAGATTAAACATAAGAGCCTTTATCAACAATTTATCATTATCTTATAGCAAGATTGATTAGAGTGGTTATCAAACAGATTGTTCCTTTGTTGTTTGGAATACGATCCAAAGGACTTGCTATTCACGTGTGTGAATCTATAAGTCGAAGGCGCAGGGATACTGAGGGAACTAAGTAGCTAGGGGTAGTATGCTTGGTTTAAACTATACGAAGTTGGTTTAGATTTTGTATAACGGCTTAATTATGAGAGTATTCAAAACTGGACAAGGTCGGGTTTTTCTACATTTGCAGTTTCCTCGTTAACAAAATCTCTTGTTGTGCCATTTTGAAAAGACAAGGGTACCCAAATACACCACAATCTTTAATGTATCCACATATATTCCCTCTACCGAAAGTGATTGTCTATAGACTGATTCGATACAATACAATAAATCGGTTCACACTTCGTGTGATTGTCTATGGATACAAGATCGAGACAATACGACAACAAGATAACTTGTGTGATTGACTATGGATACAAGATCGAGAAAATACAACAACGAAGTATGATACTTGATAATAGGTTCGGACTTAACCAAACTCTATAGGATCACTATCAAGTATGTATGGAGTTAACGTTTGTGTAATTTACTTTAAATTATAATAACAACAATTATAATTGTGGAAAGGTAAAGTAAATAACACAACAAGATTTTGTTAACGAGGAAACCGAAAATGCAGAAAAACCCTGAGACCTAGTCCAGAATTGAATACTCTCAGAATTAAGCCGCTATAAAAAATCTAAACCAACTTCGTATAGTTGAGACCAAGAAACTACCCCTAGTTCACTTAGTTTCCTCAGTATCCATGTGCTTCCGACTTCGATGAGTGCACGCACTGGAACAATTCCTTTGGATCGTAATCCAAATAGTAAAGGAACAACAAATCCGTTTGGTTAAAAACTCTATTGATTCTTTAAGATAAGATATCTCAAGTCATATGCAAAGGCTCTTCCGTTTAAGCTAATAAACTCATTTGCCTAGTTAGATCAATCCAATCTATGTTACCTAAGAAATAAGATTCGTATTTGTAACAATCAAAATAGATCCCAAGAGAACTATTAGGCGTTACCGATCTCACGCAACTAATCAATCGAATAAATATGATTCTAGTTGGATCCCAGCCGATCAAGGTTTTTGAAACACACAAAGATATGAGAAACAATAAGAAATCTTCTTCGTCTTCAAATCTTCTTTAATCTTCAATTAAAACCTGCACAACACCACTTGAATCTATTGTGATCAATCACGTACAGAATGGAGTCTGTTAACAATGGATTATCACAAGATGTCTTTAGATCTACAAACAGTTCTAAAGATCCCGTCGATACTTCGATCTAGTTTGAGTGAATCTTATATCAGAAGAGAAGATTCTCAAGAATAAACAAAATAGGTGCAATCAAAGTTTCAACAACCGTTAGTCAATCAAATCAATCGAAAAGTAATAACACTGCAATTATCTAGTTTCCCACCAACGGTACTCGTAAAGCTTCTTGATCCCACAGAAATCTTTAAACGAGCGGTCGTAAGAGATTTCACCTAATTAGGGTACTTTCTTCTCCGATTAAACGGCTCCACCAGAAATAACAAAAAGATTAAGTTTGCCTGGCTCTTTGGATAGTTTGCTAGAAATGCAAACTTAGGTATTTATAGACCAAGGATGTTTGGACAGCAAGGAATTTCCAAAACCAAAAGTATTATCAAGATATGTAATAAATGCCCATTCGGTTTTCATAATTCCAGTAAATGCTTTGTCCAATATTTCCCGAAATCCCTCAATAGAAAATCTCTAATTAGTAAATGCACATTACTAATTTTTATTCTCTAGAGATGTGCAATTAATTGCTTGTAATTAAAGCATATAAAACTAACAACCTTAATTAAAAGATTCTTAATTTATTTCGGAACAGGATCTCCTTGAGTACTAAGGAATATCTTTGAACAATAAAATATAAGAGTTAATGTTCGTGTTCAAAGTATGTTGACATCTCTTCTTTGTAAATCCTGTTTCATATTTACAATCTTGGAATCGATTATACCACACTTTCAAACAAGTTTAGAATTGGTTCATCTGTATTCCAAGACAACTATGTGATTGATCAAATATCAAATCACATCCATGGGTTCAATCGGTTCTACCAATCACTGGGATCGGTTATACCCTAATATGGAAGCACTTGTAATCTGTCACACAAGTTACCAGGACTGGTTACATCAGTTACCAGGATCGGTTACATCATTTACCAGGAGCGGTTACCATATACACATGTTATTGCTTGTGATCGGTCACACCAGTCACTAGGATCGGTTACGCCAATTACCAGGATCAGTTACACCAATTACTAGGACCGGTTACACCAATTACAAGGATTGATTACACAGCTTCTATGTGTTCGGTCACACCAATTACTAGGATCGGTCACACCAATCACAAATATCGATCATACCATCTCAGGTGATTACTTAGGATCTGTTACACTAATTAATCAAAACTAGTCATACCAAAATCATAAGTCAGGCATTGTGATTAGTTGCACCAAGATACATAAAAAAGTTACGATGGGTTCTACCAACTCACACATATTGGTAATCCAAAAATTTGCAATGAATATCCGTACCAATAAGCCTAGCGATTTCCCTTTCGATTCATAAAACAAGTTCATGAATGTACTTCCTTTAAACAAATGTAAAACATTGTTTCCTAGGATGAAATCTTCACCTTTACCCATTCACATAATCATAACAACATTAATAAGATTATATCGATGTCATATCTACGAAGTTCAAAAGATAAGTGTTATACTTCGTAGTCTAATTCCCTAATACTATGATCATGTGATCATGTCTCACTACTAGAGTAATATATCCATACACAGCTTCGCAGTTATATTTTCAATATAGCACGATTTGAAAGATACGCTAGAAATGAAATAGTTCAAGTCAATATTACTAACCTCAAGAGGAAGGATGATGTTGTCGTTATAGCTCGTTACTTCTTCACGTTCTTCAGGTCTTGGAGTAATACTTGTATGTCTCAACATTCCTAGACTTTCTAGTATAACTTAAATAAAGTTTTCTCTAGTACATAATCAAGCGACTCTTAGATGAGTTTTGACTCACTAAAATATGACAACCAAACTTGACTAGGGCTGCACAACGGACGGTCGGTTCGGTTTTCAGGCGAAACCGTCGACGGAACTGTATATGTGCCGATTTTCAAAATGAAAACCGTGACCGAACTATAGTGTTGTCGGCTCGGTTTAAAATCGAGCCGACTCGGTCCGGTTTTTAAAACGGTTCAATCGGTTATAACCGATTGACTATAATTTCAGTAGGAAATTAGGAATTGCAGAATGGAATCGTAAATTTACAGATGAAATAAAAACCCAAATTAAATTGCATAGATAGATCTTCGCTGTTAGAAATTTCGATCTCATAATCCAATCAATCTAACAACAAAATAATATCACAAAAGAACAACAAATAAACAAACAGATTGATACTTATAAATAATTGAAGATTGAGTAATAAAATTAGTACATAGAGGGTTTTTTATTGTCTAAGTTCCTTGGTGCAACATATCGATTCTTCTGCTTTCATAACATTAATTGATGTATAAGACAAAAATAAGTTTAAACAACATCAACAATAGAATCGAACCCCACTGTTGTTGATGTTAATCATACGGTTGCAGGTGCTATTGGTGATGGTTGAGATGGAGAAAAGAGAGAGAAAAAGTAATCAAAGAAGAAGAAGAGAAGAAGGAAGAAGAGGTAATTATGGTGGTGCTGGTGGAAGTGATGGATATGATGCCGTGACAGTAGTGGTGGCGTTGATAGGGAGGAATAGCAGAAGAGAAGAGCTAGTGCAGGAGAAGAAGAAAAAAGAAAAGAAAATGATTTCGTTTTGTTTCTAGGGTTAGGATAAATGTATTATATACATAAGTGATGGATGGCTAGGATCTAATTAGATAAGTGATTAATATTGATCGGTTTAAACAGTTCTGCTCGGTTGGTTCAGAGGCTCAAACCGTTCACCGAACCGAGGATCTAACGGTTACATATTCTCAAACTGTGACCGACGTTGGATGAACGGTTCGGTGCGGTTTCGGTCCGGTTCTGTCGGTCCAGCCGGTTCGGCCCGGTTTCCGTGCAGCCCTAAACTTGACATACCAACGCTTGGTAGGTTCAACCGAGCTATTCTCTAAAATATTTACTTTACTTTTCCGCATTATAATTTTTTTATTATAATTAAAGTAAATTGCACTTGTACGTTAACTCCGTAATATTTGATATTGATCCTATAGAGTTTCGGTTATTTCCGAACCTATTATCAAGTACAAACTTTGTTGTCGTACCGTCTCGATCTTATATCCATTGTCAATCACACAAGTGATCTTGTTATTCTATTGTCTCGATCTCGTATCCATAGACGATCACACGAAGTGTGAACCGAATTGTCGTATTGTCTCGACTCTGTCCATAGACGATCATATTCGGTAGATGATTTATAGGTTGATAATAAAAGATTGTGGTGTATTTGGGTACCCTCGTCTTTTCAGAATCTCTTTGATGAGCTTTCAACATTCTGCATTATTTTATCATTTAGACTATGCAATTCAGTATCCACTTTTGTATAGAATCGAGAATGATTGAATAGCTCCTAGATGGATTGACCACTAATATAGAGCAATAATGTCTTCAGGATGTCACTGGTATAGGTCATATTATTCCCCCAGGTATTCCCTGATTATACAGAATAAATATTCAGTACGAGTATGATACTTCTACCATCTCATACCTCAATTTTCGAATCAATCTAATGCTCCTAGAAAGATTGCCTGCTAGAGAGACTAATTTATTAGTTCGAGTGTTATATTCATCAATTGAATTCCTAGAAAATATTCTATTTTCACCATAATAATTTAGTATATCAATTTACGACTTTTCTCAGCTGAATTCCATGGATTAGTAATGAATATTCCCATTTTGGGCGTACTGGCCACTACCGAGCAAGCTCCGAGAAAATAGTGTGGGAGTATTTAGTAATAATGCTTAAACGAGTACCCAAAACATGGACAAACAAGGATATGAAAAACCCTTCAAAGAAGGAGAGAGAAAATAAAAAAATAATAAAAATAAATAAAGGATGTGCGAGACCCGGCCGGCCGGCCATGCCGTCGGTGTCGTGGCCGGCACCCGCACCCCGTTTTTTTACCTTTTTTTATTATTATTTCCTTAATCCATGACTTCCACATTCAAGCAAACTTTTCCATATATTGTCAAATATTGCTCAATTCACCATATGGTTAACAAAGCAAGTGGTCCCACAACCATTAGGTCTGTACACCATATAATATATTGAAATATTAATATTTTCAAATATTGGTCTTTAAAGAAAAATCCTACTTCGTCTTCCGAGCAAATCAAGAGTTTCAGTCAAAATCAAACTCTTCTGAAAATACAAAATAATGCTCGAATAACCACCAAAACATACCAAAATTCTCAAGAATGGTCAGTCATCGACATGGCGGCCCGTGCACCACCATGTCCGGTCCTGGTCGATCCCTCTTTCCACCATGGCCGGTCCATTACACATGATGATTAATCATCCAATTAATCCTCTAGATCTATTTTGGTATATCCTTCTTACATCAATTGGACAATCATCCATATAGCCTAGCCGGTCCCACCGCCAATGCCCAGTCCTCATACCCATTGGCCGGTCGTCCATCTCATGAATCAATTACTTGCCAAATAAGGGTTTCATATTTGATGCTCTGCAAAGCATAATTCTAATTAGGTCTGAGCATCAATAATTTTTATGTTGATCTAGCGACCAATAATTTAACTAAATAATTTGGTTTTGTTATCAATATTTTTAATGGTCGACCATCCAATATTTCATTGGTCGATCATCCAATATTTCTTTGGTCCGTCTACCAATATTTGAATATCATAATCTCTGCTTTGTTATTCGGACTACTCATGACATGGTGGATCGAGGATGAATATTCAACAAGTGACTCAACATTATTCATCTTCACGTGATTCCTGTCAAATGCTTGACACATCAAAATACATGTTGATCCATGATCTATCCAGCAACCTCATCAGACCAAATCATTCGAGTATCATTGCTACCTCAGCTGGCACGATGATATGTCACAATTATCAATAATCCATCAGACTCAATGTCTAAGTATCATTGTTGTACAAGCAGACACCTTATGCACAATTCGTTATAATGATGAATCACAGGGCATGTCACATTCGTCATTGAAATTTATGTTCGAATCATCAAGCTAATACTCACATTCTAGCTAAGTCAGTGATTGATCAAATAAATACTCGTCTACAAAGTAGACTTCACATGAGACATCAATCATGTCACGTGAGGGGGAAATTCACTAGGGTTTTCATCTTCTTGCAGCATGTGCGATGTAGCAATACATCCATGATGAGAAATGTGAGTAAGTCTGCTGGCAGTTGAAGTAATTTCTCGACAATCAGCCAAGTTTCCTTGCAATGCGGAATTGGTTCAACCACGATTTTCCACTTCCCTAATCCTCCACTCCTCTTCAACAATCACGCTTACTGGAGATCAATGTGTTAACTACCTCTGCTACAAATAGGTCCTCGACCTATGATATGAACAACTTAACAGAACTTAACGTAATCCAACTTATGACAGTCTATCATTATCATATAAAAGCTTTCTCTCGGTCCAACACAGATAAATCTTCTTCAAAGCAGCTCAACATATCCTCAATCAATCAATCATCATTGATCTCACACATTCTTATCTTTCCTCCTTACAGATCAACCCTTCTCCTTCCTTTGTGACCCAATTGAAACTGGAATGACCATTTTTTTGGTTTAAACCAGATTCTTACAGATTGATCTCCTAAACTCAAAGTACTCCCCTACGGTGCATCTGTTAAAGGTTTTAGACGATTTGCTAGATCGAGTATCTGCCCATTCCACAACTTTACACTTTAGCCAGTAAATCGTATTTACCTATCAACACTACTGACTAGAAGAAACTCCCCGAAACCTAGTCCACAACGAATATTCACTAGATAAGGAGATTACACTTGACTATCTAATCCAATTTTTCATTCGTGGAAAATCAATTAAGCATAAACCTAAGAGATAAACCTTCATGTCGTTGAAGGTATGTTATCATTAAGCGAAGTCCAACGAGACAAAGCTACATGTCGCGGTGGACGCATGGTCTTGCACGACAACCTTCATGTCGTGGAGGAAAAATCATCATTTTAATTAAGCATAGCCCTGCGCAAACCTTCATGTTGCAGAGGGCAGATCATCATTCCAATCAAACGTACACATGCATGACAAACTTTCATGTTGCGGTGGGAAAAATTAGGAACCTTGTCACCAACATTAAGTGTTTGTGCCTAGTGTCGTAACAGGAAAAATTAGAAACAGACTAACAATTGTTCTTTGTGATAACCCATTGTATATCAAAAGATGAGAATCCATGTTCAGTTTTAAACCATCATATCACGGAACACGAAAAAAGTCACGTGCAAAAATTCATCTGCAAATCTTGCGAACCCCCAAAGGGTAACCTCTTAAAATCTATTCTATTATATAAAGGGAAGACCCCTTAGGCACTGTTCATGAACAGTGTTTTGAAGCTGTAAAAATTGGATTTCCAATTACCCTTTTGTCCTGCCCACACAAATTATGTACCAAAATAAAAGTGAGGGTATATCAGTAATTTTACATTTTAAACTTAAACATACAATTACAAACAGTGGTAAATCCCGGTCTTCCCACAAAAGTGATGGGCTCCATTTCCAGATTGCACGGGCATACAAACAATCTTGTATAGAAAGAACGAACCCTAAACCTAAAAATGTAAACTAAATAAACTAAATATAGTCTGCGGCAGTAAAGGACGATGGAATATCGTGCAAATGTATCAACCCTGTATATTATATGATTAATCAAAAAATTTTTACCATTATTTCGGATATTTCAGGTGTAACGAAACAGTCAGAATAAACGTTTTAAGCTTGTACTCGAAAATATTTTAACTGCTAAAAATGCCCCATAATCTGGCAAGAAGTGGTAAGAAGTAGTAAAACCACTGTGTGGAAAAAAGAATGAAAATAAGGCTATCATCTGAAAGTCACCACGTAGAGGTGAGGGACGCCCCTCCTGGAGTAAACAGGGACAGGATAAATACTAACCATTTTGTGTTTAAAAAGGAGTATGGTTTTCGATTGACATAAATTTCATCTAAGGGTAACTGTTGACCTAAGTTTGGACACTCAAGAAAAATACGTAGGGACTAGGATATTGAGTGAAATTTGGTCTGCACAGTCTGGATGGGATATTAAATAACATTTTGGGAAACCAAATGTCAAAAGAAAAAAAAATCCACGGAGCGACCACATTGCCGAGCCAGGGACTCGATACTGGATAAGATCGCGAAATGCTGAAATCAAATGGAGTAGCGGGAAAGCATGCTTGATCTCGGTGATTTATACCAGATTTTTCTTCTTGAACATCCGTCATTTTTTGTTTTTAATAGTAATTGCTCGTTGTAGTCCGCTTGCGTTCAATTTTTTTATGCCTTTTATTTTTATTATCAATGTATTTCTGAGATGTTTATAGTATGCATGTTTTCTGTCTTTTTTTTCTTTAATTGAAAATCCTTTATTTGTGTAGTTTCTTGTGCGTAGTATTATTTTTTATGTCATGGATAGGTTACGGTCTTCTTGCTTCATGAACCTAGCCGTTCTTTGAACAATGTTGTTGCTTTATTGTTTTTTTTTGTCTTAGAGGCTTTTAGTTTGCATCGTTCCATATCATGTATTGAATTTTATGCCAACAATCACGTGCCTCAGTAAACACCTCAAAGTTATTGGTAAAGATATCCTTGGTACTCTCCATCTCCTGATGAGTCCTTACCGCCCCCCATGAGAATCAAGATCAGATATTTGGAGAGCCTTCGTATGAACCTTTTTCGCAACCCACCATAAGTCGTGTGCACGGTCCTGACGCGCCACAACAGTGCAGTACACAATCTTAAGAGCTTCTACCTTCTTAACAAGTACAAATTGCGGAGATCAAGCATGCAAACCCAACGATCACATGCCTCAGCAAACTCCTCAAAGTTACTGATAAGACATACTTGGCACTTTCCATCTCCCGAAGAATCTTTTATGCCGCATCCCAATGGTCTGCAACCTACCGCAAGTCGTGTGCACGGTCCTAACACGTCACATCAATGTCTTACGCAATCTTAAGATCCTCTCGACCCATTTAACAATGGCGGAATGCTTTTATTGAGAAAACGATGAAGTGTATTCTACAGAAGTACCCGCATGAAGAAACAACAAGATTAGCACACAATAAATAAAACGATACATAAATAAGCAACAAATCATAACTTAGCGGACTAACATAATACGATGATTGGATGCCCCATAGAGGCTTATGATAGGAAGACAGACGATTTGTTTTGTCCTCAATACAGGTAAACGTGTCTGCGGAAACGTTGTGGTCAATTCCCATGATGGTATATCATTATTGATAGGAATATCAATGCACCATTTTTTATTTTCCGTCAAGTTAAATAATTTCTCTTCAAGCGTCTTACCTTTTAGTTCTTCTAACTCTGAAAATATAATTGGGAAAGAAGATACACAACTAGCATATGTAAAACAAAATAACTACCTGGACTTCACGTTAGCTCATGTTGATTGTGTTAGACCTAACTTTATCAAACTGAATAACTTGTTTAACGAATTTGCTCATAGATATTATAAGTAATTACTGAATTTACCTAATGATTATTAATGCAACGGCATGTGTACACGTTTTTGTAACCCGGTGGTGTACATGCCATTTTTTTTTTGAGATTTTCTCCGTAAACAATTAAACATGAATCATTACTAAAAACATTTCTTTTTTATCAAATTGGTTGAACTTAAATGCAATTATTTCTAGTTTCTCTTGTCTCTTACTGTAACCTAAAACTTCATCTCCATTCTCAATCCACTCAAAAAAAATTAGATGTTTTACTAGGGTCAATTGATGTCCGAGAACGTATTTCAACTCAAGACACTGAAGAATCATCTCCACTCCCAACTCTCAATCTTCATGTCTTCGTAGATTGTCTACAACAAGTACGAATCATACTTTCTACTTGTTCCGAAACCATTTACAAGACTGAAATAACCTCAACAACCCAATATAATATTGTTTGATTTCTATCAAACAATGATATCGATATAAAGATCCGCGATGTATCATGGAGAGATTCAAATTAGAAGATAAGTTATTGTGTTTGAATCATATAATTGTCAATTTGGCAGAGAGATTAAAAGTAGTATGGATGATTTAAAGGTTGGGGAGTCAATAAATGCTGCGAAATCTTTGAAATATTTGAAGAAGGATTTGTTGATTCATGATGATGATCGAGAGGCGGTTGCTGATAAGTAATAACTGGTTGTTTTTGAATTGTTGGGGAAGAAGTGGTTAGATTGTTTAGATGAGCTACAATAGGTTTGTATTAGGGGTTTTGGGTAATGCTTACAACCATCTTTACGGTGCTAAGTAATTATTATTTTTTGAAATTATAGTAAATTAACAAACCGAAGTCATGACTTACGGAATCAACAAGCGCGGATGTGAAATCCAGGACCAGCCTTTAAGCTAGATTATGTTAGACCAAACATTGGACTGGGACAAAACTTGAGCACCAAACATCAGATAACCCTATAAATTATAGATCACGATAAATAGGTTATATTTGTTTTTTGTTTTAATTTTCTTCTTCTTTTCTTTTCATTTTGATCAGACAGCTGGAAGTAGATTATAGGTTAGAAGACATATTTTGATTGATATAGCACATAAGATAAAACATCCATCACCATTCGATTGGTACACCCAAAAAAAGTTACGATGTAAACGGAAACATACTCTAAGTATGTTTCCCACCTTGTTTACAAAATTATGGGTCTTATTTACAAAATTATGATGATATAAATCCGGAATAAAGAAATCATGTATTGTTTTGTTGCACATCAGGTAAAAGAAATGGTAATTACAAAAATTTAATTTAAGTAAGTGAAGAATAATAAATAAGATAATTGCATCGAGATTCGATTATGTTATATTGACGTGTCGTTTAAAGAAGATGAAAAACATACCCAAAGGATGTTACCATGTAACATTGTAACTTGACCAGGTACACCCTAGTCAAATTGTATCCCATTGATAATATGATTAGGGGTTTTGAACTTACCTCCCTGACCGAATCAATGATTTAGCGTTACCCCTTAACTTGTTAATACTAGTAACTTTCTCCTCTAAAACTAATCGTTGGTGATTTAAATTAATCATTGATGTAACATCTAAGCATTTATTCACCGTTGACAGACTTAGAACTTGAAAAATAAAATAAAATTTTATTATTGAATGAGATAATTACATGCATAGGGTATATATAGTTTTACCATAACTTGGTAATCAAGAGATAATTGCTTGTAAATCAAGTCATTCCAAATATAATGCAATCCCTAAATAGTTTCCTAATACTAAATATTTTCATATAAAATACCATAACAAATCTTATACTCTAACACTCTCCCTCAATCTCATGGGGATTGAAAAACCACATGAAAGTTGTTGATGAAATGCGGTGCTAATAAACGTCCAAGAAGTATGAGAAGAAAGTGTATCGCCATTAAAAAAATTGTATCGATTAGGAGAACTGCCAAAAATAACGAAATTCACAAAACCGTTGATGGAGCATATAAGAACAATCGATAAAAAATACCCTGCAAAATAGGTAAATATAATCCTTTGGAACTACAATTAGTGCATTCTCATGAGTAGCTTCGAATGAAAAGTAAGAAGAAGCGGTAGCGCATGAGTCTTGAACAAAGATTTTCTTGTTGGGGAGTTTCTCAACTTCCTTATCCTCCTTTTGCTTTTTGGTATATTTTTGAATGCTTTCTCGTAAATCTTTCATGGGAACACAGAATATCACTTCCTGTCCACATGGACATTTTATGCTCATCTCAATTGCGGATCTCTTACCCATTTCATCAACAACTTTTCCAGTTCTTCTGCAGTTTAGTTCTTATCAAAGTTCAACAGCTTCTGTAGCGTCTTTGGTGTTTGTTTTTTTTTTTTTTTAATCTTGACCTAAACTACTGTGAAAAGTTGTACTTTCATAGGAATTTATAGGAGTTGCAATACAAGGGAGTAAGTATGTTTTAAATACAGAGCGTTAGGGTGTTTAATTGCTTCAAAGTCTTTCTTTGGGAAGGGGACGAGTCTTTCTCTTTATTATCAGTGTTTATTTCCAAAGTTCTTTAAGAGAATCAATTAATGAGTAGGGGAGTAAGTTTATCTCTTTAGTATCTTCTTCGTATGCTCAATTTCTTGACTGACATCCGGGTGTGTCTATCTTATTCAGAGAAGTTGTCGGCTTTCGCTGGCAGAAGTATCCTTTTCAAAAAAATTAATATTTGTTCAACGGTTTTTATTTTTGAAAGTAAACGATAATGATTTCCATAATTTAAAAAAGCAGTAAAAATGAAGTGGTGAATTTTTCGAATTTCGTTTATATCAAAAACAGTAAATTGAAAAATCCTTGGTAATCTATTCCCTCATACGTAAATTTGAGAGTATATAAAGTGTTAGGGGTTCATAGCTTCCTATACGGGCCAAGTCAGTGGTGTCTCTCCATGTTAGTGGCATCTCTTGGGGATGCTTTAAGTTTTATCATACGTGTCATCTAGTCACCGGAGTACGATATTTTAACAACTGGTCCCTCAAAAATTTAGATACAACAACTGATATTTTACCGGAGACAAAAACTCCTTCTATTGATGTTAACAAACACGTTTTGGATAAATGTATGACCTAGACCCCTCATAAGAGGATTACCTGAGATACCCATGGGTCCATACTTTTCTAATTATTTTATTCTCTGATTGTTCTTTTTCTATCTTCAGTGTGACCTGATGAGCGAGTCTTTCTACTAATAGAAACAAAAACAGGGTATATCAATAGAATCTCCCTTAAATACGCCTTTTCCATTCTTTTTTGGTCTCTTATGAGTTACTAACTTCAACTACTTTTGTATTCCTCTTTTAAAGTTCTTCTTTCTCCGTGTCTGTCTTCTTTTTTTTCCTATGATAAGTTCTTGTTTTAGAAAATGGTTACTCCTTCTCAAGTTGCCTTTTTGAAAGGATGAGTATCCATAATCCGGTGGTTAGTAGAGCTACCTCAATTTTTTTTTAAAAAAAAAAAAAAAAAAAACTAGAATTCCACCATTTCCAGTTCCTCAGCTTAAGGGTTTCACTCATGAAAACTCGATTATAGCCAGGATTTTCTCCACCTTTGTCTTTAATAAATCTCACATTACCAAAGCTCATAAATTTAGAAGGGGAAAAGAGATTAGTTTTAAAGCAAAATCGATTGTGCTTAATGTTTTCATCACATCTTTCAAAATCAGAGAAGTCATGAGAGACATTTTAATTTATACTCCATTGCATCTCTATGGGGATGCTTTTCCAATCTGCAGGTGGTACCCAAACATGAGAATTGATAAATATATTTTAAAAACTATTGTTGTTTGGGTTAAATTCCCGAACTTACAACAATTTCATTGCAACAAACACATTATTTCCCAAATAGTAAACCATATAGGTTATGTTTCTAAGATTTATCCTAAAAATGTTATTCCTTCTTTGGGTCAATCGATTATGGCAAGGTTTCAAATTAACATTGAGATACAACTCATTCGTGTTTCTAGAGTAAAAGTAGGTCGTCACCCTGAATCATTGGTGGCTTTTATTTACATGGATTTACCTTTTAGAGTCTGCAATTTATGTAACAGACCCTGTCATATTGAAAAATTGTGTGAGGTTAAACATGGTCAACCTTTATAATAAATTTATGACCGCGGTTCTGATTCAGTTACTGAGGAAGACTCACAAAGTTGGGCCTCTGATTTCAAAGTTTTAATCAATAAACAAATAGATAGAGACCTAGTCTCGGATGCGAGTATGGACTCTCCTGAGCCATTTCATACACCAGACTCGGTTATTAACTCCCAAGAATCATTATGTGATGTACTATCTAATAACTCTTTGATAGTTATCTCTCCAGAGGATGAGGGAAGAGAGGATCTAGTGTTCTCAAACTCTATCTTAGGAAAGAGACAAAGAATTTGAGACTCTCCTACAAGACCACTTTTTTCTCCGCTTCAACCCTACCAAGATATTTCTGAGTCTGATTATAAAGTTAAAAACACGGGGTCTTCTTCTTGAGGTAGTTAATCATATTCTTTCTTCACCTATTATGGATGATGATTTTATCCCCCATGATTCATTGAGAGGAGACTCATATGAGCAATTTTATACCCCGAAAAACTCTGATTTAATCACGGCTTTTGTTTCAAAGGATTTACCTAAACCAGCATTTGCATCACTTTCTCAGAATCACCAGAGTCAATTTCATCTGCATATAGTTCATATGCATCATGGTTCAATTGATTTTTTCCCTAAAACTCCAATCATAAATATGGGAGGATCTGCACTTAACCAATATGGTTCATTCACTATAAATCCTTCGTCTCTCCATCAACGATAAAATTGAGAAGCTTAAAGATCATACTGCAGGACAAGGGAAGTAAACTATCTGTGTATGCTCAAATCTATTATTTTATCCTATCTACTCTAATGCTTATGCTCCCAATCTACTTTCTAAAATCGAATTATTGTTGCTCATGAGATTGTTCATTCTATGAAGAAAAGTAAAAAGAAAATTGGTAATATAGGAGTTAAAATAGATATGTCAAAAGCATTCGACAGGGTAAATTGGCAACTCATAATTCAAACTCTTAAACCCTTTGGATACTATGATGCTTGGTGGGACTTAATCTTTCAATGCATACCAACCTGTTTTATAGCTGTCTTGCTAAATGGATACCCATGTGAAGAATTCAATCCTTCCAGGGGTATTAGACAAGGGGATCCATTATCCCTTTATCTTTTTATCTTGTGCATGAAAGTCTTTTCCAGACCTCTTATTTATTTGGAATCCAAAAACAAAGTTCAGGGCAATAGGCTAACTAAAACTGCACACAAAATATCTCATATATTTCTGGATACAATCAACTTGTTTAGTTTAGCATCATGACAAGTTATAAACTTTGCCAACTCTGGATTGTTTTTTAGTAAAAGAGTCCATAACAAACATAAATTGGCCATATCTAGGTCGATAAAAATAAAGAAGATAGATATAAAAGACACACACCTAGGAATTCCTCTCTTTATAGACAGATCAAAACTTAAAACCTTTGACAACATCATCAAAAAAATGTAACATGGAGTGAAAATATGGTTAGGAAATACTCTGTCACAACTTAGCAAATGGACCTAAACAAATCGATTCTTTTTGGAATGCTGATTTACAACATGGGTTGTTTTGTGATACTTAAGAAAATTACGTCTAGAATCAACTTATCTAGCGGGATTTTTGGTGGGGTAAAAAGTCAAACTCTAAAAGAGTATACATAAAATCCTTTGAATTTCTATGTAAACCAATAAATCAGGGAGGTTTAGTATTTAAATAAGCTAACAAAGTAAACCAAGCCATGATAAGTAGAATTGCCTGAGACTAGTCAGTAGTCCTGATGATCTGTGGGGGAAAATTCTAAAGGGAAAATACTTTAAAAAGTCTGGTGCTCTTCTCTCAAAGAAATAAAAATGTTCCTTCTGGATTTGGAAGTGTATTCTGCAGGGTATAACACACATAAAGAAGTTTAATATATGGGAAGTGGGGGATGGGAAACCAATTAATATATGGGAAGATAAGTGGATATCATGGAGGGATATCATCTTATCTAAAATAATCCCCAAAAACAACAACAATATAACACTCGTCTCAGAATTAATCAATCCTGGCACTAAGAAGTGCAATCTTGACACTCTAAATGCAACTTTTGATAGCTCAATAGTCACTAAATTATACAGATGAGACTATATGTAACAGAAAATGGTAATTTGAAACAAGACAAATTAAGATGGACACTCACTAGGAATGGTGAATTTCAGTTAAATCTTTATATGCAAAATTTCAAGATCTTGCTAACTCTGTTACTACAGAATCAAAGAAGTTTTGGAAATCTCTGTGGAACATGGACACCTGTCAAAGGGTTAAACTGTTCATTTGGAAATACATCCAAGATGCACTAGCAACAAGACACAAGTTAGGAATGTGTTTTTTGCGAGCAAGCTATGGAAACAACTTAACATCTATTTTTTAATTGTTCATATGCAAAAGAAGTCTGGAATCTGGCACCTTGTGCTTCCCAGGGAGTAATTTCTAACTCTAATACTGCTACCTCTTTCTTAGATGTTTACAATGAGTAGAGAATAGGAAATGGAGGCTCCATTTCCATGGCCCTGGCTTCTACAAAGTGCTGGTTCATCTTGAATGAGAGATGCTCTAGAATTTTTGAAAACAAAATCTGTTCTTCAACTCAATTAACTTTTCCGATAACAAAACATTATGCGTATTGACATCCTGATAAAATTCTCTCAAACATCTTGCCTAAAGTAGTTATTCCTCTAATGGACCTTCTATGGAAATTACATGCTAAAGATACCTATAAGATCAACTATGATGCCTCTTGAGTATCAGCAATTTCTAATGCAGGATGTGGTTTCATTTTACGTAATTACACAGGAAGTTTCAGAGCAGCAGGTCTGGAAAGTTTCAGAGCTTCATCAGCAGAAGGGGCAGAAGCAATTGCTCTGCTACTGACTGTTCAATGGGCCGTTACAAAGAAGATAAAGAATTTGGTCATTAATGGGGACAATTTGGCAACAATTATGTATGTTCAAGGAGGAAGCAGTTCAGTTTAATGGCAATGTATTGTAATTTTAGATGAAGTAAGGAAGTTGGCAAATCAGTTGGTGTCTTTTTTGGGTTTTCAAGCTGTAGACAGGAAAGCAAATGGAACAGCAGATATTTTGGCTGAGAAAGGAAGAAAATTTGCAGTAAATCAAGTATGGGAAGAATCAACTCCCTCCTTTATAATTCCTAGAATTACTTTTGATTATATAAATGCTTATGAAACAAAGTCTTTATATATTGTCGATCATGTATTTCTAGAAACAATTAATCCATCAAATTCAGTCATTGTTGGGCATACTACTGACTCAGAGTTGACTTTAAACGAGACTGAATCAAACGATTAGAGATTTTCTTTTTCTTTAATATATTTATCCTACCTTAAAAAAAGAAAGATATGTGGATTAAAGGGAGGTTGTGAGTTTCTCCCAATTTCACTGTTTTTTTTTTTTTTTAAACTCAAGCTTGATTTTGTATAATAGGTGCATTCAAGGGCACATAATATTTTGAGCATAAAAATATGTTCAAAGCGTGTAAAAAATAGGGACTCAAATGGAAAAGTTGGGGGGAAAATACAAAATAAATACACATCTTATGTCGCATATACACACAAATGAGTATTTTGGACAGAAAATTAGTTTTAGAAGCGACAGTTGCTAGTATTAACGAATTAATTCCTTTAGGGAGTAAACTCAAAAACCTCTATTAGTTATTAACGAATGACTAGACCGCCGGAGGGAGTGACATCATTTTCCTAGGAATATAATTCCATTTTCATCTTTGGTTAGAGGAATAAAAATATGACTCCTTTCATCAGGCCCAGGATATAATTCCATTTTCATCTTTGGTTAGAGGAATAAAGATACGGTGATGCTATTTGGAACCCCTCTCGCCGCCCTACTTTGCGCCTAACTTATGTCGTGGAAGTGATGTGTACATAAAGACAAAGTTAAGTCCAATTTCATCTCTCTTCTTTTTACTCTCGATCTCCATATGTTCAGTTCTATGTATACTCTCGTCGTCTTTTTCTCTTCTTCCAGTTGAACTTCTTCCAACGAACTGACCAAATCTCAATCAAAAGGTTAATTATATAAAAGATAAAATTCATGTTGTATATGTTTTTTTGAAGGTGGAAGTGGAACGTGATTGAGTTTTAAACCGGAGGATTTTTGGTTGATTTGTTTTTTCCCTGAAATACTTTGTTGAATCTTCGATTCAAGCGATTTGAAAGAATGAGTTTGCTGTGTTTCATTTTATTTCCATGATTTTCAATTCTAATTAATTATTGAGGTTTCTAAGTTTAAATTATAGGGGTTTGGAATTTAGGGTTTTATGATGAATAATCATGTTTTTCTTTAAAATGATGATGATAAAGGTAGTTAGTTAATCATTCCAACGTTTTGATTATCAACTGCAATCATATAAAATTTTGAAGTTCCTCTTAATTCTATTGTATCTGTTGAGAATGAAGAACTAGGGTTTCAGCACAATCTTTTTTTGCATTTTTGTTCTTCTTAATGTGCATCATAATGGCCTAAACTTGATCAAATCTAAAGAGGAAAAGATAAATTAAGACGAAGTGAAATTGATGATAATAAATATATAAGTTGAAGAGAATTTGATATATAGAAAGAGATTTTGGGATGTTAAAAATACTCGTATATCAGAATTGTGAAGGAAGATTGAGAGAGAGTAAAAAAGAATATAAGAAAAAAAACATCTAAGTGACGTGTTTTGTGTCTATCATGCCAGCTGAGTCTGATTTGTGTCTGTCATGCCAGCTGAGTCTGCCACATCAGACGGACGCAGAGTGGGACAGTAAAGAGGGCTAAGAGTAGCATTTCCGATAAAAATATGATTCCTTCCTAGGGAATTTTTTTTTTTTGAAAGGTCCTAGGGGTAACTGTTGCCGGGTAATTATTATTTTTTCAATTTTTCCCCTTGAAGCACCCTGAAATTAGCTGGTTGAAGTAACAATCGGTTAAAAAAATAATATCGGATAAAAAGTATGCAAACATATGCTTAGGGCTGGCCCCTTGAAACAAAACAAAATCAGAGAGGGAAATGTTTGCTGCGTCAACAAATTACACATTGGGTACTTCTCTTTCAACTCCCTCTTCTCAAAACCCCTCGAAAAACCCTAAATTTCTTACAAATTGGATTACCAGTCTTCTTCTTCATCATCTCTTACTGATCTGAACTGAGCAAAGTTTGGGAATTTAACTAACATTACAAAGTAAGGTTCACTTTCTTCAACTTTCTCGATTTTTTGTGCAATTTTTTTCCTGGGTTTTATTGATCCTTTGATACTTAGCTGAACTAAGGTAAGAAACGATTTGATTGAACATGGATTTTACTAGGAGGAGAAGATTATTGAAGAAAGGATCTTCCTTTTATTGTAATCAATAAATTGAACAAATCTATATTTGAATGTAGAAACTACAGAACGTTTGGGTGTTATATTTGAACACTCTTTAAGGGTTTGATAAAATGCCCCAATGGAAAAGTATCCACTGACATTTTGATGTATTTGGGTACTTCGTTGCTGAAGTTAAAGATAATATGAAGAAGAAATTTGTATGCTTTATTGGTTCTAACCATGAATTCAATGGTTCTATTTGGTCGAAGAATCAGTTTAAGATTTTCAAGTTATCGGTGTATTTCGCGGTTCATTTGCGATGATAGCAGCTTTAGAAACAGTGGTTGTAAGAATGGTGTTATTAGTGATGAGGAGTTTAATAAGAGAAGTTCAGTATTTGGTTTTGATTCAGATGGAAACGATATTGTAGAAGAGATCTTATTAGGGGTTCCATCATCAAGTAATGAGGATGAAGAAACTGATGGAGAGTATTTCTCATCTAAGCGGAAGTTATTACCTGATTATGTATCGGATACTGATAGAGTGTTCAAGATTCTTCAACAAGATGGAATAGGTTTTAATACCATTTTGGAACTTAATAATTTAGGGTTGAATGTCTCGAACAATCTAGTTAGAGAAGTACTTTTAAGGATTTTAAAGAGTGTCAACCATACTAATAAGTTACGGTGTGCTCGGCTGGCATACAAGTTTTTCAGGTGGTCAGCTCAGCAGGAAAATTACAGGCACACTGCAAATGCGTACCATTTGGCTATGAAAATATTTGCAGATTGTCAGGTACTTCATGTTATGAAGAAAGTATACTATGAGATGACAGAGAATAATTATCAAATAACAGCAAGAACGTTTAATATATTAATAAGTGCTTGTGGTGAGGTGCGTAGTGCAAGGAGCACGATAGAGAGTTTTATCAAGTCAGAATTTTTTTACCATAGGCCATTCAAACATTCATTTAATGCCATTTTACATTCGCTTCTTGTGATGAACCAATACCAACTGATAGAGTGGGTTTACAAGGAAAAGCGAAATGGATTCACACCTGATGATTTAACTTATAATATACTTTTGTGTACAAAGTATAGGTTGGAAAATTTTGATCAGTTTTATGCGTTGCTTGAAGAGATGGGTAGAAATGGGTTTGTTCCAGATCTTCATACGTATAATATCCTTCTCCATGTGTGTGCAAAAGCGAATAAACCGGTTAGTGTGCTTCAGCAGTTGAATGACATGAGAAATGCAGGTTGTGATCCAAGTGTTCTTCACTTTACCTCAATAATAGATGGCTTTGGTCGGGCTGGAAATCTGTTTGCTTGCGAGTATTTTTTCGAAGAGATGATAAAGACAGGTTGTTTGCCTGATGTAGTATGCTATACTGTCCTGATTAGAGTATACATTGAGGCAGGAGATCTCGAGAAGGCCCAGGGTAAGTTTGATGAGATGTTTGTTAAGGGACAGCTACCTAATGTATTTACGTACAGTACTATGATTCGCGGGCTTTGTATCGCAGAGAAGTTTGACGAGGCACATACCATGCTTCAGGAAATGGAATCCAGAGGTTGCAATCCAAATTTTGTAGTGTACAGTACTCTAGTGTATAATATGAGAAAAGCTGGAAGGTTGACTGAAGCTGATGAAATAATAAGAGAGATGGTGGAGAAGGGGCGCTATATCCATCACCTCTCAGAGTTCAAGATGTATAGATACAGGCGTTGAAGCTTTATGTCGTGCATTAGCTGCAACATAAGTCTTTGGAGTGGAACCCATCTAGTAGAGGCTCTGCGATCAAGTTTCCAATAGGTAACTGAGAGAGCATCCTATCTGCTACCTCTCTTGGATTACTTAGAAACCATGTCTCCCCAGAGAAGCTCGCAGCAACAAATGATGAATCTAGACCATATTGGAGAAGAAAAGAAAACCCCTTTGAATGCCAGTTGCAATTGTTGGGAAGCATGGGTTTCATTCTGACAGTTTGATTATAAAGCTTTACCAATTGTGCATTGCACATCATTGAAGGCTTGGAATCGTAGCCGTCTCAGGTACTACTCTTACAGAAATATCAAATTCAGTATGGTATGTCTTTCCAACATCTCGGAGCCTTCGGATATAAATTTTTCTTCCACATCTTGGGTTTGTCTGGTCATTTTTGAATACTTGGCATCCTTGTTCCTTGAACCAGGTCCCATAACCTCCAGGGGATTCAGAACTCTGCGGGTTATTTTTAGTTCTGACATCTTGATGCTCGTGATGAGGTCTGTGAGTTCATATTTACTATCTGTATAGCAGCCTTTCTTCATTCTTGGTACAATGGATTTTTGATAGTGTTAGAGAAACAGGAATCCAGAATACAATGTGAGATTTGAATTTAATATTTTTGGAACTGTAAGGTTTGTGACATTGTAACAATAAAAACTAGGAAAAAAATAATCAGAGGAATTGTTCACAAAGGGGTCCTATTTTCTTTCGTTGGGTGTGTTTAGTAGCTTGTATAAGTTCATCCTAGGGTGATGTAGTTTCTTTTTGCTTACACAGTAACCAGGTTCTGTTTGAAGTAATGAGCTTTTTATTTTCTTTAAGTAAAAGTTTTATCTTATGATTCTATGAATTATACTGGAAATTTTGTGCGCCTTCGATTTTGTTTGAAGTGACATTTGAATGTAGCTATTAACAGTTATACAACTAGCTAGTTTATGACCCGTACAATGCAGGTAAGGTTGTATAAATTCCATAACAAAATAAGATTTTATAGTCTTCATTTTATTTTAATTTTTGAAAAAAATATTGTCTTGTAAAAGGTTGCATTAAATTGTATAAACTCCTTATAGGGCAATAACATGTGGGTTATAGGAGATTTCAATGCCACTGTGTGTATACATAGTAATGAAATGCGAGGTGCTGCAAATGAGGTGGAAGGAGTGTGGTAAACTTAACCTCCTGATGTTGTTAGACATTTGTTAAGTGCAGACCTTGCGAGTAGAGCAGTTATGAAAGAAGTGATGACTAAATTGCACCGGTTTCATCATTTACTCCGTGGGTTCTGGCGCTGCTCCCTGTGTCCGCTTTATTCTGCCTACTATGCGCTAAGTTGGCAATTATGTCCGTGTATTTGACGGATTCTGACTCCGCGCATAGTATCATGTTGACTACTCCGAATGATGTTGCTGGTGGAGTAGCTTGCCTTGTTTAGGCCGGTTCTTATGAGGGTGGCTACCCCACCCATTTGCCATGCCAGCTAGGAAGCAGGATAAGCGATCGAGTACCGTTCGGTTGATTTTGAATCTCCAACGGCTCTTTCTCCACCACTATAAAAATGTGACATTCCATACACAAAAATTATCCCAAATTTTTTACATAAAAAATTTCTATCTTTTCTTACTATGGAAAAGTTTGAATCCCAACTTGACTTGGCTACCCAACTTGATTTTTTCGGAGTGGTGCTTGAAGCCGCCGTTAGTAAGATATGTGATGGTTACAAAGAAATAGGTAAAAACCAAAGAAGTCTACAAGTTTTGGATATTAACCAAATCAAACCTCCAACTTAGAAAAGACAAAGAAAAGCTCAAGGGAAGGAAAATTTGAAGGCAAAGAAGAAAATGAACAAAGGAAACTCCGTTCATGAGCGTATTGATTGGAAGTTTGGTGAAATGAAGAAGATAAACAAAATGAAGAACATTGTCCCAAATTTTTATTTTTAAAGTCTTTATTGTAATAAGTTAGTCTAGTTTATATCTTATTATCTAGATTAATGAAAGAGGTACTAATGTAAATTATCTAGATTAATGAAAGATGCACTAATGTAAATTATCAAACTTAATGAAAGATGCACTAGTTCATATTAATATCTTAAAATTAAACTAATAACTTTAAATCTTGATTACATATAAATGCATCATACAAATGAAAGATGCATCATACAAATGCAAATCTAAATGCATCATATTTGGGCAACACCCTCAAGATAAGGTAACAATTTTCAAATTGAAAATCTTTTCCCACTCTGTTGCGCCATTCAACCCGGCACATTTGCTCCACATGAAGTTCGTTTTGACCATTTACTCGGTTTCGAGTGCCTTCAATAAGCGCAACAACAAACAAGATCACATCCTTGCTGATTACTCAAAGCGATGACACAAAGTATTTGCATCTCGATTATTGAGGTTCAATGTTTCTACTTGAAATCTCGGAAATATGTTTTGCCATAAAGTATGTTGATTTTGTTATGCACCATTGGCCATATTCTCCATATAAAAATAGAGTTTTTTCGAGTGCTCTCATTCACCGGAGCTTCTGGTTGATTCTGGCCCCACCATTTATTTTTTTTAAGTAATTTTATAAAATTCCGGGTAAAAGAAATCTAATAAAATATTTTCATATCTAAGGAAATTTTACAAAATATTAATTAAAAATTACCTAATAAATAGGCTAAAATATATTCAATCACAATTAAACAAAAAACAAAATCACATCGAGATATATACTTTTCATCATGATTTCATCATAAATTTAAATTAATTATAAAATTAAAAACTAAAAAATCCAATGTCCGAATACACTTTTTAAAATCAAATTAGCCCTAATCACAATTCCAACCATCTAATCTAATAATTAAACTAACCTTAATTACAATTTCAATTTTATCAAAATTAGATCAATGTTTAAAATTTGAAAAATACCCGGAGCTGTTGAATATTACACGTTGATTACTTCTTCCTCTCCAGAAAATATTGATTCTTAATCCTGCCAAATAGTTGAAATAGAAATCATTAAAAATACATATGAAACAAATTGAAAACAAAAACAAAACAAAAACAAAAAATCGTAGAGAAGAAAGAAAACGTTAGTGGGGAAAAATAAAACCAAAAATCCTAGGAGTATTTCGTATGCAATTATATTCATAATGATAGTGTTTTTTTTCTTCTTTTTGAAGCATAATGATAGTATTATTCATTCCATTACAAAACTAAATAAAATAATTTCTATTATTATTAGATGTGTAAAAGATATTCAATATTTTTTTGGACAAAAATATCTCAACGAGTAATTATATAAATTTTAAAATATCTTAAAATATTGTAGCAAATCCCTTATTATGGTAAATGGTAATTATATAATTTTTAAGATATTATTGATATAAAAAAGTATTTTATTAAAGAATTTTTGCGATCCATTATATAAAGGACTCGAGCAAGAGCCGAATCTCACTGTTTGCACCGATTTTACTTTTTTCTTGGTTTTATGTCTTATATTTATTTTTTTATTTTTGTTTTGCATGTACCATGGAAAGTGTGATAGATACAGCAATCGGAGCTCGTGAATGCTGATATTAGAGGTTATGGAATTAATCATGATATTTTTGTTTATGTTTACATTGGATTTTCTTTGATTTTAACCCTTGTATTTTACTTTTGTTATAGATTAGTGTACGATCTACGAAATCAAAAAATAATAATATCGTAGCATGACGAATCCAAGGCCGTGATATTTGTTCTCCCATTCAAGTGACAACCTAGGTAAATATTAGAGGCTTTAGAGCTCAAGAGTTTTGTTAATACCCTTATACTGTCGGGTGTATATTTTTTTCCATTGGAATTGGATAGTTAAAAAGATTATGGCAGGCTTTCAAGATGATTTCTGCTGGAGGTTTTCCTTTTTTCAAGTGCGTTTGCATGGTTTTGTGGTTTGTCCTAAAAACATACCCGCGATCTCTTCTCTTTCCCTTCATCAGTTTTCCTTTGACTGTATAGGCCCCATGTTAAGTGTTGTCTTGATTAAGGGTAAGAATCGTAAGATGAATAATTGAAAGAAGACGTGTGTGAGTTTTCTCTAACGGCTCGAGTCAAGTGGCCCACCGCACAGCCATGGATATGATTCGTAACATCGTTCAAATACTTCTTAGGTTAGAGAAGTAGGTAATACTATCAACACACTTTTTATTTTCATTGCTATTATTTACTCCCTCCGTCCTAAATTATTAGTCCGCTTTGACTAAGTCAAGATATTAAGGTGACCGGAGGAATGTACAAAACTATCCCTATTAAATGTTATGTTATTACTAAAATTAAAAGGAGTATATGGAGCACGTAATAAAAATACGTATTTGGTAAATTTATTATTTATAGAAATGTTTAAATTGAAGATAAAAAATAAATATATTTATGGATTGATTTAGTAATTTTGTTTCCTATTGAGGAAGATATCATTTAAGACGTTTAAATAGAAGATAAAAATAAAAGTATTTATGGATTAATTTAGTAGATTTGTTTCTTATTGAGGAAGATATCATTTAAGATTTTGATTGATTATATTTAAAAATAAGTTTGTAATTATAAAAAATTGAAGGATATGTTTGAGAGTTTGACTAAAAAATATGACTATAAACGGAAGTTGGCCAGTATTTTAGGACAGACGAAAATAGAATAGAGGACAGAAATTTTAGGACAGAGGGAGTATTTATTTATTTATTTATTTTGCTCTGTTCTTTTGCATAATTGGATTGCATTTCACATTGTATGTTAGTTTTCCAATTTATCTCATAGGTTGGTATTACTTTTGCGATTTATCTCATAGGTTTGAAAAGTGTTGTTTTGGTTGTTTTTTTATTTTTATTTTTATTTTTGTTAGGATAGATATGTTTTGTATCATCAGAAAAAATGTGTTTTGCAATTATACAAGCTCCCAATAGAGTTGTGAAAGAACGCGCGATTGGGGGATACTCAATCTAATTGGGAGATAGAGGAAAAGGACAAAACCTGGATCCAATATCAAATCAGGATCACCCCTTATCTAAGTATTTTACCTAATACCTAATCTACCCCTCTCTAATTAGGATTGGTGCTTAATTATAATTAGTAAATTCATAAGATTATTTGATAAATGATTAGTGTGTGTTTTTATTTGTATTTGGGTGAGTGAGGTGAGAGTAGAAGGTGCTTAATTATAATTAGTAAATTCATAAGATTATTTGATAAATGAAAGATCGTTTCTGTTAGCAATCCTCGACACTCAGTTCAATCAGCACCTGCAGTGCCTACCGGAAACAGATAGGGTCGATATCGTGTTCGTGACAGAACCCCATATATGAATAATCGGAGAAGCGAAAAACAACCGATGGTCGAAAACGAAGGAATAGATGTTGAATCCATACCTAATGGAGAAAACCCACGAGTTCGAGTAAACAGAGAGCACGTATTCAGCAGCCCGTCAAGGAGGAATGACGATCGACATGATCTGCGAGATGGACGAACGGCGACTCCTAGTACAGAGGAAGAATTGTTGCGCTATCAGCTGAATGAGGTGGAGAAAGAGAACGCTCTCCTAAGATTAGAACATGAGAACCAGTCTCGACCAAGGACTAGTAATCTGAAAAAAACAGAAGGGTCGGTCTGTATGGGAGCGCCTTGGAAGTCGAGTTAGCCCGCAAAGTGCAAACCAAAACAGAGAAGTGATCTATCTTGATAGACCATAGAAAAATATGTTGGTCACTGGAGATCTACCTAGACGAAGGCGTGTACGATCCCGACGAGCAGGAACCCGAGCACGACCAACTACAACTCAGCAGAGTACGGCCAGAACTACCACTCGTTCAAAGCGTCTCAGGAATGACGAAGATGAGGTTCGAGATCAGCACGATAAGAGAGAATTTTCGCACGATTACTATGCTCGTTCGGAGTAAGACAAAGATGGAAAAAAGAATAAGATCCAAAGTTGATATTCCATAGGATCAGGACTATGAGCAGGAAGACAGTTCCTCTGATGGTGACGTCAGCGCAATAACGGATGCTGGACTTCGTAAGATGACCGAGAAAGTAATGTCGAAAAAGCGCTCCAGAGAGGAAAGGATAGACAGGTTGCATCGATCCGTATGAGCTCCTTTCAAACTGAATATCAGAGAATTCCGGCCGCCAATGAATTTTCAAGTTCCCAAGCTGCCAGAATTCGATGAGAAAATAGATGATCCATATCAACATGTTTTACACTATGAAACTGCCATGACCCTGTGGCAGTACAACGATGATTTGATATGTAAGATGTTTCCACATTCACTGACTGGAGGAGCAATAACGTGGTTCAATCATCTCCCGGCACAGTCGATCGGGACTTACCATAAGCTGGTTGACGAGTTCTGCTCTCACTACAAATACAACAGACGTGATCGGAAGGGATGCCACGCATTGTTCCTTCTGGGAATTCGGAAGGAAGAAAGCATCAGACAGTTTACTCGACGCTTCAAGCAAGAGTTGGCCGATGTGGATGGTTCTAACGATCAGTTCGTCATCGCGTCTTAAAAACAGGCATACCAGTATGATCAAAGAGGTGTGTATGGTTCCTTGGTCAAGAGACCACCAGAGACTCTGGAAGAACTATATGATCGATCAAAAAAATACGCTCGAGTTGAGGATGATTCCAAAGCTCGAGAGACAAGAGAAATTAACAGATCATCCAATCATCCAAATGATGGGAAGAAAGATAAGTCGAAGAAGTGGACAGCATAATGATCGAGGTGAAGTGCGAGAGAAAAACCATGGGGAACGAATGTAAACTGGATATCAAAAACATCATGATATGAAGCTGACACCATTGAACATACGGCTTACAGAGTTGTATGAGAAAATATGCAAGGATTTGAGCCCCCCACGGCCTTTGCCAGCGGAGACATGTGATAAACGTGATAAAATCAAATATTCTAATTATCATAAAGGCATTGGTCACAAGACTGAGAATTGTCGCTCCTTACAGATCGAAGTCCAGCAAATGATAGACGCTGGAAAGCTACAAGAGTACGTGAGAAAGGATTTTGGGAAAGGTTCGGGATAATTTGGCAAACAACATGTGATTAATGTCAGTCATGTCAGGATCCATTCAATGACCAGACGGGCATCAGAAGATGAGACCAAAAGAAAGCTCAGGCAATTAAAAGAATGGTACTTGACAAATCACATCGATTTTGTCAGTGAAAATGGAGCGGAAATTCTGTAGCTTGGATGCACAAAGATCGAGTTCTCTGAAGCAGACATGATAGGTGTATATGCTCCCCACAATGATGTTATCGTTATAATAGCTTGGATTGGCATGTTCCGTGTACACCGTATTCTAGCGGATACGGGAAGCTCAGTGAGCGTGCTATTTTCAGGAGCATATTCCTATATGAATCTCTCACACGACTTGATCGAGAAGGACGAAAATCCAATTATCGGCTTCAGTGGCGAAGTTACAAAGGCGATTGGGAAAGTAAAAATGCATATAACAGTGGCTGACAAGTCCGTTCTAGGCAATTTATTGTTGCTGGATTGTCGAGCTCCCTATAATGCGATCGTAGGACGAGACTGGATGCATGCGATCGGTGCAGTCACATCCTCGTATTATCAATGCCTGAAGTTTATTACCCCTGAAGGGGTCGTGAAGGTTAGAAGCGACCAAATGGCCGCCCAAAAGTGTCACGAGAATGCTATGGATGAATACAGGAAATCAGAAGTTAGCAGGAACCATATCCTGCTAGTCGAACAAAAATAACAATTACAGAATCCTTTCCCTCCAGAATTATATATGGGAGAGGACGCGGCTGAACCCCCAACAGTCGAGAAATTGATCGAGGTCCAGGTTGGGGATGAGAAGCACAAAACCACGTTCGTAGGGGCAGATTTATCCGCGCACGAACGCGATGGTTTGATTACATTGTTAAGGGCAAACGTTGACGTTTTCGCATGGAGTTTTACTGAGATGCTTGGGATAGATCCGAACGTAACCTTTCATAGGCTAAATATCGATGAGAAGTTCCATCCAGTTCGTCAGAAAATTATGAATATGGTTCAAAGCAAAAAAAGATGGAGTTGCTGCATAAATCGAGAAGCTGTTGGAACCAGGCTTTATTCAACCGGTACAGTATCCTCGCTGGCTGTCCAATGTCGTTCCCGTTCCAAAGAAGAATGGTAAAATTCGTGTTTGTATCGATTTTACTGATTTAAATAAAGCATGTCCGAGTGATCCGTACCAACTTCCGCGGATCAGAGATTTGGTGGATGCAACCTCAGGGTACGGGAGACTGTCATTCATGGACGGTTTTTCGGGGTATAACCAAATACCTTTGTTCGAGGGAGATCAAGAGCATACTTCCTTTGTGATTGACAGAGGAGTTTACTGCTATACTGTAATGCTGTTCGGGCTAAAGAATGCATGAGCGACCTACCAGCATTTGGTAGACCATATGCTCAAAGATTTTATTGGGAAGACGATGGAAGTATATATCGACGATATGGTAGTAAAATCTGAGAAAAAAGAGACACATTTTCTCGATCTACAGAAGACGTTCGATATCTTGAGGAGATATCGTATGAAGCTCAATCCAGCAAAATGTTCATTCGGGCTATCTTCGGGAAAGTTCCTTGGATACTTGATGACGCACAGAGGAATCGAGGCGAATCTGGAGCAAATCAGAGCCATCAGAGAGATGCCATCCCCAAGAACGAAGAAGGTGGTCCAGAAGCTAGCCGGGCGATTAGCATCTTTAAATCGTTTCATTTCACGCTCGTCGGATCGATTCAAACCATTCTTTGACGTTTTGAAGAAAGCAGTGAATTTTGGTTGGACGGATGAGTGCAAAAGAGCCTTCTATGAGATCAAACAATATTTGTCAACTCCCAAGTATTGGTGAGTTCAAAAACTGGACAACCTATCGGAGTTTATCTGGCTGCAACGGAAAACACTGTAAGTGCAGTGCTATTTGTTACGGATCCACATGAAAAGCCTATTTACTTCGTCAGTAAATCTTTGACGGGGGAGGAAACACGGTACAAAAAAAATGAGAAGATAGCACTTGCACTGCTGCATGCATCTCGCCGCCTCAAACCATATTTCCAAGGGAGACAGATCGTAATCTACTCTGAATATCCGCTGAAGAGAATCCTGGAACGTGCTGATGATTCCAGCCGACTAGCCATATGGTAAAATTTCCTGGGGGCCTATGAAATCAAGTACGAAACAAGAAATGCAGAGAAGGGACACACTCTGGCTGCACTATTAGCAGATTTTCCTTTGGACGACTTAGAAACGGGTATCGAAGAAGAAGAGGAACTGTTGAACAAACCCATAGAGTCAACTACTAATCATACTGGGGGCGAGTCCGCAATGGAGGTTGATACACCTGAGCCACTATAGACTGTATTTATTGATGGGTCATCAAATATTGGTGGAGCTGGAGTTGGATGTGTCATTCTTACTCCCGAAGGTTCAAGGATCAAGAAAGCGATTAGATTAGGCTTTCGAGCATCAAACAATGAAGATGAATATGAAGCAGCAATTATCGGTTTAAAAGCTGTCAAATAGTTAGATGCGAAGAACGTGAAGCTGATAACTAATTCTATGCTAGTAGTTAACCAGTTTCTGGGGACCTACAGAGCTAAGGAAGATAGGATGGCCTTATATTTAGATCGTATGAAAGAGCTGGTAAATGAATTCGACCAATTATCTATTGGGCAGCGACCACGGTTGGAAAACAGGCACGCAGACGCTTTAACATATCTATCTTCCACAGTCGATACTGATACGACCCGTTTCGTTGTAGTGGATTTCTAAGAATTACCTAGCAACTCCGACAGCCAATTTGTTATGGCTCTCGAACATGCTAGTGGGGGCGAGAGGGTAACTACATCAGCACATGGAGATATCGAAAACACTGACAGCAATATGGATGTTGATAGTCCAGTGATAGACGATTCAGGCAATCCTGCTGAAAACGCTTCAGACTGGCGTCAACCTTATATTCGGTATTTGACAACCAGTGAACTCCCAGAAGATGAGCATCTCGCTTCAAAAGTGAAAAAGAATGCATGGAGATATTCAATGATTGAGGGACAGCTATACCGCAAACCTGTAGCTTTGGAGCCATTTTTGCGATGCATATCAGCCGAAGAAGGTCAACAGATATTGGTAGAGGCTCATGAAGGAATATGTGGCAACCATTCTGGAGGTCGCAGTCTCGCACACATGATACTTTCCCAGGGGTACTTCTGGCCATACATGCAGAAAGATGCTAAAGAATACGCGTAGAAATGTGTGCCATGCCAAGAGCACGCTCAAATTCCTAAAAGGCCCGCCAACAAATTGCATCCAGTTTTAAGTCCCTGGCCGTTCGCTAATTGGGGACTAGACATCGTCGGACCACTCCTCCGAGCTCCTGGAGGAGTGAAATATGTATTGTCCGCTACTGATTATTTTACCAAATGGGTCGAGGCAATGGCATTGGTATATGTTACCAGGTACAACGTAAAAAGGTTCATATGGGAGAACATCGTCTGTAGATTTGGAATCCCACACGAGTTGGTGTCATACAATGGGAAGCAGTTTGATTCCGGAGTGATCAAAGAATTCTGCGAGAACCTGAGCATTAGCCACAACTTTTCTGCTCCATATTATGCTCAAAGCAATGGGCAGGCAAAATCGACAAATCGTGTTATTATGGACAACCTCAAGAAAAGGCTGGAGAAGGCGGAGGGAAAGTGGACAAAGGAGTTCCCTGGAGTCTTATAGTCTTACCGGACGATCCCAAAAAGATCCACTGGATTCTCCCCATTCACACTGGCTTATGGAACAGAGGCAGTCATACCCACTGAGGTACACCTGAAGACTACCAAGACCCATGTTGTCGAATATGGAAACAATGAAAGCATAATGGCTTTAGATAAAGAGATGCTGGAAGAAAAAAGAGAAACAGCCTTGCAGCAATTGGTTCGATATCAGCAGGCAATCAAGCTGAGTTACGACTGAAAGGTCAAAGAGCGAGCATTTAAGCCAGGGGAGTATGTCTTGAAGAAAACTTGAGCAGCCACGATGGAACCAAACTGTGGAAAGCTCGGAGCAAATTGGGAGGGTCCATACATAGTAGACAGACCTGCATCTCGTGGCTCCTACTACCTAAGGAACCTCGATAGTACTCAAGATTCAAAACCATGGAAGCCATGGAATTCGTTCCACTTGAAGAAGTTTTATCATTAGCTAAATTCGCATAGGAGTAGTTTCGTTCAAATCCTGCTGTGTTGCACTCTTTTTCCTTTACGATGGTTTTATCCCACTGGGTTTTCCACGCAAAGGTTTTAACGAGGCAGCTGTTGTTAGGAAGTAGGTACTTCTCTTGTTATTTCTTTTCAGAAATTTAATTTAACATTATTTTTGTACTCCACACTCTATCCAAATTGTTCGTGTTTAATTATAAGCTACTGCGGATGGATCAAATCCGCAGTCAGTCCCAAATGGATAAGCAGTGCAGTTCGAGCCTGCTGTCAACAACATCTCCAACACCTTGCAAATAGGGTAAATGCATAGTTCGATCATTTTTACCCTATTCCAAACGTACCCCCATCATATGGGACATCAACAAATGTGGCGAACATTTTCTCCTGTCCAGGCATGGGAAAGTGTACACATCTCAACTCTGCGCGCATCTTGAATAGTAGGATTGGCCCCCTGCGCGAATTCAAGATAGCAGAAAAACACAAATTCTCATTCCATGCACGAGCAAAATGCAGTAAGGAAGTGCACCCTTGCGTGAGCATTGAGTAGCATGACATAATTACATACTGGGGGAGAGTTTTATATCACCTCAATCACTTGGGGGCGAGATATAAAACACCTCATCTCACAAACAAAATAATACATGGGGGCGATATACATAACACTCCATAACGCGCTTGGGGGCGAGTTATGTAACACTCTAGAACAATGTGAAATTCAGTCGCGGACAGAATTGGGGAACCCGAACTTCTTAACCCATGACAAGTTATGGATTAAGAGGGGGCGATGTTTGTAACCTAATGTTTCACACTAAGAATGGGCTTACTTTGGCTTAATATACTCCTCTTATTAGCCAAGTATGGCTAACTAGGCCTTACAAACACCTTTCATAGAAGCCCATGTGCATAGGTCCAAATCAAGCAAGTGAGGAGCCCCATCACCACTGCCACGTCAGCAGTCAGGTGCCTCGTCAGCAGTAAGGTGCCTTGTCAGTGTGCCACATCAGCAGTAAAGTGTCGCGTCAGCAGTAAAAGTGCCACGTCAGCAAGATGGTACCACGTCAGTGGAAAAATCGTCGTCAGCATGCCACGTCAGCGGGGTTGGTTGCCACGTCAGCAGGCATCTCCAACCAACGTCTACCATGTCAGTAGAATAGCGCACAGTTAGCAGTTAGCTGGGCAGTGACGTCAGCAAACCTAACGTAGTCGCAGCCGTTATGACGCCGTTACAATAATAGCCAATCACATCGTCCGTAGGTAACGACGTTATAACGCCGTTAGCAGGTCATGACGTCGTTAGCAAACTAGCCAATCCGGAACGCCTCTTGTAACTCCGTCATGATGCCGTTAACTCGACCGTTAACTGCATTAGCATGACGTCATCACAGTCACCTTCTCTGGCGACGGTTGCAGCAGCAGATTACCGGTGGATATGTACGGCGGCCTTTCCCGCCGGCCACCTCCGTCCGGCCACAGTGGTAATTCTCCAATGCTTCGCAGCTTAACCTGTCTCTGTAGTCCCGTGTTATTTCCTCCCATCTCAGTTGCTTTGAAATATATTTGCATCCACCGAGCCTAGCCGAGTTGGCTCAGCCAACTGAGTCGCCAGCCGATCCGAGCTACTAACTTGAAGGATTAATCATCCCCAATTCTATTGGATTTACAATGTTTCCACCCCACTTCATGGGCTAAGCCAATTACACTATTTGTTGGGCTTGGTCTCTTACACCTATTTTAGCTTGGCTAGTTCCATAACCTAGAGGAACATTCCGGAAGAGTCTAGAATATGTTCTGAAATATTCCAAGAGCCATGCAGGGAAATGAATACAATTTATGCCAGGAGGCATGCAGGGAAAGTGAAGAGATTTGATGTTGGCCTCGAAATTAGAGTAAGACCCAAATTTGCAAGATATATAAACATGGGTTTACAACCCTAAAAGGTATGCAATCTTCTCTACACAAACCCCTATGAAAAAATCTAGCTAACTTAAGCATCAGAGGGTTTTTTGTAGGTACTCCCCCCCCACCCCCATTCACTGTTCACGTGGAGAGAAAGGTAGCGGTTTGATCATCGACTAATCACCATCAGATTCGTGTTTGAGGTAGAAATATTTTACAATCCAAACAGTGATTTCGCATCTCGCTTTTCATATGTGCCATATAACAATACTACAGAATTCTGGCCATTCCAATATGTTTTCCCCTTTGTTTTTTCATGAAACCAATGATTTAACCATTCATGGAAACAGGTTTGTCCATTTATTACATAATTTATATCAAAATTTAAATGCATCCATACTTGAATTGCAAAATTGCATTTAAGAAAGAGATGAGATAGGGATTCTTCATTCTCATTACAAAGATTGCATTTAGTATTAATGTTAGGAAGAATCGCAGCTACTCTCATACCTGTTGGTAAGATTGAATTAACTGCTTTCCACATGAAAAGCTTTATGGATGGAGTTACCTTTTATCTCCATATCTTGCCCCAGTCGCTTCCATTTCCATTGTTGTTGCTATTACTATTTATTGAATTATACAAAGATTTTACTGTGAAATTTCCTTTTCTTTCCAAGTTCCAATGAGCAATGTCTTCTACATCATTAACAGGGATAGGCATATCTAGAATTATACTAACTGTGGTATCGTCAAAGAAAGTTTTCAGTTTGTTTTCATCCCAGTTTTTGTTTACTGTGAAAAGATGACATACCTTTTTGAAGTTTGCAGTACCTGCAATTGGTTTATGCAGAGGCGCAATGGTATTTGGGATCCATTGGTCCTCCTAAATATCAATAATTTTCCCATTTACTATTTCCCATGTACAATGTTTCCTAATCTGTTCAACTCCCGTAAGAATCCCTTTCCATGCCCAGCTATCTCCATCTTTTGGTTTTGGTTTAGGTTTAACATGTAGAATATCGCACTTTGGATAATATTTTTCTTTTAATATTTTACCCCCTAATGACTTGTTTTTCTTTCAGTCTCCACCCCATCTTTGATATCATTGCTAGGTTAAAGTTTTCTATATTTTGTATGGCTAGACCTCCATCTTCTAAAGATTTACACATTGACTCCCAAGCTTTTAAATAGATGCCTTTTTTACCATTTGTATTCTTCCCATTTTCATCCTTTCCCCACCAATAATCTCGTTGAAGATTAGAGACAGTTTTACTGATTTTCTTTGGGATTTTAAAACAGTTCATTTGATACACTGCAAGAGACGATGTTATATTTTTTACCATAATTGTTCTGCCAGCACTGTTTACATTTTGACCATTCCAGACTTTTAGCCGTTTAGTCATATTTTTTATTAGAGGTTCAAAGCTTTTGACTTTTGATCTGTTAGTAAATAACGGAGATCCTAAATATCTATCAAGGAATTGAGTTTACTCCTAGTATTTCTTTGACTCTTCTTATTTTATCTGGATCAGTTTTAGGACTAAAGAAAACCCTTGATTTACTAAGGTTTACAAGTTGGCCAGAATTTGTTCCAAAATCTTTAAAAAGAGACACTAGTTTGTGACAGGTTTTTAAATCATCTTTGCAAAAAATGATGCAGTCATCCGTAAAGAGAAGATGACTCACAGATGGTGCATATCTGGATATTTTGATTCCTTTTAAGTCTCCATTTTCTTCAGCATTTAGAATGGTCCTAGACATAGCTTCCATACAAAACCGAAATAGATAGGGAGATAAAGGATCTCCCTGTCTTAATCCTCTTGTTGGCTTAAAAAATTCAGTTGGAGACCCATTTAGAAGAACAGACAAAGAAGTTGTAGAAATACATTGAAAGACCAGGTTACACCAAGTTTCCGAAAACCCAAGTTTTTTCATAATCTCAATTAGAAAGTTCCATTCGACTCTGTCGAAGGCTTTTGACATGTCAATTTTAAACCCATCAAACCATTTTTACTTCTTTATTTTCTCATTTTATGTATTATCTCATGTGCTATCATTATATTGTCTGCTATCTGCCTACCAGGTATAAATGCTGGTTGGTAAGGACTTATGATCTTGTTAAGAAGACCTTTCATCCTATTTTCCATGAGTTTTGCTGCTATTTTATATGAGTGGTATTGCTCAAAGCAATAGGCCTGAACTTAGCAGGAGTGTTAGGATTTATGTGTTTTGGTATTAAAGAGATAAAAGAGGTATTTAGTTCCTTAGCTAGAAAACCAGTTCTAAAAAAGTTTTGTATCATATGAATTAGTTCATTTCCTACAGTACTCCAGTTTTGTTGAAAGAAGGTAGGTGGAAAGCCGTCCGGACCTGGGCTTTTGTCAGGCTCCATAGCAAAAAGAACATTTTTTATTTCTATTTCAGTTGGCATTGAACAAAGCATGTTATTATCACAATCGTTAATACAAGTAGGAATTAGATTTATCATTTTTCTATCTATATTAGGTTGCACTGTTGTAGCAATATTTCTAAAGTGATTGGTGATACAATCAGCAATCTCTTTCCTAGTGTTTAAACATAATCCATCCTTATCCATTATAGTTTCTATTTGATTTCTTCTGAATCTTTGTTTTTCCTTACTATGGAAATACTTAGTATTTCTGTCCCCTAATAAAAGATTTTGGTCTCTACTTTTATCCTTCCAAATTTTTTATTTTATTTCATACCAATTGGTTAACTCTTTATACAGATTTGCTAGATCAGAAGCTTTTGAATTGTAATAAATCATACTATTAGTTCTTTCTAAGTCCTTTTTTATGTTTTCAATGTTAGTTCCTATGTGACCAAAAGTATTTTTATTCCAGAGTCTCAAGGTATATTTTACATTTCTAAGTTTACTCGTAAAGGAAAAAGCCGGGGATCCTATAATGTTTGTTTCCCAACAATCTTGGATTAGGCAAGCACATTTTTCATGCTTCATCCATTCTCCAAAATACTTGAATGGTATAGCACCATCATTCCAAGTATTATAAGTACTAAGAGAAATTGGTAAATGATCAGATGTTAAAGGACCAAGATGTCTTAAGGTAGAGTTAGGAAATTGTATATTCCATCTATCATTTGCTAACGCTCTATCTAGTCTTTGTTCTATGAAGTTTGCATCTTGTCTTCTATTGTTCCATGTGAAAGTATAACCAATAAATCCTCGGTCCATTAAAACAGCTGTTTGAATTAAGTCATTGAAAGTATCTGCCTCATTTTGTTTAAAAGTGAAATTTCCTTTTTTTCTCTTGTTTATGAAGGACAACATTACAATCACCTATTACTATCCATGGTTTATCTACTACATTAGCCATATTTCTTATGATGTCCCAAGAGGCTAGTTTTAGATGGGTGTATGAGCTACCATAAAAACAGGTTAACATCCAAGAGTTATTGCTATTGTTTATCTGCATATTTACATTTATATAGTTATAATCATGATCTATTATTGTTATTTGCATATGGTTTTTCCAAATTAAGCATAGTCCTCCTGCAGAGACCCTAGGTGAAACAAGCCAGTAGTTGTAAACATTGACTTTTCTCATTATGTTGTGCATTCCCTTATTTTGTTGTTTGGTTTCAGACAAAAAAAGGATATCAGGATTATGTTTATCTAGCAAGTCTTTTAGGCTATTGGTTGTTTCTACATTTCCTAGTCCTTGGCAGTTCCAAGCAATGGTAATTATAAACTGCCAAAAGTAAGATACCTCAGGGTACTGCATCTTAGTCAGAATAAAAGAACCAAATAAAATTGTTTCAACATAAGATTCATGAGCTAATTGTCTTTGTTTTTTTCTAGTCATGCTTCTAAGTTTTTCGTGTTGAATCAAAATTGGGTTTTGAGTTACCTCATCCTCTGATTATTCCATTTCTCCCCTTTCAGAGCCGCTGGAATCAGGTTCTAGCTTCTCAATATCTGTAAGAATTACCTTATCTTTGGTCAGCTGTATGGTTTGTGTATTTCCTTGAATTCCTGGTTTTTTCAGTAGTTTCCTTTTTTTACTCTTGTAGCATAATGTACCTGGTATCAGACGAGTATGCACTAGTCTTGTCAAAGATTTAACTTGTCTTTTACAGAACTTAAAGAGCTTCATATATTAGAAAAAAGATACACAGAAACAGAACAATGGAAAACTCAGAGAAATAGGGGGAAATAGATATTAAACCAAATCAATTACTTAAAAAACAATTTAATTTTTTTTCAGTAGATTACAATCCAGAAAAAATTAAGAAAATAAATTTTAGTTTATTATAATTGAGAAAAAAGAAGAGACACAGAGGGGGATTCTAACAATTCATAGTTAATTCAGATTCTAAAGGGGTTACTATTGAAATTGATAATCACTAGAAAAAAAAATGAAAACTTAAGGAAAATAGAGGAAATAATAAGGGAAAATCGAAGCGCAACTCAGAAATTAACATATAGGATATATAAATCAACTGACTTGTACTATAATCTAAGATAAGAAAAATAAACTGAATCTAACATATAAATTTAATAATTTAGAAAATTGAGTAGGAAGATGTGATGAAGGAAGATGAAATCTTCAAAAATTTCGAGCTTAGCTGTATCCAAAAGCTTAAGATTTCAGATCCGATAAAAAGGTCTTGAGAACTTTGAAAAAATCACGGGTCTTCGAATCAAGGGAAATAGGGTATCCAAAACCTCAGTGTACTAGTCTTGCAGGTATTAGGTTGTTCTTGACCCTGGCAATTGGTAAGTAGTTTATTCAAACCATCTTCATTTGCGAATGGAGGTTGAGGAGAAGATGGTTCTACGAGTTGTGTGGTGATTGCATGGGTATCTGATGAGTTTTCAAAGGAAATGATACAACAGCTTGATTGAGCCTAAGATGGGTGTGGTCGGTGCATACAATGGGTATAGATTTAACGTCTTGATAAAATGTAAGACAAACATGGTCGTTGCATATAGGTATTCTTCCTCATTTTTCTGTTTTAATATAATCATTACTGAAATATACATTAATTTTCTGTAGTTTTGTTAATTTGCATTCTAATTGCTTTTTGGTTTTTGTTTGTTTCATGCAATGTCGACTTGGGGTAAAAAGGTTATACTGGCTGTGATCATTGTACAGAGGTGAACTTCATTGTGCTTGATAGTATTTATTGTTGTAAGTATCTCTTCAGTTATGGTGGAAAGTATAAGCTACTATTGTTGTACATGTTAATAGACGCTTTCGTGTTTGACAAACGGATTTAAAAGAGCTGAGGGTGACATTGCATGATCCAACTCAGAAAGTAAATGGGAACACAAAGGGAAAGAAAACAAATGAAGCCGAAATGGACAAGTAACTGATGCGTGAACAAAAGAAAGCAGCAAAACAACAGATAAACGCAAGTACCATAGCCACTGGTGGTGTTCTTGGTGGTCATGGACTCAATTGGATTGAACCCAATGTTAGTATTTGTTGGACATGGCATGGGTCTGGAAACTATTTTACTGCTTTTTCAAGATTCTTTATTTATAGTTTAAAGTCATAGGGAGATGTTTAACGTAGTGACAGTAATTAGGTGGGTGTTTTCTTTTAGGAGTATGCTTTATGTTTTTGTATGGAAAAAGTTGCAGTTACGTTGGGTGTTTACGGTCTTTGTTTGTGTTTGGACGTAATTTGAAGTTTATTATATTGTTAGTTGTTGCCTTCTTGCTTTGTCGCATCACGTGGACACATGGAGTTCAGTATGATTTGGCTCTCTTCAGCCGAAGCTGCTAGGTATACCCCGGATGTATACCCCAACATCTTACTCCCCTATGTGTCATCAATATCTACTGTAAATTTCATCCTCACCCTACCCCACCAGAGAAAAACAGGAGGTCCCCTTTAAAAGTGAGCAAATAAGAGTTGACACATAGGGGGTAAGATTTTTGGGGTATAAAATCGGGGTATACATAGCATTTATGCTTTTCAGCCTGGTTATCTATTCGCAGACCAAATTTGGACTCGCTCGCAATAATTATGACGTAACTTGTGAGAGGTGACCTTGTTGTTCTTTTCCATAAGAAAATCTTTAAACCAATAATAGTTCAGTACTACCGTATACTATTGCAGAGTGAATGCTAACCAGCTGGATTATTATCAGTTAATCATAATGTCTAATTTTTTCATGAGACTTACGTAACCTTCACCTGAGATTGTGGGACTAGCTCGACCAACTATATGCTTTTGACACCATGCCCTACCAAATTCTCATGATTACTTGTGGCGACAGATTTGGGTCGATAGGTGAGAAGTGTTCAATAATCAGTGCAAGTATGTGCTTGGGTCGGATTCTCATCCTTTTATTCTTCCTTTGCTTGGGACAATATCAGTGCAGTAGTTCTTTAGGCTTTGTGTTCTTTTCTCTATAAAAACCATGAAAAAGAGAGATACATTCAAGATTTGGGTAAACTTAACAAGAACTCTTTTGTTTTTATTCCGGTGGTTTTCACTTTAGCCAAAGTTCCCACCTTTATTAATTAAGGGCCTTACTTGGACACAGTCTTGAAGTTTCTTTATGAAAATTTGGTCTTAGGGTCCAAACTAGATATTTTTTTCACCGCAAGCTTTCTATGAAAACTAGGGACGGTTAATAAAGTTTTGTTGGTTGCCGGGTGATTGTCCTGCTTCTATAGAATATGTTATGCATGAAGATTTCCCAAACTCTCGCATTTACTGATAATCTGTAATCCGTGCATTTCCCAAGCTTATGCACCAAGAAGCACCGAGAAGCAACTATGTAGACATTGACATAGAAGATGAGGAAAAGATCTATATATTTTAAGTCCTAATAATACAGAATGCAGTTATACGATACTCAATCAAGTGTAAGATGGAAAATTATATACTATATATAGTGAAACAGATATCGATCGTTCCTTACATAGATAGAATAATATTTTTAAGTCCAGAAGAGGATGTGAAAGAATGCTTGATTTATAAAGGGGGATACCACTATTAGCGAGGGTGATACCAATTTAGCAATCCGACGGTCAGGATCTGTTAACATTTATTTTTCCTATATGGATTGGTATCACCCCCAAGTAATACTTGTATCCCCCTTTATAAATCGTGGGGAGAAGTACCTTTTTAATACATCATTTTCCATAGTATTTGTTTTAGCCCTTTTTAGCTCATTTTATTTTCTAGATGTTGACTTTTTATTTGTAAGTAAAATATTTTTGATTTTTTATTCTATACTTATTTATTTGTTATCACTTTTTATAATATTATTATATTTAGCAAGCGTCCAAGATTCCGTAAGTAAGAAACAGACCCGTGCATTGCACAAGTGAAAAACTAGTCTTCTGTAACAAGAACATAATTCCTGCAAATGGATTCATCTTCAACTAAGCTAAATTTACGACCTCGAACTGACATATCGGATTTGTGGAGTGAAAGAATGAAGATTGAGAAATGGTGTGAGTTGAAATGAAATTGGATATTGTATTTATTGGGTGATGAAATGGTGACCGTTGGATGACAAGCACTGGGCGGTCGAGTTTACACCGCTGGAGGTTTATCTTTGACCAACCGTTTTGTATTACACCGAGCGGTCTAGTCTCGACCGCTCGGTAATGACTCGACCTGGCCTGGCAAAGTGGCAAATTTACCACTTTGCCAGGCCTGTTTGCCAGTTAGCCAGCTCCATAGTGGGTGCAAAAGTGACAAACTTTATAGTTTTCCATGCCCATAGGAACCGGCCTTATGCCGCTCCTTATCTGTGCTTCATCATGCTGGCTATGTATTTATCTGTTAAGATATTGTGCAATCTAGTTAGATTGCTTATCAGTAATTGGTCAATAAGTTATCTCTTTATCTCTTATCACTATAAATAAGAGAGTTAAATGTAAATATAATCATCCCAGTACAATAAGCTTGAAGATCAATCTCATTCACCCTACGGGGTTTCTCCGTGGATGTAGGTGTTAGTGCCGAACCACGTGAAATCGCTTTGTCTTCTTTGATTTGGTTTTCGTCTAATCGATAATCTGACTCAATGGTACCTGTAATTGATTATGCTATCAGAGCGGGGAGATCTGCTCAATTTGCTTCCGTTATTTTTGAATTTTCTTTCAATGACTTTGTTCATATTCAATAAGTATAAATTTTGCTTATTGAACTAATATTTCTTTTATCGACAGAGCTATACTGCTTATACTTGGCGAACTCTGTGAAAATCAATTGTAACAAAGATAAAGTCATTTTTGTTCTCCAATGCAGGATCGTTTTCTGCTATCATTATTCCTTAACTTTAGCATGATTTTGTTTCTTAATGTTAAAGATGTTATTTCCGAAACTATTTTTCATTCCATATATTAGCACTCGTTTAATGATATGAATATATGATGTCGTCAATTTTGACTATTTTCCTTTTCTGTTTTAACCTTTGTTTCCAGTCGGATGAAGAATTCATGATATAGAACACTATATAAAGTCAGTGAAGGTGACAACTAACGTTCAATACATCAAGTTAGTTTTACATCTCATCATGATCATTGATGTTTTTATTCTTTCATCTTATCAAAAACTAAATCTCTATTGTAGTTCATTTAAGATTTTTGTATTTCTATTCTCCAAATATAATCTGGAAGTTAATACCTTTTGTATCCAGGGAGTATCATGATTTTTGTTTACTTTCCTGAATCAATAATATCAATTTGTATACAATCTACTCGGCATCATTTTCATGTTCATCAAAGATGCTCACTAAGAGGTTGTATAACATTCATTTTTCTCATATAAGATTCATGGATGCCCAAGTATCTCCATATGCTCATATTTATATTCATGATCTTGTTCATCTATTTAAAAAGCTTATATTGAGGTTTTGCTTCATCAAGACCTAAAATTTTCATGTACATCATATCAAAATAATGCGTTTCTGCATTAAAGTTAAAATTGGTTAAGCATGAGCCAACCGTCAATTCTTTCCGAATTCTCGTATCAATGACTCTGCCATATCTGGCATTCTCTTGTTCAGCTGATACTGAACTCATTGTCAATATTTTACCTTTTTTTTTTCTTCAATTTTCAGTCTGTTCCTTTTATTAGGAACATTCAAACTAGTATAAATCCAAAAAAAATAATTTTTTATAAGTCCTGCTCTTGTCCCATATCTTTGGGGTTAATCATCAAACCACAATCCAACATACAAGAGGTTGTATAATATTCATGTATTAAGGCATCAATAGCTTTCTTTGTTGTGTTATCGAACTAATTTATTGTTCTCTCTCAAAATCATGAGTCTCTTATCATAGTTTATGGGTATCAAACATAGATGTTAGAGCATTGCTCGATCGAACTCACAAGTGTTGCTATATCAAGCTTGTTGTCAAATTTAGTTGTCAAAACTATATCTTGATTTCTATTCTATAATAAGTTAAGTCTCGGTCTAGGATAGAGGTAGTTGAGAAACGAACCGGTCATCATTTGCGTTCTACCGTTTGAAGGCGAAGATCAACCTAAGCTTTTGGAGAACTTCATCAACAAAAGGTAAGTGAAGACTGAACCACCTATTTCTCAAGTTATATTCACTTTTCTATCCTTGAGACGATTGTCGCATAACTAATTAGACTAGCTTGCATAGACAAGAATTTCGAGTCGAGAACTAATTATTTAGTTTACGAATTTGTCGAAATATAATGACTAAGCTTAATGAACATTTTTTCATCCTTGATCAAATTCGGTGGAGAAAAATTTATTGTTCGGAACCGAATCTTGATTCAAATTTATCATTCGAAAATAGCCAGGAACAGTGATATGTGTCATTGATGTTATTCAGGAATGTTTCGAACTGATTTAGAGAAATATAGAACTACTATATTCGGAATACAAGACAGCGTTATCATTCTTACAAACTGGGAATATTGTTATATGTCTGAAGCCATATTACATGTGCTCGTACACATAGCGGAATAGCTATATATCGACTTTCATATTTGTGTTATTCGCATATTCATATGTACATCATGGGAAAATCTATTTGTTTCGTGATCCGGATAGGTATGTATCTTCTATATAAACAATTTTGGAACTGTGGTAAGGGAACCAGGTTAAAGTAAAACCGGTATGCGAACCAATACAGTTCTATGTTCTAGAACCAGTGTAGTACCCAAACCGGTACGCAAACTAGGTTCTGTGAACTCCGGAACCGGTAAAGGTCTTAAGTTTGCAAACCGATACGTGAACTAATTTTTTTTTGTCAACTCCAGAACTTAGTGTTGCACTTGCACCTAAGTTTGCAAACCGGTACGTGAACTGAAAAATTTATGACAACTCCGGAATTCGGTTTTGCTTATAAGTTTGCAAACCGGTCCGCGTACCTTGACTCAGCTGATTCACGAACTACTCAAGTATTTATACTTTGTGCATTTACCAACTATATCGATTGTGATTCAATTGCGATTAAATTATTTCTCTGAGATAATTTTCATTTGATCAATTCTCTAATTAACACTAGACTTATTTGATCATATGATTGTGACTCAAGATCAACGTCTTTGTGTTCATGGAAATGAGTGTTAAGCTTTTAAGTCCATACCGGCTAGTTTCGGATAACCATGTTGGACATAGTATTTGTACACGGTTCGGTTACGGTTTACCTAACCAAAGTGTATATCTTGTTTATGTGAATAAGATTCATCTTTCATCTAACAGTATTGTTTGCTTGGTTCCAAAGCTATCTTAGCTTAAACCTAAAACAACCCAGGCTTTGAAGTCTATATAAGGGGAACTCTTGGCAACTGGGATCTTTGAATCCTGACATTACTTTTTGGTGTGTCCTAGTTGTATCTAGAGTCGTCCTCTCCAGAAACCCTTTTAGGGTTTATTGACTATCAAAAACTTCACTGGGATTCGTGAAGCCAGGTCTAGTTATCTTTTATCTTGATAACTTGAGTATCCTGATCTTGTTCGATTGTTGATTTATCACTTGAACAAGATAGGTAGAAATCACAAAGTTCTCTTCGTCTTAACTTTGTGATTTCACAAGTTTTATACTTGTGAGGTGAATAATAATCTAGGGTGCACTTTGGGTTGCATAAGTCCGTATTTTGAGGATAGCCAGACTTTTTTCAAGTTGTTATCGATTTCCATCACCTGGATCTTATATTTGATCTGATCATCCGTTTCGATCGTAAATCAGGAAATCAATTATATAGGATGAATCTGTGGGAGGAAGATTTGGTTTAAAGTCTTCAATTGAGTTAAAATAACTCTTAGTTGGTGTGACATCATCTAAGGGAATCAATTGCGCGGAGTCCTGTTGGGATTCAAGAGGCGTAAGGAGCGCGATTGTACCTGAATCAGTGGGAGACTGAGTTCGGGCTCAAGTACATTCCAGACAGAAGTTAATTGGTAGTATGCTAGTGTCTGTAGCGGCTTAATACAGTTTGGCGTTCAATCTGGACTAGGTCCCGGGGTTTTTTTGCATTTGGGTTTCCTCGTTAATAAAATTTTTTGTGTCTATGTTATTTCTTTTTCCGCATTATATTATTTTATCTTTATAATTGAAATATCACAGGTTGTGCGTTGTTTAATCACAATAGATAGATCTGACCTTGTTTGTTGGATAAGACTTGATTGATCCTAGGATATTGGTCTTTGGTACCATCCAAGAACTCTCTTTTAGATATACTTTATTAATATAAAAATTAGAGATATACAAAACTCTGGGATATGATAAGCACATAAATTTGAATATCTCAAAGATATATGAATATTTCGGTTTCGGGATCTCGTATAAGTAATAAGAGTTTAGCACATGTTCAAGTCACCATGTCGATATTATGTAAACCTTCCAAATTAAATCTTTATGCATCTCGACATTTGTACATACTCAAAGACCACCAAACATATCAAAAATGCAAATACAGATTAAACCCTAAACAAAACCGGTCCTGCACCTGGGATCGGTCCTTCCCGCAAGGGATCAAGCCTTGCCAGTGATCGGCTTTACAAATGGATTGGTTCTGGATTGATCCTGAACTTCTTTTGACTATGAAACATAATTTTGCAAGTCTACTTCCTATGATTATGTATATGAAATTCCTTCATATATAATCCCAAGGATTGAATTCATTCTGGAAGTTCATACTCTATATAATAACAAGTTTCCAATTAGTGTAACGTCGATTTACGAAGCTTATAGATAAATTATACTTCATAACTCCATATACCAAAATTGTATAGAACAACTAGTATATCTTTCCTTGATACTTTGATCATAGTATAATGACCAAGTCACTGATACTAGACAAGTAAACAAACTACATTTTATATGTTATTTTTCAATAAATATTGACTTGATATAACTATGATAGAAATAAAACAAGTCAAGTGTGTAGTTACTAACCTCGAACTGAAGGATGATGTGTTCGTTGATGCCAACACGTCTTCAGGTTCTTCATGAGTAACAAGAGATAGTCCCAATATTTCTATGTTCCTAGTCTAACCTAACGAAGTTGAGTCTAATAATCAAATCAAGCAGCTTCGAGTTTTGGAACTAAAATATGACAACCAAACTTGACATACCAACGCTTGGTGAGTTCGACCGAGTAATACGCAAAAAGATTAAGTTCAGGTGAACAAATGATTAACTTGTTTAAATCCTTCTTTGGGTATCAAGAAGCGCTATTAGTACCATCCGTGAGAAACTAGATTGTTATATTAAGTTCTTGTTTAGTCCGTGGTCTTTTTCTTCTGGAATAAGGCCACTCAAGAGCTTTGAAGATCAAGCTATACATCTTCAAGTAATTTCGAATTTTTTGATAGAACTATTGATTAAGTCAAACTTAGACTCTATTATGAGCGACTATCAATAGTGAAAGCAAGCTGTTTTGCAGATGTTACATTGCATATTTTGAAGATTAAAGACTTTAAAGATCTTAGAAATCTTGGTTCGATTATCTGCTAGACTTGATTTACTGGGACAATGAAAATTTGATATCTTTGAGTTTTCATTTAACGAAATCTTCTCAAATTATGAATGAAAACTATTACTAATTTCCACCATGATTACTATTGTGTCTCTGACAACTACTAATTTCAAAGAAGATAAATACGAAGAAGCATAATCAGTACTTATACAAAGTGTATCATAAACAAGTAATCAGTATTTTGTAAGTTTTTTTTTTTTGATAGGTAACAATAGTAGTTGTTGATGATGCGAAAAATCGAAGTATAAATGGTACTAGCCTCTAATTAATTATAAAACCAAAACTAATAAACATTATTTCGATATAAAAATATTATATTTAAGTAAATAAGTTGCATCAAATAGAGGTGATTACATTCAAATCTTGGACACAATAAAATTCAACAGACTGTTGCATCCAGATGTACAACAGAGACTTGTATAATTTAAATTTGTTGCATCCACATCTTGAATGCAACAAAGATCTAATAAAGATTGTTGCATTTCAAATCTCGAACTTAAAACATATCAATTTTTGTTGAATTGAAAGTTGTGATGCAACCGGTTTTGTTGAACCAATTTTTTTTCCGAAAGCCTAGAAATAAATAATTAATATTTACGAGTTTAATTTGTTTATATTTTTATTACGAGGGTAGTGAAATGTGATTTGATGAGAACAACAGTCATAGTCAAATCACTAACTGGGATCAAAGTATATATATGTATATATATATATATATACATTATATTTTGTGTGTGTGTCATAACTATTATAATCTTACTAACACACAAAATATTTGCTCGCATCCACCAGCTTAGCAGTTGCGGTGATGTTGGTGGCAACGGTAGTAGCAGTAATTTTGGCACTGGCATTAGTGAAGAGTCCATATATTGGTAAGATAATTTCTGAAATATTATATATATATATTTATAATAAAACATAAATTATATTAAAAACTAAAGAACATACACTATGATGTTCTCATTATTTACAATTCCTTCCAAAGCTTTGTATTTAACTACATTATGGTGAGAATTAGACTCTACAAAAAAAAAAAAAACTTATTTCCTTCAACTCCATTTCGCTAGTTTATCTGCCTCGCTATTAAGATCTCTATTTACATATTTAATATCTAAAACCCTATTCACCTCTAAAATAGAAAGAGCATCCTTAATTATTTTCATTGTTCTCCATTCACAGCTAGCTTTTTTGTTCAAAAAAGAAACCACATCTCTGCAATCTGATCTGATCTTGATATTCTGAAAATTCTTATCCACATACCATTCTAAGATTTTCTGAATAGCTAAGGCTTCTGCTGTTGTTGACAATGTTGTGCTACCTGAAAAACATCTAATATCAATTATCCATTGTTTTGCCAAAACCAACCCAAAAAGGTTTAACAAACTCTTAAAGGAAGCATCAATGTAAAAAAAACATTATCCATAATATCTTCTGCGTTGTCTGATTTCAAATTTTCTCCATTTTTTTCCCATTTGTTGCAGCATCTGTTTTCTTCCTATATTACTTTCTTAATCCTTAATAGAATTTTGAATCATAGTAATACAATCTATATGATTTGGTTTAACCCTTTTAACAAAGTGGAATTTCTTTAACTCCACATGTTCCAACATATTATACTGAAAATATCTTTTCATTCATTCAATGGTGAAATAAATCAGGATCTAATCTGATTTAAAAAGTCATCGTTAAAACTAGGCATCTGTATTCCTAAGACAAACCACACAGCCCTAGTGAAATTATAAGTGATAAACAAACGTTGAGAAATTTCCAAATGTTGCCCATCACACAAAACACAGTATGAATCCACATGATTCAAAACACCACTTATTTTTTGCTTTTAAAGACATAATATCAATAACCATTTTCCAAACAAACATCACAGTGCTAGATAACAATTTCATATGCTAGATGTTAAGGCATAATTTATTTATTTTTATGGGTTTTAAGCGGAATTTTTTTGATCGTGCACTGCGAATTCAAAATTTGAACGAGCAGTTTGATAACCGTCCGATTGTGTAGATATGACGTCATCATCTCTTAAACTTAAAGGTTATTTAATGTTTGGTACCCAACAAATGTCCAACACCTAGCTTTGGTACCCAACATTTGAAATATTAAGGGTTAGTACCTAGACCAAACGTTGACTGTCAAAGACCGGTTTGACCAATTTTTATTTTTATTTTTTCACACTTATATTTTATTTTGCAAAATAACTATCAAAATATTATTCATTTTTACAATTGTACCCAGGAGAAAACCCTTTAATCTTCTTTGACCGTTTTTTCCTGACTCTTACGAAAAATCTCAACCCATGATAACTCTTTCCGACTCAATGGTTTTGCAGCCGCCATCTCCAACATCGATCAACAAAATCAATAATCACAAAAAATCCATATCAACAAACCCTAGAAAAACAAAAAACGGAAAACATAAGAAATTTATTTCTAAGTATATAGTATATACCGATAAATTGAGCTAAAACCTTGAAGTAATTGATTAAGAAAAAGATGGAGAATTGAATCTTGGATTGAGAAATTAGGGGACATTCTGGGAGAAATAATTGAGGATTTTCTTTTGGGGGAATAAGGAGGACGGGAAGATAATTGGACTTAATGTAGGGAACACCTGTTCATACTGTATGATATGGATTGGGGTCTTATTTTCATTATATATATCTCGATTCTAAAATCTCATTTTCTGTGATTCGTTGATTAAATTTTGTTGGATTTTAAGAACATAAAGAACAGTTAGAGAAAGTTGGACTAGAAAACAATTACAGTCAGTTGGGAAGCTACTGTTTGTAGGTTATTAGTTTTGTTAGTTCATGTGGATGTATGATAGATTAGGAATGATTAGGTTGACATAGTGATGATTTTTGGTTTTGATAATCAGTAAATCATCTTGATTAAAAGTAAACGTTGTTGAAAGAGACCTGTATTTGACCTAATTTAACTTGAATGATGTTCTAGATGCTTTACTTTATGAATTAAACTAATGTCTTGATGTTCAACTGATTTGGATAGCTTAACATGTGCAATTTTCTTTAGGCTGATCATCATATGCTAAGCACTATATTAGTGTTAAAATCAGGAGAGTATGATTTTTATGATAACTAATTTTCAATTCTCTTGTAATCGAAGATGATTAAAACCATTTTTGGATTTTCTTTATCACTGATTGCTTGATATATTCTCAGCTATTTTTTATTTTGTTAGGTATTTGAACTGTTTTATCTTACTGTTTGAAACTACTTCTAGTTGTTGTTACGGATTACAAATTTACACCAAGAAACTTTTCGAGAATTACTGCAAGATCATAGTTTAGAGATTCAACTTGCAAAAATTTCTGCCACAAATTATCTCTGCCATGTTATATTCTTTCCTCCATTAACGATGGTGTTGTGTTTTAGTTAACAATGAGGGTAAAATTATAAAATCAATAATATTTTAATAAAAAATTGAAGAAAATGAAATAAAAATTGGTCAAATGGGTGAGTTTGACAGTCAACGGTTTGTCTAGGTACTAACCCTTAATTTCTTAAGTGTTGGGTACCAAAGCTAGGTGTTGGACATTTGTTGGTGTTAGAGTTATTATAGCTTACATATTAGTCAAGTAATAGTCTTTCTATATTTTAGGACTCTAGGTTTCTATGTTTAGATGTTTACCTAATATGGATCAGATGTTTAAATATTTATATACGTGACATAGAGAGGTTGTAGATTCATCTCCGCCTATTCTCTTATTCTGTTATATACTCTTATACTTTTTCTCTTCTTGTGCTTTGCCAAGTTTAACTTGGTATCACAGCCATCTTCTGTCCTCTTCCATTATTGGTAGGCTACCTTCAATCTCTATTATTGGTAGACTATCATTAAAATCAGATTTTTTTTAATTATCTGTGATGTGTTAAACCCTAAGATGTGTATCTAGGGTTTGTGGTTAGTTTGAAGGTACTGGAAGATTAGTTTTGGTGAAGTATTAAGGTTTGTTACATCTTCTAGTACTTGAAAGTTCAATTCTATGTGTTTCTAGTTTTGTTACCTAGACAGTTGAGTTTGGTGTGGTTCCATTCTTGTTACGTGAAGAGTATCTACAGTGGTGCTAAGAAGTTGTTTAGCTTAAGCTATTTTTTTTATATATATAAACTAGTTTTCTAGATCAGTTAATAGTTGTGATGAGAGAAGACGACTGTAAGCAACCCTTGACATAAAGTAAAACTAGTATACATGTAAGTGATGACATGGGTAGGTCTATTATTGTTGTTAGACTAAACGGAAGAGATAATTTTCTTGGTTGGCAGAATGTTGTTAGAGTCTCTCTAATTGGGAAAGACAAACTATACCATATAACAGGTTAACCACCTGCTAAAGAATCATCTAGTGACGGAACTTGGGTTCGAGATGACGCAATAGTTCTTGGTTGGCTATGGAACAGCATGGAACCTCATGTGTTCCGAAACGTTCAGTTTATGAAAAGTGCTAAGAGTGTTTGGTCTTTCCTAGAAGAGTTGTTCTCTCAAGCAAAGAACGGTTCGAGGATCTATGAGATTTATGAAAAGTTGTTTAATAACCAACAAGGTGAAAAATATCTGGTGGAGCACTTTGGGTTATTGTGTGGTTTATGGGAAGAACTTGATGAACACCATCCTCTGACTACTTTTTTGGAAGAGCTGAAAAAACAATGTGAAGAGTTTCGTGTGGTGTTGTTTTTATCTACACTTAACTCCGAGTATAAGGCATTCAACAAATTCTTGCAAGTGCGACTCTTCCATAAGCTGTAAATTCCTTCTTTAGGCTTTAACGTGCTTCTTTGGGTGCTAGTTCTAGCTCTTCAACTAGTCAGCAAGAGTCTTCAGCTTTATATACTAGTGATGGTGGTCGAGGAGACTATAAAGGTGGTCGATCTGGTCATGGTGGTCGTGGAGGTCGTCGTGGAGGACGAGGAGACTATAGAGGTGGTCGAACTGGTCCTGGTGATTAGAGTGGTCGCGGGTATGGTCTTGGTAGCAGTATCTCATGCACTTATTGTGGTATGACAGGCCATACAGTTAATTATTGTTGGGATAAAAATGGAAAACCTGCAACTGCAAATCATGTTTGTAGTGAGGCAGAGCTGTCATCCTCTTTTGTTGTTCCTGAAGCTAATATTAATAAGGGTTTATCAATCCAACTTGGTCAACTTATTCAGCACTTGAGAGCAATAACTCCATCTGGTCCATCATCTTCAACTGGTACATTAGCTCATCAAGGTAACGTAGCTTTCATTGCAGGAACTACCGCTCCCTCTACTTGGGTTATCGACTCTGGAGCTAATGCTCACATTTTTTGTATTCCCTCCGTATTCTCTAAGTTTCAGTTAAACCCTTCAAGTGTTGTGTTAGCTGACGGATCCACACGTTCTGTTGTTGGGAAGGGTGATCTCCATCCCACAAAGAATCTTCATTTATCATCTAGCTTATTTGTTCCCAAGTTTCCATTTAATATAATATATGTGAGCCGGCTAACGAATCCCTTAATTGCCCAATCACATTTTACCCTACTCATTGTGTTTTCCAGGATCTTCGGACGCAGAAGATGATTGGTTCGGGGCATGAAAGGGATGGACTTTATTATCTGGATGTTGATAAACCTATTGCATCAGTCTTTAGTGCTTCTGTTTCTCCATTTCAATGACATTGTCGTCTTGGTCATCTTTCAATCGAGAAGTTACGTTCTGTTATAGGTAACCTAAGTCCAGTTTCTAAGTTAAAGTGTGAATCTTGTCAACTTGGAAAGCATCACCGTAATTCTTTTCCAAGTAGTACTCATAGTCGTCAGTCGATCCCATTCTCTTTAGTACATTCAGACATATGGGGTCCTTATCATACAAAAAGTGTTTTGAATTATTAGTATTATGTTATTTCGTTGACGATTTCTCTCGTATGACATGGTTATTTCTTATGAAAGATCGTTCGGAATTACCGCATATATTTCATACCTTCTATAATGAAATCCAGACCCAGTTTGAAAACAAAATCAAAATCTTTCGTTCCGATAATGCTACCGAGTATCTCCAAAAATGTATGAGCAAATTTTTAGCAGACCATGGTATTATTCATCAAATATCTTGCTCGTATACCTCTAAACAAAACGGTGTCGCTGAACGTAAGCACCTCCACCTTTTAGATGTTGCTCGTACTCTTATGATTTCTATGAATGAGCCTAAACAGTTTTGGGATGATGTTGTTTTGGCGGCAAATTTTCTGATTAACCGGATGCCTACATGAGTACTTGGACATAAATCTCCGTTTTCACTTCTGTATCCAGAAACTTCTCCATTTTTCAGTTATACCACGGGTATTTGGGTGTGTGGCTTTTTTGCATATTCTAGGTCCTAAAAGTCATGATAAATTATCTCCAAGGTCAGTCAAGTGTGTTTTTCTAGGTTATTCTCGTACTAAAAAAGGATACTGGTTTTATTGCCCGACTACTCGTTATTCTTATGTTAGTGCTGATGTCACTTTCTTCGAGTCTAATCCATATTTCTCATCTTCAGGTACTCTTATTGACCTGGATGTCTTAGATGGTCGAAAAAAAGATAACTTTGAACCTTTACCTACTCTTCCAGTTCCAGATAGGTCGAAGTCTATTCGTGATCTCATTGTTTTTGAATTCAACTCTAATCCGGTGTCCTTAGATCAGTCAGTGCCAGTTATTTCCAGTCCAACAGCTATAGAACCTTCGTTGGATAGTATTCCGGATGTGGAAGACTCTATTCACCTAGTGCAGGTATATCAACAATCCAAGACGAGAAACGTTTATGCCTGGGAGCCCGATCATCTTCTGATGACGATTCTGAAGTTCTTGGAGGAGACCAACCTACTACACCGTATCCAATCACCAATGATATAGATGTGCCTATTGCCTTCGTTCTTGTACTCAACATCCATTATCTGATGTTATGTCATATCATCGTCTTTCTCCTTCTTTATATTCTTTTGCTTTGGCCATGTCATCGATTTCTATTCCAAAGTCACATGTGCAAGCATTGAAAATACCTGTATGGAAGTCGGCTATGGATGAGGAAAAAGTTGCACTTGATCAAAATGACACTTGGGTGTATACCGAGTTACCACCAGGTAAGAAAGCAGTTGGGTGTAGGTGGGTGTTTACTGTTAAATATCATCCTAACGGTTCTATTGAAATGTTAAAAGCTCGTTTGGTTGCAAAGGGATATACCCAGCTGTATGGTGTGGATTATACCGAAACGTTCTCCCCTGTTGCTCGACTGAATTCAGTTCGTATACTTATTTCTGTAGTTGTTAACAAAAATTGTCCTTTATATCAGCTGGATATAAAGAATGCATTCCTACACGGTGATCTTCAAGATGAAGTATACATGATACAGCTAACGGGTTATGAGAAGAAGGGTGAGGAGGACCTTGTTTGTAAGTTAAAAAAAGCACTTTACGGCTTGAAACAATCTCCACGTGCTTGGTTTGATAAGTTCAGTAGTGTTTTGGAAGAATATGGTTTCATTCGAGAAGTTTCTGACCATTATGTGTTTGTTCGACACTCTTCGGCTGGAATCATTATTCTTATTGTGTATGTTGACGATATTATCATTACTGGTGGTGATTCTCAAGGTATATCCGAATTGAAGCATCATCTTAGCCAGAAATTTCATACCAAGATTTAGGTTTGTTGCGCTATTTCTTGGGAATTGAAGTTGCTCGTTCAAAGGTAGCTATAAGTCTTTCTCAATGGAAATATGCTCTTGATCTTATTTCTGAGATGGGTCTTCTTGGTACAAAGTCTGCCGACACTCTCATGGACTATTCAGTGAGGCTATGTAATGAGCAAGGTGAATTGTTTAATGATGTTGGTCGATACAGGAGGCTTGTTGGGAAGTTGATATATTTGACTGTAACTCGTCCGGATATTACATATGCAGTTGGTGTTATTAGTCAGTGCAGGAGATAAAGTAGATCGTCGTTCGACCTCTGGATATTGTACCTTTATTGGTGGTAATCTAGTTACTTGGCGTAGTAAGAAGCAACAAGTGGTAGCTAAGTCTAGTTCTGAAGACGAATATCGAGCTATGTCTTACACTATTTGTGAGATGTTATGGGTTCAATGCCTACTTGGAGAAATGGGTGTCAATGTTCCTGGACCTATACAAATGTTTTGCGATAATCAAGCCGCAAGATACATCATGAATAATCCAGTTTTTCATGAACGTACCAAACATATTGAAGTCGACTGTCATTTCATTCGTGAGAAAATGATAAGGAAACAAATTATTTGTCCTTATGTAAGATCTGAAGAACAATTGGCAGCCATATTTACCAAACCTCTTCAATCTTCATTGTTTAGTGGATTATGTAACAAGCTGGACATTATTGATCTATATGGTCCAGCTTGAGGGTGGATGTTAGAGTTATTATAGCTTACATATTAGTTAAGTAATAGTCTTTCTATATTTTAGGACTCTAGGTTTCTATGTTTAGATGTTTACCTAATATGAGTCGGATGTTTAAGTATTTATATACGTGACATAGAGAGGCTGCAGATTCATCTCCGCCTACTCTCTTATTATGTTCTATTATCTTCTACTTTTTCTCTTTTTGTGTTCTGCCAAGTTTAACTGTTGGGTACCAAACGTTAAATAACCCTAAACTTAACTATAGTTACTTGTTCCTGATTTTAACCAATCTTACTGGATTTTCCAAATATTTACCCATATTTTCACCTATTTGAATTATGTTCTTTCTTATTTTATCCTTCATCGTTGTGTTGCACATGTCAAAATCTCTAAGCGAATTCATAAACCAAACAACATATGATTATTTATCATTTTTATCATTAGCAAGATGATTATAATTTAACAAGATGATTATATATGATTATTTAACAAGATGATCACACAGCTAATTTCTATTTCGAGCCTATCACACTCGATTAGCGATTAGCATTCTTAAAACTTGATTAAATCATGTGACCCAACACCTGTGTAATGTAGATTTGTGCAAGAATGACTCCGTATGATTCATATATATAAGCACTTTTTGCCCAACTTCATCTTTCGGAATGGCGTACAAGTGAATGATGTCTGATACCAGTCCAGTGGTTACATCATTTACGATCTACATGATCGATCATTTAAGCACAAAATCAACAGACTAATAAGAATAAAAGTACCGAATTTGGAGGCTGTTGAAGAATCAAGTTGGACCCACCGTTTGAAGATCGGTTTTGACTTTCCAGACCTTCTGATGTCGCAAACTAGATGTTAAAAAGTGTATCTATCGTCGTCACCTGATTGCCGAGATTTTGGCGCTTTGTCAAAAGGAAAAGATTACATATCATTTTAAAAAACAGAAAGATTCCAAAAATTAGTTAAAATCCTGGAAGTATAACCATGGTTAGGTTTAAATATTGGTGATATCAGATCTTCACAATCCGACGGCAGAGGAAGTGCTCCTTCAAATTTTGAATTCGCAGTGCGCGATCAATTTTTTTTCTCCGTTTTAAGCCACAATTTATCGTGATTTGCATTCTGCTTGTTCGAAATTATTGACCTAGCAGTGAATTCACAGTTTTAATTGCATTTCTGACACAACCTATCCTGATTATTCACATTAATACTAGATGACCGCTGCCACGGTGGGGAGGGCCGACCGAAAAAAAAGGAAATACTGCTGTAATTGGACTGTAAAAGAAAATTTGTGGCGAAAGTGAAAGTATCACTTTTCCTGAAACGGAGGGAGTACATCGTTTTATTAGTTGCAATGGAAAATTAGTTGATGGATAAACCAAAATATGGCTACATAATGTGTTATGCATCCTTTGTGGTTTGCTTAATGGTTATGAAATCAATTTTTGAAGATTGTGCCTAAAATGATAAACACCTCCGACTTTTTCGTAAAAACTTTAAATATGATATTGTTGTTTGTACTCATTGTGTAGATCTCTTTAAAATCTTTTCAACGAGATAAAATTTGTAAAATTCTATGGCACAGATTTTTAGATATGTTATATTCTAGTTTGCTTGTCAATTGTACCCCTGAAAAAATATGATACATAAGAAATTATAATACAATTTGACTCTAATACCTATTTGCCCGTCCTCTTTGGTTTATTCACGAAAATGTTTAATACCTTATTGCCGTTCCTTTTCAATTTATTTACGAAAATGTCTAATGGGATACCAAAATTTGGTACCAATACCAAACAAATCCAATCTTTTTGTGTCAGATTGGTGTGTCACATTGACACAAAGTCACCATATATAGAGTCCTCCCTCGCTTTGTTCGGTCGGCCTAATTAGCAACATCAACTGGTGAAAAACTATATCGCCATTTATGGATTTGATCCATACTGGTTCACAAATTCTCTGTTGCATAATTAAAATCTGAGGCAAACAATTAATTAGCGGGGCAGTAGCCACACAAAAATTTGTTGGGTCTTACGTCGAAGACTTATACTGCCATTCTAGGGCTGGGGGTGTAACGAGTGAAATGACCGATAGAAGGAAAGTGTCAGCTGCGCCTGCCCCAACGAAACCAGACCTCTCCTTCCTCTTTCATGTCCATCAATAAAACCTTCGGAAAACCCTAGATTCCTACATATCCAGCTACCCTGACCTATTCTGTTACTTCTTCTTGATATGAATTGAGCGAATCTGGAAATTTCCCTAATTTTACAATAAAAAGGAACCATCATTATTCAACTTAATCACTCGTATGCTACATCTCTTAATGATTCTGATCTTGATCTTGAAAAAGGTACGGTTTTTGTTCAACCCAATTTCTACATTATTGAATAAAAATCCGATCTTTGAAATTTTCAATAGAAATGTCATATGGGAATTAAACATTTTGATGTATTTGGGTACTTTGTTATGGAACTGTCTTCAGTGTTTGATAAAATGCCCAACTGAAAGAAGTGCTTCGTTATCGAACACTGTGAAATTAAAGAGAATATGAAGAAGAAATTTGAATCCTGCTTTATTAGTTTTAACCATGAATCTTATGGTTCTATTTAGTCGTAGAAACAGTATGGGCATTTCGCATTATCATCGCTATGTTTCACGATTATTCCTTTGTGATGCTAGTAGTAGTTTCAGAAACAACAATATTAATGAGAATGTATCTGATATTACTGCTGACGACTTTAAAAAAAGTGAAAAAACGTTGAGTTTTGGTTTTGATTATGAGGGACAAAATGTTTTCGAGGAGACACTTTTAGGGGTTTCCTCTTATCATGATAGCGATGATGATTCTGAGGAGTGTTTGTGGTCGAGAAGGAGGCCATTTGCTGATATTGTAGTGGATGTTGATAGAATTTTGAAAGTACTTCAACAAGATAGACCTAGTTTTGATACTATATTAGCACTTGATAAGTTACGACTTAATGTTTGTAGTAAGATAGTTAGAGAAGTTCTTGTAAAGATCGCAAAAAGGTTTAGTGCGAGTAAAGTAAGGTGTGCGCGCTTGGTATACGAGTTCTTTATGTGGTCAGCGAGGCAGGAAAGCTACAGGCATACATCGAATGAATATAACTTAGCGATTAAGGTATGTGCTGAGTGCGAGATGTACTCGACTATAGAGGACTTAGTGGATGAGATGATGAAAAGTGGTTGTAGGACTACAGCAAGAACTTTTAATCTCGTGATGTATAATAGTGGCAACGTGCGTAATGCGAGGAGGTTACTTTTGCGGTTTTTGAATTCTAAGACGTTTTATTGTGGGCCATTCAAACATTCATGTAACTCCATTTTACATGCTCTTCTTGCGATGAAACAATACAAATTGATAGAGTGGTTTTACCGACGGATGCGTTTTGCAGGTCATTCCCCGGATATTTTAACTTATAATATTATTTTATGTACAAAGCTTAGGTTGAAAAAGTGGGGTCAGTTTCATGACTTGCACTGTGAGATGATTAAGAATGGGTTTCTTCCAGATCTCCATACATATAATATCATTCTGTATATGCATGGAAAAGCAGATAACAAACATTTGGCGATTGAGGTCTTGAATTCCATGAGAGAAGAGGGTTGTGATCCTAGTGTTCTTCACTTCACCTCATTAATATATGGCTTGAGTCGGGCTGGAAATCTAGAAGCATGCGAGTTTTTTCTCGATGAGATGATAAAGAAAGGTTGCATGCCTGATGTAGTTTGCTATACAGTTCTGGTTACAGGATATGTTGTGAAAGGCCATCTAGAGAAGGCTCAGGAAATGTTTGATGAGATGATTGTCAAGGGGCAGTTACCCAACGTTTTTACATACAATTCTATAATCCGTGGGCTTTGCAATGCAGGGAGGTTTTGTGAGGCACATTCCATGCTTGACAAAATGGAATTTAGAGGTTGCAATCCGAATTTTGTAGTGTACAGAACTCTGTTGATTAGTCTGAGAAGTGCTGGAAGATTTTCCGAAGCTGATGAAATACTAAGACTGATGGTGAAGAAAGGATTCAAGAGGTATAAGTTGTATCAAAGTGACAGATCACGCAAGAGTTGAAGATGTTCCTTTTGATGTGAACTTATTTGGTATTGTGTGATCCAACTGATTTCCAGCTGGACGAAGTTATTCCAGGGTTGAGCATCATGGATGCAGAAGGAATTCCTTTTGATCGTCATGGAAAAGGAATTGCTTTTGATAATTAAAGTCAATTTATTGAAGAAAGGAGGAAAACGATATATTAGGGAGAGAATGATATAGAGAAAGAGGAAAAGAAAAGGTACGCATAGCTACAGCCATCCTGATGTTGTACAACAAGAGAAATATAAAGTTTTCTGAGGGATACAAATAACACAGAGACTGCGCATTGGACTACCTGAGAATAAGTTATGATCTTGTTGCTTCCCTCATTGTTTTGGCTGAAGCGTCTCTGCCATTGAAGATGAGATCACTTTTCCTTCTTTTTTTTTCTCCCAATTAACCAGTCAATAGCCAGACGAGTGTGCTCCACAACAACCTCTCTCTCCAGGGGAATAAGAAGCAAACAACCCCGAGCACTTGCAGTTGACAAAACCAAGTTAAACATCTGGAAAAAGATAGACATGGTATGTATTCTTTCTCTACTTCTGTTAGACATAGAGTGAAAGCTTTCTCTATTACTTACCGTCAATAATGTCTATTCTCACTAACTCAACTGGTCCTTTATCGCTTGTTCCAGAACTGAGATGCTTGCTTAATAGCCGAGCAAAATCTTTGAGCCCAGCTGAACCGGGATTAATGGACACGTTGTTCAGTGCTTTTGAGGTGTTTATGAGGATGTATGCACTAAGATTTTCTGAAATTAGTGTGGTCATCTATTGCCTCTATGAGCATATTCGAACCTCGCATTCAGCGATGGGTATATCGAATTAAAGGCTACTGGAGCGGAGTAAGAGTTTATAGAAACACAGATGCAGATTCCGCAGAGCTGGAAGCTTTTGGTATCTCCAGAGAGTAAGAGTTTGGCTGCTACCATGTGCTATTACTGGAGTAATTTAAGCATCTCCTTTAATCTGGTACTCTGTCAATATTATGCTTCAACTTCATTAACTTGTTTGAATCTTTGCAATCCGCTCAATAGTTGCTTCTGAACGTTGTTCTATTATCGTTTATGGTAATGCTAATGTATTTTGAGATCATATCCTCAAAATCTAATACCATTTGTTTCAGTGCTTTCGTACAATTAAAGGCTTTTTTTGTTAGTATACAACATCTTTTCTCCTTCATATAAATATTTTTCTGTCTAAATTAAAATCAGTATCAGTGGTGATGGTTAACTACAACATAAGAACTTTATGTAAGAATCAGTTCTATAAGTTTTGTTAGTTAGTTTGGTTTATTGAATCGAGGGGCTATGCTGATTATCCTAGCTGCCTACAATCAATAGTGCTAGTAACTATATGAAAAAACAGCAAGAAATTGAATCATTCTTATGTTTGTGGAACATGAAACTGTAGTAAATTTCGACAAAAGCAGCTGTTAATGTGACTGAAGGAAACTCTTATTACTTATGGACAGGTAACATTCTTTTGTTGAGTCATTAAGATCGAAGTGTTCTATATCAGGAAGAGAAGAAAAAAAGTACAATAAAACTCTGGTCCTGAATGGGTTTCTTCCCTACTTCAGCAGGACAAAACCTTCATGTAGTTTCCTAATTATTAATAATAAGCACCTTTCCTTAGAAAGAAAGAAAGAAAGAAAGAAAGAAAGAAGAAAAAAAAAAAAAAAAAAAAAAAAAAAAACAACCCCCCCTGAAGATTTCTAGTATTCAAATCGACCATAACCAGATAAGTGTCTTTTATATGCCTCCTTGGACTCCCCACAGGATGCACTTCGAAATAAGGCATTACCATTGCTGCCGTTGCCAACATCAGATGTCTCCTTGATCTTTATTCCGGGGCTGCTTCCTTCTCCAATGTATTTTTCAGACAATGATGTCTCCTTAGTCTTTATTCCTAGGCTGCTTCCTTCTCCGATGTATTTTTCAGGCAAATTCACGCTCTTTTTGATTTTTTTCTCATTATTCTCGCCAACTTTTTTATTCTTGGTTTTGATGTTGTTGAATCTGGCCTTAATTCTGGTGAAGATGGATTTTGGTCTTGCTGTTTTTTTTTTTATTCTGGTGCTGATGTTGTGGCTGTTTTTGATTTCGGTGTTGATGCTTGTGATACTGTATCTTTACTCTTGGTGTCCATCTTTTATTCTAGAGAGCTATTGAATGGCAGGAAGCTTTATGCAAATTGTAGCAAGCCAAAATTGAGAGGTAGTGCGTGCAGAAGTATGTATTTATAGGGTCTGTAGCGAGACTTGTCATAGTTGTACATGGAATCCTAAATCGCTATTTTGTTATTCTTAATCCTTTATTCCGTTCCTTTCAGGACAGGGAATTAGAATTCTACTAGAACTATGTTTCAAAAATTAAAATTCACACTAATAAATATTAAATTATTAGGAAATAGGACAATCCCCAGCATCGACCATAACCATAGAAGTGTGCTAATATGCACTTCGAATTCATTTCCTGGTAGGCACTCAACGGCTTAACCTACAAGTCCCAGACTCCCAGCACTATCACTATTAGATAAGCCATCAATGTGTAGTTTAACAAGATTAGGATTTTGCCAAACAAGATTAGTTTATGCCATATACTAGTTTCTGTTACGGGAATTCTCAAATTCCTTACCTCAGCTGTAAAGAGGCTCCAAAATGGCCTCTTCCTAAGTAGCTCAAATAATCGATTGAATCATAATAAATTAAATCAATTAAATCATTTTCTATTTTCTCAAAACACTGATAGAAAGACATTTTCTATTTTATGTTAGGAAACAATCATAATCAATTAAATCATTCGCTAAAAGAAACCATTAGTTTCACCACAGTATTTACGATGGAGATTGCTTATAAGCAGAATGCACTTTTGATTCCAGCAAAGATACATGTTTGTCAAGCACAGAAACTACAGCTTCAAATTCTGTCAATTGCTGCTCCATCGCTTCAATTTGCTGAACGTATTCATCAAAGTTTCCATTTTTTTCCTTCAACTGTTCCACAAAAACCCGTAATCCAGAAGCTACATCACCCAGACCCTTGTATTCCTCTGCTACTCTGGTATTCATCTTCTCCAAAAGTTCCAGCAAGTTATTTGTGCCCTGACAACAATCAGATAAAATCAAAATTTAGACCCTTAAAATGGTATATCGGTATATAAGCCATTTCTAGTGCAATCTAAAACTCCTTTCAAGGAAATGTGACAGAAAACTAGGCAGAGACAGTAATTCACTCTCATTGTATGGAAAGTGAATCTGAACTAACCAATTTCAAGAAGACAATTCTATCTCCCTTATTAGTATATTGATCAGAGAACCTAAGATTACATACTAAAAGGGAAACGCAGAATAAGAAAAAACCACTCTTTTAGAAGAACCCTATACAAAACAAATACCACCCCAAGACGATCAAATTATAGATAGGTAGTGAGAGATCTGGTTTCAGATGTGCAATTTGACTAACACACTAAACACACAAACGTAAGTAAGTATAATTAAATGTAGAAAAAGTGAAGCGGAAAGAGTTGAGACCTGGAGTTCGCCTTCAATCATAGTAGAGACATTGGTGAAGAGATCATTCAGTGTGTCAGAAAGTTTGTCTACCTCCTCATTTGCAACCTTTTCCCCCATTCCAACATATGTATATTGATTCAACTTTGATACTTGGATGATAATCTCATCTAGAAAAAACAACTTATCATGTTTCAACAAATCACACAGATACAGCTAACAACCAAAAGGACGCAAAGAAACCAACAGTAAATCTTAACCAGTTGTGTCAAATTAATCACACAATCACAAAAAGTTGTGCCTATTTCAATAATCGGAAAGCTAATAAGTTACAAAATTTCTAAGACCTTTAAAATATGCACAACTCAGAGTAACATTTGAAATATGTACTTTCAAATTTCCCTACTATTAAAAGTGATGTCTTTTTAAATGTCCTAGAGTTATAAGAAATGATCTTGATTTGACTACCTTGAATTTCTTATCACCATAAAACCGTAACTGAGAGTACTCATATCATTGCTAGTCTTCTAAAACTGAGTCTACAATTTACTTGGAAACATACATCATCTTTCGCCAAATCTAATGAAAACCCGAAAAAGACAAGACATTTGGTGGAGAAAGAAAAAGAATAAGTCACATAAAATGGTTTGATCTACAGCAAAAATCAACTCAACTGCAGCTATATCATTAGAAACCTTCGGAATGTTGGGTTTTCCCTCTAACCAAAAGAGGGATCAATGACAAACAGACAAAGTGACTGAATCAATGAAGTTTCAGAGAATTTGATTAAGTTCGAGTACCATTTTAAAATTAAACATGAAGTCAAAAACTTTCTCAATAATCAATATTTAACAACAGATTTTCGCAATCGCAATTAGGTTTCCTTTATGCAAAAACCTAAACAATCGAAAGAAGAAACTCATTGAACCATAAAACGAAACAAACCTTTAGATTAGATTTTTTAGCAGCAGATCGCCATACAGAGAATCCCAAAATAATGTCAAATCAAATTCAAATCGAAGCCTTTTCCTCTGTTTCTAGTTCTACTGGCTGGAAGATTCTCTCTATATTTGAAGAGTTTTATTGTCCAATTTCTCTGTGAACAACACTCGAGGCACCTTTGACTTGACTTGTGTTGACTGTGAAGAAATCTTGCACACAAAAACCAAAAATGCCAGCCAATCAGTATCACTATTTAGATAAAAAAACATTCGAAGGTAAATGTAGCAGTAAGCCTTTTCCGTTGGCGTCAATCGACTAGTACTAGTACTAGACGACTGCTGCAGCAGTGGGGGCCGACGACCAAAACAAATATGACTAAAAACTAACAACGCCATTTCCTGCATTCATCACATTGACAAAACTGATTGTTGATGATTCCATCAAAATCAGCCAATCTTATAGCTTTTCTTGTGAAAATAAAGAAATGGAACTGGTGCATATTCTTCTCAATAACACCAGGTGTATCATAAAGGATCATCTGAGAGCCACCATATCCTAAGCGAATAATTTTTACACACTTTTAGTACTTCAACAACAATAAAGAATAAGAGAGGCTACTAATCATATGTGAATGGCCTGATATCTACAAATATGAATCAAAGGTGATATTACCTGATATTCTTCGCTAGAAATTATTCCAAGCATCCGTCTAGTAGTTCCAGGTTTATCTGTTGTAATTGAGAGTTTTTGACCAATCGTCTAGTTCGAAAGTGTACTCTTCCCAACATTTGGTTTACCAAGTACTGCCGCATGTCCTTCAAAAGCCGCATCCGAACTATGAATTTCAATACCAAAACCCCAATAGTTGCCTTACCTCATCAAGTGACATTGGCATGACAATCCGACTTTTCCCAACAAAAAACCCAACTCAAGGAAACAGATAATTTCACGGTTCAAAGAGTTACAAAAACAACTGGAACTGGTATTGCAAGATCGATGTTGGTCACTGCCGTTGCTTTTGAGACTGTTTGTCGAACACCTTGCGGACGTGAAACTGGTTATGAATCAATCAGTTTGCTGTTGTTTTGCATCTTATATAGCATCTTCCCTGCAATTCTCTAGCCTGCAAATTCGAGTTCTAAACAAACCCAATAATCATAATTACTCAGAAACTCTAAACACTTCTTAATCAACCAACAACAACCACCACTGTCTTCGAAATTTGGAGATGGGTCGAATTGTTGGTACATAGGTCGGAATATGTGAAGAACTTTGTCTTCTTAACCGAACAGTTTAAGAACTCTGTTTTTCAGAAAACAGAATTCGTTTAGAGTCCGAAACAATCAAACGATCCAATGAATTTTTGTAAGAAGTTTGAACTGGAAATCTGTAGGTTTGATTATATAGGAAGGGATTTAAATATCAATTTGTTTAATCATGTCAATTTGAATCTCGATTTGATGAAATTGTAACTCATTTTAATTTTTCTGCACAAACATTGTGACTGACAGCATTGGGTGTTTTTCACCACATAGGGACTCCTCCCTTTGGTCGTCGTCCAACTAGTACGAGTGTATTTATTACTCTGTCTTAGCCTTTATCATCTCCGTGTCAATCTTTTTTTTTTTTATAATCGACCAGTTACAAATTCAGCTATCACAGTTAGTAGACACTAAACTGGAGGTTGAACCATTACAGGGGATAACACAAGAAAAGAAAAGTAAGCTAATACAACAATGAGGAAAGTGAAACAAAGAGAAAAGCATATATGTGTTGAGACAAGAGTTGTTGCATCCAGATATAGAAATATACATTCTCACTTGATCCAGTTCTACAAAAGAAATCTTTGATTCCGCCAACTTATCATCAGCATCACTACGACCATGATTACAATAAACCACTACTGGAGCCCCTTTCAAGACGTGGGTATGTTGACGTTTAATTCTCATAAATGAGCCACGCGTGACATACAAGGATGCATCACTCCTCCAAGGAGCAGGATGACTAACAAAGGTGAACCAAGACCAGTTCCCTCCAAACAGAAGAGTGCCAAAAGACTGATTGAAAAAAAAGAACATAGTGAAAAAAATCCTCGATAACCTGCCTAGAAGAACACCCAAACTGTTGAAACATCCACCCAAAGCACTCATGGTCAAAGACAGGATTCATCTTACACCTATACCAAGCACTTGATGTCAATCTTATTTCTTTTCCATTTACAGTTACAATTATTTCTCTTCTGTTTTATCTTTTCAGTTAGTAATGAAGTCGGGTATGACAGCTTATAATTGTACGTGTCTTCATATATAAGTCATGCATCTTCTTGATTCATCTAATAAGAATCTTTTACCTTCTCTGCCATTTTCTCTATGGTATCAGAGCCGACCTGGGCCTGGTAACCTTTTTCTTTCTTGTTTCCACCATTATCATCTAAATTTTTTATTAAAATTCTTTGTATTTTCTATCAAAATTCAACATGGAATCAAACATCTCAAAAGTTCTTATTTATATAATCGCTAACATCGTTCTATTAAAGATTTAAGATCATATTTTCTTGACCTGGAGAGCTCTTCTTCTTCTATTGTTCAAGAAATACAATGTTTTAGGTTTTCTTTATGGATCTAAACCTTGTCCAGTTAGATATGACTGTGCTCGAGAAAATGCAGATGCGGCTGCAACTATAAATCCATAATATGTTAAGTGGAATGAAGAAGATCAAACATTTATTCTTTGGATTCAGCCGACAATTTCTGAAAGTGTGATTTCTTATGTTGCTGGACCAACAACATCCTATGAGCTTTGAAGATCTATTAAGGAGAGATTTGCTGCAATTTCTTCAACTCATGTGATTCAACTAAGAAAAAACCTCTCATCTCTCAAACAAGGTAACGAAAAAAAGCTCTCATCTCTTAGACAAGGTAACCATTCCATAATCAATTATCTTAATGAAATCAAGAAGATATCTGATTCTTTATATGTTGTTGGATCTTCTATCAGTGACTCTGAAGTGATAGTAAGTGTTCTTAATGGTCTTGGATCTAGTTTTGATTCCTTTTCTATATCAATTCGAGTTAGAAATCCTCCAGTCACTCTAGGAGAGTTACATAATCTCTTGCTCAGTGAGGAAATCATTTTAACAGAAAAGATCTATAAGTCTAGCTAATTTTGAAGAAGCTAAAGCCTTTGTAGCTTTTAGAGCAAATAAACCTTTTTTTTCATAATAATTCTAGATCAACCTATAATTCTTCACCAAGACCACTATTCCGATCTTATTTTCAATCTCATCCATTTTTTCCTAGTACTTCATCTGCATCCGTATTTTTCCTATAAGGAATACAACACCAAATCCATTTATTATTGGCAATATTACTTCACCATCTACTTCTAGTGTCAATCATGATCTGTTATGAGGCCTTCTAGACCAACTTGTCAAATCTGCTTTAAGTTTGGTCATTTAGCTATAGAATGCAACCAGTGCATGAATTTTGCTTATCAAGGAAGGCCAATTCCACAAAATATTCATGCTATGTTAGCAGCGGCTGATGTGCTTGGAGACAATCCTTGGTATTGTGACTCTGGTACTATAACACACATTACTTATGATGCTTAAGATCTTCAATACTTTCATTCATACACTGGAAATCAAAAAATAACAATACCAAAAGTCTTTGACATTGGTACATACAATAAATATTGATAACAAACACCTAGAATTTTACAAGTACCATTTGCTTCTCACAAACTGTTGTCAGTACATAAGTTTACAAGAGATAATAACTGCAGTATAATCTTTAAGATAATAACTTCTATGTAAAGGATCGCAAATCTGATAGAATTTTTTTCCAAGGTCATAGTAATAAAGGTCTATATCCCCTTCCTTTAACATCTACACCAACAACTACTTCAGAGGATGCTTTTATTGCTTATACTGCTTTGTCTGCTCATGTTGTGCAAATTTCACCTCATCTTATTCATATGTGACTTGGACACCTATCATTTCAGTATATGAAGAGAACTAGTCATCAATTACCTATTAGCTATCATCTTCTAAACCTTTTATTTGTAGTGACTGTGTTAGAGCACTGCTCGGTCGAACTCGCAAGCGTTGTTATCTCTTGCTTATTTGTCAAGTTTAGTTTATCAAAACTATATACTTGATTTCTAGTCTACTTATAGCTATGTCTCAGATTAGGATAGAAGTGTGTAGTTGAGCTTTAGACTTTTTTTTGCAGATGACTGCTTACTGTTCATAAAAGCTAGAATCCATGAAGCAAATCATTTAGCTACTATTATAGATCAGTTCAGTAAATTCTCTGGTCAGGCTGTCAATTTTGACAAATATGCAATGGCTTTTAGCCCTAGAGTTCCAAGTAATATTAGAAATACAATTTCAGGCATTCTTCAGATAAAGAGAATGGCTCTTCAAGAGAAATATTTGGGAGTTCCCCTTCTTCTCCAAAGAGATAAATCTCAATCATTCTCTCACTTAGTTGACAAACAGAAAGGTAGTTTAGCAACTTGGAAAGGTAAGTTTGTAGCTCCTCAAGGTCGAACTATTCTTATACAATCTATTTTTAGGTAACATGGCTAATCATCACCTTGCTGTTTTTCCTATGCCTAAAACCATTACTGACAAGATGGATTCTGTTCAGATGAACTTTCAATGGGGGAAAGGATGATAAGGGTGGAGGTATATATATCCTAAAAGGTGGTTGGATGTAGCCCTCCCCAAATCCTTAGGTGGTCTTAATATTAAAAGGACTGATTTCGTAAATCTGGCACTTCTCACTAAGTTAGCATGGATAATGTTACAACAACAAGATGAGCTATGGGTAAAATTTTTAAGTTGCAAATATTTCAGTAATACTAACCCTCTTAGTGATGCTGTGTCTACTTAGGGCTCATGGATCTGGAGGGGCATTTGTCAAGGTCTTGAAATAATTAAAAGGCATTATGTTTGGGAAATAGGAGATGGAAGCCAAATTTCTATTTGGAAAGATAACTGGATACCAAATAGAAATAAGCCACCAGATTCTACATTTTATTATACTCAAATGAATGTTGTTAGTCAGCTCATTGACAGTAATTCACACACCTGGAAACTTGAAACCCTCAATAGCCTTTTTGATGAGGAAACTGTCATTGAAATCCTTAGCATTAGAATCCCTTTTACAGGTTGTGACATTCTTAGGTGGTCTCCTGCCCAAAATGGGTGCTTCTCTGTTAAAACTGCATATAGAGTGATTCTGGATGAAGCCTTAGCTGCCTGCCCTTCTAAGAATAATATGGCAGTAAACTGGAAACTCTTATGGAAATTGAAACTTCCCCCTAGGATTCACCATTTTATATGGAAATATTTGCACGAATGTCTCTCTACTAAGGATAAGTTAGCTAGAATTACTAAACATAAAAATACTTCTTGTTGTTTATGTGATAATGGCATTGAGTCCTTCCAACATCTTTTTATTGATTTTCCTGTTGCTGCCAATATTTGGAATACTGTCAATCCTACTCTTTATCATTCCATCTGCAATTATAATCTTCATGACTGGCTTTGTAACATTTTGAATGCAGGAAGTAATGGTGTTTAGGTGGATTTTAAAACCTTTGAATATACTTGTTTTATTACTTGGTACATTTGGAAAGCGAGATGCTCTAGAAATTTTGACAATGCTCAAGTAAATGTAGCTAATATAGCTGAAAATATTGTTAATCATCTGGATGACTGGCACATTTCTGTATCTAATGTTACTAGGATCACCAATAGCAATATCTCAATCAGAAATAGTTGGACACCTCCTTTGCCTAGTTTTGAGAAGATAAATTTTGATGCATCCTTTATTGACAGCTTTCTTCCTTCTGGTATTGGACTAATCTTAAGGAATTTTGCAGGGAATTGCAATGGAGTGCGATGTACCTCAGTTAAAGCAATAGATGCAGAACAAGCTGAAACGTTAGGAGCTTTGGAAGTAGTTTTATGGGCGAAGGAAAGAGGATTCACAAGGATCCAACTGGAAGGAGTCAAGGAGATTGTCTGAATATTATAGGAGCTGTCACACCCCGCGAATTCTGGCACTAGAACCTAGCCCAAAATCCCGGAGCGCCACTATCGTAGGTCCAGATTTTCGTTTTTAAAATAAGTATAATTTAGAACTACGAGAAAATTCCAATAAATAAATAAATAATTTACAAAGCACTTTTAAATGGTTACAATTCATAATAAACAAATCAAGAAAAACCATAATTCAATGATACTAAAATACCAATGCCCAAATCCCCGTGATATATTATAATTTCTTTTCTTCAGCTGGTGTCTCTGTATACCGTGTAGGGAGAGAGGAAAAAGGGGTGAGCAACCACAGACCAGTAGAGAATTTCCAAAAATAATATAGTGCAGTGGAAAAACAAACCAAACAATGCATCAAATTAAGTCATAATAAAACAAGTACACTCTTTCAATTATTTACTGATTTTTATTTCAAACTTTTACTTAATCACACTTCCAATTTAAGTAATTAGCTTCTTAAATTATTTTAGAACATTTTATTAATTTTTCTTCAACCAAATATCAATAGCACTTTCTTTAGGTGCGTTCCAAATTTCGTAACTTTTCAATTTTAGAGATTTCACGCAGTTCCTTGTCTTAAATAGACTTTCCAACAAATCCTTAAATACTTTAGACTTGCAACCACTGCCCACCGCGACACACACTATTTGAATAGTTGTGGCCCTGAACTCGTCAAACTTGACAACCCCAATCTTTACCCATGGACCGCAGCCCAAATCACAAACAAACTTTAGACAACCCCATATCTGGTGCACCTCACAAGCGCAATAGCTATTGTGACCACACCAGTATTCATAAGCGCGATAGCTATTATGGATACATGATCTCATCAAACACATCTCAACATACACATCTACTGCCCACCGGCACTTCCTAGCCTGAGCTCTTAGCAAGTAGATTACCAATTTCACTATACCACCGACCGACTAATATTTCTCGGGCCAAAAATTATTAACGATTTTATTTCCTTAAATTTTTCTCTTGTAGGTAATATTTTATGTTTGTCGTTAATAGCTTCTCAATATACAGTTTGAAACTCTTGAACTCTGTTCACGTTTCTCAATTTTGTGTGTAACGTTACTGTTAACAAAAATGTGTGCCATTCCACTATCTTAACTTGTTTACTGTACTTTTACATTGGTTAACATCTGAACACAGAAACATTAGCAAGGGAACTCAACAGAATAAATTTATGGATTCAAAAGAAGGGGATTAGTTTGTTAGAAGTTAAGATGAGTGAGTTTTCAAGTTCCCACCAAGTCAAAACCAACACATTAGTTTCTGTTCTTGCGAAACAAAAAGGACAAACACGTTTTCAAAGTCTTATTTTTGAATCATGAGACTAAGCACAAGGTACACCAAAGATCATATGCATGGACAGTAGATATATAGTTTTGGAAGAAATAGGGTAAGCCCTTATGCGATGACGTCCTTTATAAACAATCAATGGCAAATAATACAACTATGCAATACATACAAAACTAATCAGTACGGCATGACGATAGCCTATATTAAAACGGAACCACAAATCCATGATGAGAATTTCTTGCAAAAAATCATATATATAATGCTAAAAATAGGTTTTAGTTTGTATTACGCGGAAACCCCTACCTCGATCGCTTAAAATCCAAAGAAATTGGGTAAACCCAATAGCAAATGAAATCACGATCAACTCCACAACGTCTCTCGCCCAAATAAGAATTACGTACTTCCTATAGTTTGAGAAAGAGAAATAATTAATGGAAGAGGAGATGGCTCTGTTAGGTATTGCGTTCACATGAGATCGGAAAGAACCGGGAGAAAGAAAAGAGAAGAGTCGTCTGGATTCCTTCCCTAACTAGGTTTTTGTTCATGTATGATGCATATATATATATCCGTATTTAATTAGGTTAAGGTGGAAAATTTAGTGGGTAAACGTGAGGGAGGAACTCATGAGCTAGGTTTGACCAAAAAGTCTACTTGGTCAACTTCAGATAAACGCACGACACTAATTATTGTATTTTTATTTTCTTCTTTAATCAATTATTTTGTCTAAATATAACATAGAAAACACACCCAAAAATGTATGTACTCATTTTCTAGAGAATCGGTTTTGGTAGAAAAACATTTTCAAAAGACGGATTATGACAGGAGCTATCCAAGGAAATCCAACTTAAGTGAAGTGGAAAACAAATAACACTATTAAAGATGTTATATTTATTTTATCAGGATTTGAACAATGGAAATGTATTTATGTTAGAGAGATACAAATAGTTTAGCTGATTCTTTGGCTAAATTTGCAAAATCTCAAGTAACCTCAATAGATTGGCTGTCTGAATGGCCTACTTGGATCAATAATTTGATCTTGAGTGACCAAAACAGTATTATTTCATCTTAATTCATTCAATAAAATCTTTTCGTATTGAAAAAAAAAAGCTTTAGACTTATGACGCTCACCAATTGAAGAAGAAGATCCACTGAAGAGTTTGGAGGAACTTCATCAACAAAAGGTATGTGGAGAGAAACTTATCTATCACTCAGAAGTCTATTCTATTCTATCTTCTAATGAGACTAAGTCGTATAGCTATATAGACTTTTACATTATACACATTTGATATTTCGAGCCGAGTTTATCTCGCTTATCTATTTCTCGAAATATGTGTTGAAAACTTTTATCTTTAGCTAAGTTCATCGTATTCTTGATGAGTTTAGTTGGAGACAATTTATTTGTTGGAAACTAAATATTAAGTCAAAGATGATCATGTGAAAATTACCTTAAACATCTTACATGATTTGTGTGAGACAATCATTTGATGTCAACTTGGGAAGTTTCGTATTGATCGATTAATCACTTGAAAATTACTTGAAGGTAGTGGTATGTGTAAGATTACCATTGTTGTCTTCCAAGGATGTTTCAATGATTAAATGAGAGTTTTAGAACGACTACCATGTCTAGATATAATACAGGTTGTATACTTTGTATGCTAACTATATAAGTCTAGTTCAGGTACGGAACTATTGTTTGAGAACCTTGTTTGCGAACTGGTTCACCTGTGAAAAGGTCCGGAGTTGTTGTTCGCGTACCCTGTTTGCGAACGGGCTAGACAAGGTCAAGTCCGAAACTGCTGTTCGCGTATACTGTTTTCACGGCTAGACAAATCCAAAGTCCGGAACTCTTGTTCGCGTACTCAGTTTGCGAACAAAGTGGTCAGGTTCTAAAATCGGCAAGTATGGATTTTCATACTCATGAACTCAGGTTCGTTTGTGAATTCAGTTTGCGAACTAAAGTCCCGTGAACTTTAATGGAATAAGGTATGTGAACTAGTTTAACAAACCTTGGCATTATGTTCATGAATTGGTTCTTGTACGTATAAGTACTTTGTACAATTACAAACCAAACCGATTTTGTTTCAAATGGTTCATATATATATATTTCTATGAGATGATGAACATTTGAACAACTCTCTTGAAACACATTTAGATTCATTTGATTATCTATCATGATTGATTGATCATCATATTTGATCTAGAAGTGTTAGATGAATATGGCTAAGTTATAAGTGTTAATATGGCTAACTTCGGTTAATTATTATTGAGCTAACAAGGTATACACGTTTGGGTACGGTTCATCCATATCTAAATATAGGTATATTTCATTTGTGTGTATCAAGCTAATACCATCTAACGGTGGAGATTGATTGCTTATTTTCTAAGCAGACTTAGCTTGAATCTTAAATCAGGAGTTCATCTAACGGTGAATATCAATTGCTTTGTTACTAAGCTATCTTAGCTTTGATTGTAAGCAACCCTGATTTGAAAGACTATATAAGAGAGAACTCTAGCATCTGGGAAACCTAATCCTGACACTTATGTGTATCCTAGTTGCAAACTAGAGTCGATTATCCTTTAACCTAGGTTTTTCCAAAACCATTATTAGGTTAACGACTTAATACTTCATTTGGGATTCGTGAAGCCAGATCTAACTATTTTCTCTGTAGTTGCGTATTCTGATCTTACTTGTTCTATCGTATTGAGTTTTATCTTCTCTAAGATTTACTCGAGATTTATCTCCGATAGGTAAGATATAAAAAGTAATCACAACAGTTCTTCTTCTCAGACTCTTGTGATTCCGCAATATTTTTTTTTGTTAATCAGTTGGGTTATTGTGAGGTGACTGATATTTCTAGGATGCTATTCGGGAGTATAAGACCGAGGTATTAGTTGAGTTTCATGTTCACCTTGATTTATCTTAAGATGGAAACAACAACCAGAATAGACTTATCTGTGGGAGAGCATTGCTCGGTCGAACTCGCAAGCGTTGCTATCTCAAGCTTGTTTGTCAAGTTTAGTTGCCAAAACTATAAGTCTTGATTTCTAGTCTACTTATAGCTAAGTCTCGGATTAGGATAGTAAGTGTAGTTGAGCCTTAGACTCCACGGCGTTCTTCGAATGAATACGAAGAACTACTCAAGGGAACTTGTGGAACTTCATCAACAAAAGGTATGTGGAGACTTGAACTTATCTATCACTCAAAAGTCTATCTATTCTATCTCCTATTTGAGACAAAAGTTGTATTGCTATATAGAATTCAATTATACACAGTTGCTATTTTGAGCCGAGTCTATCTCGCTTATCTATTTCTCGAAATTTGTGTTGGTAAGCTTTCGCTTTAGCCAAGTTCATCTTTACTCGTGACGAAAGTCATGTTGATTATTTTAATAACTTGAAAATCGCTTTGATTAAAATAGTTTGTGAATAAAAACTATTTTAACATCCTCTAAGAAATTTTCAATGATTGAAATGAGAGTTTAGAACAAGTAACCATGGTTGGATATAAACATAGTGTGTTCTCACATTTGTGTAAAATTCCAAAACCGTGAACCCAAAGTATGCGTACCCGTACGCGTACTGGCGGTTGTTGGAAATCCGGGTAAGTATGCGTACCCGTACGCATACTGGCGGAAGTTTTATGTCCGTGAATTTCTGCTGGAGTTTGGAAGTGAAAAACAAACTCAATCCGGTTACTTAAGTACGCGTACCCTTTTGCATACTTAAGTAGGTTACTTTCTAAAATCGGTTTTTTCATGAACTAAAACATTTATATAATAAGGAATGCAATCTTCGCAAACCGTGGCTATAATGTTCATGAATTGATTCGAGTGAATCAAAATCGATTTTGCTTCGATTGTGTCTTGTATACTTCTATGAGATCTAAGAAATTGAACAACTCTCTAACTAGTTCATTTGAGTCATTTGAACTAGTTATGGTAAAGATGAATAAGGTTGATATGAAAGTGATCATATGGCTAACCATTGGTTAACTATTGTTTAATTAACCGACTAAGTGTACAAGTTTAGGTACGGTTACTCAAACCTAAATGAAGTTACATTTTATTTGTGTATAACAAGCTAAGTTCGATCTAACGGTTGAAAGATATTAGCTTGAATCTAATCAGGTTTTCATCTAATGGTGAATATTGAATGCTTTGTTACCAAGGTAACTTAGATTTCAAACCCTGATTTGAAATCTATACAAAGGAGAACTCTAGCAACTGGGAAATTTAATCCCCACACCTCCTGTGTGATACTAGTTGTATAAGCTAGAGTCGATTCTCCTTTAACCTTAGGTTTTTCACGAAACCCTATAGGTTAACGACTTAAAGACTTCATTGGGATTGTGAAGCCAGACCCAACTATTTTCTATGTAGTTGTGTGATCTGATCTTGTTGTTTTCTATCGTGATTGAGTACAATCATAAGATTGTCTTGAGATTTATATCTCTGATAGGAAAGATAGAAAAGTAGTCACAAACACCTTCGTCTTATCGTTTGTGATTCTACAATATCTTGTTTCGTTAATCGATTAAGATTATTGTGAGGTGATTGATAATTCTAGGCTGTTCTTCGGGAATATAAGTCCGGGTTATCAATTGGTTCCTGTTCACCTTGATTTATCAAAAGACGGAACAAAAACTCGTAGGTATATCTGTGGGAGACAGATTTATCTATTTAATAGACTTTTCTGTGTGATACAGATTTGTTTATCAAGTCTTCAACTTTGGGTCGTAGCAACTCTTGGTTGTGGGTGAGATCAGCTAAGGGAATCAAGTGCGTAGTATCCTGCTGGGATCAGAGACGTAAGGAGCATGACTGTACCTTGAATCAGTATGAGATTTATTAGGGTTCAACTACATTCCAGACCGAAGTTAGCTTTGTAGTAGGCTAGTGTCTGTAGCGGCTTAATACAGTATGGTGTTCAAATATGGACTAGGTCCCGAGGTTTTTCTGCATTTGCGGTTTTCCTCATTAACAAAATTCTTGTGTCTGTGTTATTTCTTTTCCGCATTATAGTTTGTTATATAATTGAAATATCACAGGTTGTGCGTTGAATCGATCAATTGGTAAATCCTACCTTTGGTTGTTGATTGAAATTGATCCTTGAACATTGGTCTTTGGTATCGTTCAAGTTATTTCTCTTATATTCAATCAGGCTCACAAATTACTATTTCTTTGATTGCGGATTGAATTGAGAGATTGAGATATAACTCTTTGATATACTTTTCTTAAGATTGAGTCTAACTGTCTAGTTGATTATCTTGAAAGTATATTGGAGTTAGTTCATACATATTGCTAAGCGAAATATTGGGTGAGGTTGTTAGACCCCCGCTTTTTCACTATCTAGGTTATTTACTGATTGAATTGAGAAAGAGATAAAGCTCTTTGATATATTTCTTGATTGAGTCTCACTTTAAAGTTGGTGTCTCGGAATTATATTGGAGTTAACTCCATACAGATTGCCGAACGAAATATTGGGTGTGGTTGTTATACCCCCGCGTTTTCAGACTGTCAGTTAGGTATAACTCATAAGATCCATTTTTTCCCTTGGACTTGTAGGGACCATGTCTTATTACTTTTTGTAATGGTTTTTCCTACTATTGTAATATCATTGATGACTACAGTAAGCATTAATAAGAAAATCCGACTTTACTTCAATCTTTAAATCTTTTAAATTGCAAGTTTAGAATTATATTAATCTGAAATAAAGGTGATAAGAACTGATGGAGAAGGGGAATTTAGTAATAATGAGCTTAGTGCTCTTTTAGGAACAAGTGGAGTATTACATCAGTACAATTGTGCATGTACTCCTGAGTAGAATGGAGTTGTTGAGAGTAGACACAACCATTTAGTTGGTCTATGCAAGACATTAATATTACAATCAAATTTAGCAGATTTTTTTTGGGTTGATGCTTGCAAACAACAAACTACTTAGCTAATAGACTCCCTACTGCTTCTATTCTTTTATTTACCCATATGAGAAGTTATATGGCAGTTCTCCAAATTATGCTTCTTTGAGAGTCTCTGGGTGTGCATGTTACCCTTGGCTCAAGCCATAAACTGGAGATAAGAAGTAAATTGTGTATTTTCATTGGGTATTCTTCTTCTTAGAAGGGTTATAGGTGTCTTTAACCATGTTCTGGCAGAGTTTTCATCTCAGGACATGTTACCTTTCATGAAGACCAATTTCCTGCATTAACTTTCAAGTTGGATAAAGTTTCCAACACTCCTTCTCAGAAATCTCATATGCTCTCTCAGATTTTAGTTACATCTCCGAATTCAGACATAGCTTTTCTGACAAAGAGTCTGACAATGCGAGTAGTTCTTTGAATTTTGTACACGCATCCGTATCTGAAGTTTTCACATCAACCACCACTTCTGCATCTATTGTTACTTTTACTTCAACACCAGTCTTAGCACCTGCTCTTGCGACAAATGCACACTCCATGACCACCAGGGGTAAAAGAGGTATTTTTAAACCAAAGACACCCAAAATATTATTCTCTACAAAGTATCCAGTTTCTGCATGACTTATTGCTTATATTGAAGTATTCATTCCTCCATTTGTTGCTCAAGCTAAAAAGAATCCTAAATGGCTGAAATTTATGAATAATGAATGTACTGCTCTCAAATCAGCTGGCACTTGGTCACTTGAGCCACCTCATCCTTCTCAAAATTTGGTTGGATGTAAGTGTGTTTTTAAAATCAAACATAATCCAGATGGTAGTGTTGAAAGGTACAAATCCATACTTGTTGCAAAGGGTTACCATCAACAGGAAGGTAATGACTATGAAAGACTTTTAGTCATGTTGCATAAGCCCACTACAATCATATCTGTGTTGTCTCTTGTTGTGCATAATAATTGGCATGTCAAACAACTTGACATAAGCAATGCATTTCTTCATGGTGACCTTAGGGACTCCAGGTTTTCAAGATCCAGATAATCATGATAATGTCTATAGACTACACAAGTCCATTTATGGCCTAAAGCAAGCTCATAGAGCCTGATATGAAAAATTAATGGATTTTTTACTCTCTCTTGGTTTTGAAGCTTCTCAAGATGATACCTCCTTATTCACATTCAAGAATGGGTCTACAATCATCATCATACTCATCTATGTCGATGATATTCTCATTGCAGGGTCTACTTCATCTGCTTGTGATTAGGTCATTTCTCAATCTTCTATTTCTTTCCATGTTAAAGTTTTAGGCCCCATACATTATTTTATGGGTTTGGAGATAAAGAGGAATGACACATCTGTGCATCTTTCACAAACCAAGTATGTTCTTTACCTCCTGAGAAAGACAAACATGATAGATGTCAAACCATGTTCTTCTTTGGCTATTACTGATGCAAAAATGTGCAAACTTGATGGTGAGCCTTTAGATGATGCTTCAAATTATAGATCTCTTATTGAAGCTTTACAATATGTTACTTGGACTAGGCCAGAGATTTGCTATGTTGTCGATCAGTATGCCAGAATAATCATACAACGATTCATTTGGTTGCTTCAAAAAGGATTTTAAGGTACTCAAAGGGACTTTGAATTTTGGTATTGTTCTTCAACATGCTTACCTGCATTATCCTCTTTATTTGACTCTAGCTGGGATGGTAACTCTGATGATATAATATCAACAAGTGGTTTTTTTGTATTTTTTAGTCATAATCCTGTTTCCTGGTCATCTAAGAAGCAACATACTGTTGCAAGAAGCTCTACAGAAGCTGAGTACAGATCATTGGCTCACACTGCTGCTAAAATCCTTTGGGTCTGTCGATTTCTCAAAGACTTAAATGTGTTTCGGTCCTCTCCTCCAACTCTTAGCTATGATAACAAGAGTTATATCTCCTTAGCATCAAATCCAGTTCTTCATAGCAGAATGAAACATGTTTCTATTGACTTTCATTTTATCAGGGAGCTGATTCAATCCAAAGTGCTAAAGATTCACTATGTTTCCACTGACTCACTTGTGGCTATTGTTTTTATAAAAGGTCTTTCCTCGGCCAGATTTGCATTTTGCGTGACAAGATGATGTACACTATGTGTCATCTTTTATCATTTCTTTGTGTGTAGTTAGTCTTATTTCTTTTCCATATACAGTTACATTTATTACTCTTACTGTATATTTTATCTTTTCCGCTAGTAATGACAATCGTCTATGACAACCTGTAATTTTACCTGTCTTCATATATAAGCCATGTATCTTCTTGATTCATTTAATAAGAATCTTTTACCTTATTTATCATTTTCTCTATCGACCACGCCAAATTGGATCTTGAAAGTATGTGTAGAACCTATTGCACCCCTTCGGGAAGCGAACTAGACTATCTTCCATCAAAATCTTCCTCCACCTCTATGGCGCTGAACCCATTACACCCCAAATTTATGGTATTTGAATCCAGATTACATAAAATGGAATCTAATCTCAAACTGTTTCAATAAGTTGGAATCCAAACCGATAAACCCTCTCATCAGCACCACCACCACTATTAAAATTTATTAGTTCACACATTACCGATATCGGATAAAATGAAATACAATCATAATCGTAATAATCCAATACAATCCAATACTAAACAAGAAACCCACTGATCTAGTAAGAAAAACATTTAGGAAACTTGAGAATAGGTTGATTGGCGGGCCTAAAAATTTGCTGAATATGATGTGATCGACAAGTTATAATTTTTTTTTTTTTACTTATTAGTATCCCACGTGGCAAGACTACATTGGTTTTTTAAAAAACGGGGGTTTAACAACCACACTCAATATTTCATTCGGCAATCTGAATAAACAAACTCCAATATACTTTCAAGAGAATCAACTAGACAGTCAGACTCAATCTATAGAAAAGTATATCAAAGAATTTATATCTCTGTTTCACAATGTAATCAGCAAATCAAACAGATAGAAATCCGCGAGCCTGATTATTATGTGAAACAACTTGAACGGTACCAAAGACCAATGTTCAAGTGTCAATCAATATAATTAACAACCAAAGGTTGGATTCACAATTGATTGAACTTAACGCACAACCTTTTATATTTCTATTATATAAAAAAATATAATGCGGAAAAGAAATAACACAGACACCATAATTTTGTTAACGAGGAAAACTGCAAATGAAGAAAACCCCCGGACCTAGTCCAGCTTTGAACTCCACACTTTATTAAGCAACAACAGATACTAGCCTACTACCAATGAACTTCAGACTGGAATGTAGTTTAGCCCTAAACAATCTCACACTGATCAAGGTACAGTTACGCTCCTTACATCTCTGAACCCCATCAGAATTCTACGCACTTGATTCCCTTAGCTGATCTCAACCACAACCAAGAGTTGCTACGACCCAAAGTCGAAGACTTGATAAACAAATCTGTCTCACACAAAAAAGTTTATTGGAATAGATAAATCTGTCTCCCACACAAAAACCTACGAGTTTTGTTACGTCTTTTGATAAATCAAGGTGTATAGGAACCAATTGATAAACCGGACTTATATTCCCGAAGAATAACCTAGTATTATCAATCACCTCAAAATAATCTTAATCGTATGGTAGCGAAACAAGATATTATGGAATCACAAACGATGAGACGAAGATGTTTGTGACTAATTTTTATCTTGCCTATCGGAGAATCAATTTCGAGAAAATCTTAGAGAAGATAGTACTCAATACGATAGAACATGGCAAGATCAGAACACGCAAATACATAGATAATAGTTTGGTATGGCTTCACAATCCCAATGAAGTCTTTAATTCGTTAACCTACAGGGTTTCGTGAAAAACCTAAGGTTAAAGGAGAATCAACTCTAGTTGCAACTAGTATCACACAGAAGGTATGGGGATTAGGTTTCCCAGTCGCTAGAGTTCTCCTTTATATAGTTTTCAAATCAGGGTTTGCAATCAATGTTACCTTGGTAACAAAGCATTTAATATTCACCGTTAGATGAAAACCTGATTAGATCCAAGCTAATATCTTTCAACCGTTAGATCGAACTTAGCTTGTTATACACAAATGAAATGTACCTTCATTTAGGTTTGAGTAACCGTACCTAAACGTGTACACTCGGTTGGCCCAACAGTAGTTAACCGAAATTAGCTATATGAACACTCTCATATCAACCTTATTCATCTTAACTACAACTAGTTCAAATGACTCAAATGAAACTAGTTATAGAGTTGTTTAATAGATATATTCTCATAGAAGTATACAAGAACACAATTGAAGCAAAATCAGTTTGATTCACTTGAATCAATTCATGAACATTATAGCCACGGTTTGCAAAGAATGCATTCCTTATTATATAAATGTATTAGTTCATGAACAAACCGATTTTAGAACTTTAACCACTCAAGTATGCAAACGGGTACGCATACTTAAAGTAGACGGTCTGAGTTTGGGTTTGCCACTATGCAAACGGGTACGCATACTTCCAAACACAGCAGAAATTTCCGGAACCAAACCCTTTCGCCAGTACGCGTACGGGTATGTGTACTTAGGTACTCGGAATTTCACAACTAACAAGCACGCATACAGGTATGCATATTATAGTTCCGGTCATGGATCACATACATGCAAGAATGCATACTATGTTCATAATCCAATGATGGTTAAGTGTTATAAACTCTATTTCAATCATTGAAACTTTCTTAGAGGATGACAATAGCTGTTTTCACGAACTATTAGCATCAAAGCAATTTTCAAGTTATTGAAATAATCATAACGAAACATTCCAAGTCTACATCAAATGAATGTATCACACAAACCATGTAAGATGTTACTCGGCGATTTTCACATGACCATCTTTTGACTTTCGTCAAGAATATAAGATGAACTTGGTTGAAGCGAAAGCTTACCAACACATATTTCGAGAAATATGTAAGCGATTTAAACTCATCTCGAAATCTTAAATGTGCATAATCGAATACTATATAGTAATACGACTTTTGTCTCAATATAAGAGATAAAGTAAAAATAGACTTTACAAGTGATAGATGAGTTTTAGTCTCCACATACCTTTTGTTGATGAAGTTCCACAAGCTCTCCTTAGTAGTTCTTCGTCTTCAATTGATGAACGTCGTGAAGTCTAATGCTCAACTACACAATCTATCCTAGTCCGAGACATCACTATAAGTAGACTAGAAATCAAGACTTATAGTTTTGATCACTAACATTGACAAACAAGCTTGAGATAGCAACGCTTGCGAGTTCGACCGAGCAGTGCTCTAACAATCTCCCCCTTTGTTAATTTTAGTGACAAAACTATCAATATATATGGATTACAAAATAAATAAACTTTATAGCTTCTCATCCAAATGCTTGATATCCCTTATTCTTCAACATTACTCGAAATCTTCGTCACTTCCAAGTACTCCAATGATTCTAGATGTGTTAAACTCGGTATCATAGTTGTTGAAGATCCGTAGCTATAACAATGAGAAAACAGTTGCTCTCAATCATTGTTATACAGTGTCATAGTATTATCACACATCATCAAAGTCCAATTGTATCACAACTTGGACAACAATACTATGGTGATATGTATCACTCCCCCTTAGTCAATACTTCTTCTCACAATGAAAACCACTCCTCCTTACATAATGATCCGTAAACCATATGTATTTATAGTGTGAACTACACATTAATTCTCCCCCTTTTTGTCAATATAAATTAGCAAAGGTACGAAAACTAGTGGGATCCTCATGAAATTTTCATAGAGATACTTCATGACCAAAAGAGAACAACATACCAACTTGTTTCCATGATTTCACATATTCGAAACTTAGTGTATTCATCAAGGAGTTATAAAGATACAAGATAACTCCTACAATATTCCACAGCCGCACTCCCCACAAAGATTTGGCAATTAAGCACAAGTTCAATTAAGAACTCTCCCCATAAAATGTCATTACCGAAAGAACAACAAGAGCGACCTTGCTTTTACAAGAAAAAAAGGATTTCCTTGGACATTAACAAATCACATGAAACAGGAATTTGTATCCAGAACTCAATTAAATTAAACACAAGGGAACCCGTGATTAATTTAATCGGAGATGCTCACATAAGAGAACTTATGGAGCCGCACGGTACATACACAAAGATGTGGATCGGGGAAAGACCAATACTGCGGACTAATCAAAGATTTATTCTATTTTTCATCACTATTTGCACGATGACATGTAATAGACTTAATACTTGAAAACAAAAGTTCATCCTATCTACCATCAATATTTGCATAATGACATAATAGACTTAAATTTTGTAGTCAAAAGTTCATTCTATCTTTTATCAATATTTTCATACCGACATATAATAAAGTTAACTTTTGAGCACATATGGGACAGTCACGATTCACGGACGTAAATAACATATCCCATAACAATTTGCAATATATAAAACCATAAAGATTAATACTGCAAAAATCATCTTCCAAATAAACTTTAGAATTTAAATAAATAAATCTAAAAACATTGCAAGATGAAAACGTTGGCAATAGCTATGTGTACTCACAATAATGGCTATTCCAAACCCTAGTTATCCTTCTTAAAAACACAAGAATAAATTCTCATAAGAAGTTTCCTAGACATTGAGACCTCTGAAAAATTCTTTATCGTCCCCGAACTCCTTGTCGTCAACAGCCATGGGAACATAAGGTTCATGAAGAAAGGAGTCAATTCCAACAAACCTTTTAAACTGATGCCGAACCAGGGCCTTCTGAATTTCAAGAGTTCTCAAAACAATAGCCTTTATTTGCTGAATCTCCTTCCTTGTTTCCTTCTATTCTTCAAGAACACCAGAAAAATTCTGAGAATTATAAGGAACGGCTCTTGGCTTCCTCACATGGCCTTTTTTTTTTTCAAAGTTGAAGGTAATGGAGATTTATCTTTTTCCTTCATGATTGATGGCTTAACAATCATATTAACATCGATTCCATCAGAAGACATAATGCTTGGAGTATCCATACGTACGGAATTGTGAGAGGAAATCACAAAATAATCTCAACAAGCAGTCTTATGATAAAAAGAATTTCAAGAGGAAGAAAAAGGAATGTAGGGTTACGGAACCTTTAAACACACAAGTTCACGCACGCACAACTCTCAACCCTAAAGAGGGTAGAATTGTAGAGAATAACCCTCTTTTATTGACTAAACAGGGAAGTTCCTTCCGATATCAATTAGATATGAAAACTAGGAGAATTCCAAATTGGCATAAACACAGTAAAACCAAAAAGAGAAGAAAAAACTAAAACATTTTTCTTTTCCCAAAGCCTGAGGTATGCACAATCTTGTCTCTTTTGATCAGGCACATGAGACAAGATGCACAAACCAACACAATCAAGTTGTGCTGGGGTGAACTATAATCTGTCAACAATATCCTTTTTGAAAGGAATTCATAGTACCTTGTTTCTCAGACACTTTGGACCGTACCCTTCTCTCTAGTGGTCTAGTCCTTTCTTTGGAAACTAACTTCTTCGAAGATGAGATGGGTTTACATACCTCAGGTGTTTTTGAACAAGTTTGAGCTTGTTTTCTAATCGATTTGCTCTTCGTTGAAGTTTGTTGACGTATCTTATTTTGTGTTTGTACTTGAAACACTTTGAGAGTTCACGACCCTTGAGAGAACAATAAGAACATGTCAACATGGAAGATGGTTCAAACGCCATAGATTTGTACGCCGCTAGGCACATAGTGGAACCTGAAAAATCAGGCAGAGAGTTTCCAACAGAAACAGATAAATCAATTTTTTCCTTCCAGAACGGTTGAGGTTTCTTCTGAAAGAATATCAAGATTGATGTATGTATTGCTACAATTATAAAAATAATTATTTTCATAAAGAAGTGCAACACTTGACTTTTCGTCCTCATTAGAATCATAGTGATCAGACATTTCATCAAGAGTTGCAGCAAGACCTTTGTTCCCAGTGTATTTTCTGCGATTCAGACACTCACTTGAAAAATGACCAAATCCTTTACACTTAAAGCACTGTGGCATATCCTCGTCATCAGTTTCGTCAATATCCCTGTTTTTAGGAGGAACACGATTATGAGGTTTAACTGATGACTTAGGTTTATCTCTGGAGAACTGTTTACTTCTCTTCAAAAGAAGATATCTAAACTGTCTTGTGATCAAGGAGACTGACTTGTCAAGATATTCAACTGATGAATCAGTCTCAGAAAGATCATCTTCAGAGACGTAAACACTTTTACTTTTGTCAAGTAATTTAGTGTTCATTTGTGCTTTGAAGGAAACATCTTTTCCATATTTGGATGTATGCTCATGATCAAATATCTTTAACTTCCCAACCATAGAATTTCTGGAAAGAGTTGCAAGGTTATTTCCCTCAACGATGGCATTCTTCTTAAAATCGTATCTAGATGGCAGCGATCTGAGAATTTTCATCACAATGTCCTTTTCAGGAATAGTCTTACCCAATGCAAAAGATGCATTAACAATTTCAGACACTTTGTGATTAAACTCATCAAATGAATCCTCATCTGCCATACGAAGGTTTTCCCAATCAGAATTTAGGTTTTGAAACCTAGCTTCATTTTCACAGGTATTCCCTTCAAATACGGTTTCTAAGATATCCCAAGCATCTTTAGACTTTGTGCAAGTAGTCACATGATGCTGGAGATCTGGGGTAATGGCATGGATGATAGCATTTAACCCGTCAGAATTTTTCTTTGCAGCAAGAACTTCTAAAGGATCATACTCACCAATATCCTTTGGAATAGTTACACCATTCACTGTAACTAAGGGAAGATCATAGCCATTAACAACCCTAACCCATGATTGAAAATCACGTGCTTGAAGAAAATCACGCATAGCAATTTTCCACCATAAGTAATTTGATCCATCGAAGACTAGTGGTATGTTTATAAAGATAGCATTTCGGTCCATATCCAGATCGCTACAAACACAAACTTATGAGGTCTTAAATGTGTTTGCATGCTCTGATACCAATTGAAAAAGCGAGGGTCTAATAACCACACCCAATATTTCGTTCGGAAATCTGAATTGAAAAACTCCAATATACTTTCAAGAGAATCAACTAGACAGTCAGACTCAATCTATAGAAAAGTATATCAAAGAGTTTATATCTCTGTTTCACAATATAATCAGCAAATAAAATAGATAGAAATCCGCAAGCCTGATTATTATGTGAAACAAATTGAACGGTACCAAAGACCAATGTTCAAGTGTCAATCAATATAATCAACAACCAAAGGTTGGATTCACAATTGATTGAACTTAACGCACAACCTGTGATATTTCTATTATATAACAAAATATAATGGGGAAAAGAAATAACATAGACACCATAATTTTGTTAACGAGGAAAAACGCAAATGCAGAAAAACCCCGGGACCTAGTCTAGTTTTGAACACCATACTGTATTAAGCCGCTACAAACACTAGCCTACTACTAATGAACTTCGGAATGGATGTAGTTGAGCCCTAATCAATCTCACACTGATCAAGGTACAGTTGCGCTCCTTACGTCTCTGAACCCCAGCAGGATTCTACGCACTTGATTCCCTTAGCTGATCTCACCCACAACCAAGAGTTGCTACGAACCAAAGTCGAAGACTTGAGAAACAAATCTGTCTCACATAGAAAAAAGTCTATTGGAATAGATAAATCTGTCTCCCACAAAAATACCTACGAGTTTTATTCCGTCTTTTGATAAATCGAGGTGTACAGGAACCAATTGATAAACCGGACTTATATTCCCAAAGAACATCCTAGTATTATCAATCACCTCACAATAATCTTAATCATATGGTAGCGAAACAAGATATTATGGAATCACAAACGATGAGACGAAGATGTTTGTGACTACTTTTTATCTTGCCTATCGGAGAATCAATCTCAAGCAAATCTTAGAGAAGATAGTACTCAATACAATAGAGCATGGCAAGATCAAGACACGTAACTACAGAGAAAATAGTTGGGTTTGGCTTCACAATCCCAATGAAATCTTTAAGTCGTTAACCTACAAGGTTTCGTGAAAAACCTAAGGTTAAAGGAGAATCGACTCTAGTCGCAACTAGTATCACACATAAGGTGTGGGGATTAGGTTTCCTAGTTGCTAGAGTTCTCCTTTATATAGTTTTCAAATCAGGGTTTGTAATCAATGTTACCTTGGTAACAAAGCATTAAATATTCACGGTTAGATGAAAACCGATTATATCCAAGATAATATCTTTCAACCTTTAGATCGAACTTAGCTTGTTATACACAAATGAAATGTACCTTCATTTAGGTTTGAGTAACCGTACCTAAACGTGTACACTCGGTTGGCTCAATAGTAGTTAACTGAAGTTAGATATATGAACACTCTCATATTAACCTTATTCATCTTAACCATAACTAGTTCAAATGACTCAAATGAAACTAGTTATAGAGTTGTTCGATTGCTATATTCTCATAGAAGTATACAAGAACACAATTGAAGCAAAATCGGTTTGATTCACTTGAATCAATTCATGAACATTATAGACACGGTTTGCAAAGAATGCATTCCTTATTATATAAATGTTTTAGTTCATGAACAAACCGATTTTAGAACTTTAACCACTCAAGTATGCAAGCGGGTACGCATACTTAAAGTAACCGGTCTGAGTTTGGGTTCGCCAGTATGCAAACGGGTATGCATAGTTCCAAACACAACAGAAATTTCCGGACCCAAACTCTTCGCCAGTACGCGTACGGGTATGTGTACTCAGGTACTCGGAATTTCACAACTAACAAGTACGCATACGGGTATGCATACTATAGTTCCGTTCATGGATCACATACATGCAAGAATGCATACTATGTTCATAATCCAATGATGGTTAAGTGTTCTAAACTCCATTTCAATCATTGAAACTTTCTTAGAGGATGACAATAGCCGTTTTCACGAACTATTAGCATCAAAGCAATTTTCAAGTTATTGAAATAATCATAACGAAACATTCCAAGTCTACATCAAATGATTGTATCACACAAACCATGTAAGATGTTACTCGGCGATTTTCACATGATCATCTTTTGACTTTCGTCAAGAATATAAGATGAACTTGGTTGAAGCGAAAGCTTACCAACACATATTTCGAGAAATATGTAAGCGAGTTAAACTCAGCTCGAAATCTCAAATGTGCATAATCGAATATTATATAGTAATATGACTTTTGTCTCAATATAGAAGATAGAGTAGAAATAGACTTTCAAAGTGATAGGTGAGTTTTAGTCTCCACATACCTTTTGTTTATGGAGTTCCACAAGCTCTCCTTAGTAGTTCTTCGTCTTCAATTGATGAACGCCATGAAGTCTAATGCTCAACTACACAATCTATCTTTGTCCGAGACATCACTATAAGTAGACTATAAATCAAGACTTATAGTTTTGATCACTAACATTGACAAACAATCTTGAGATAGCAACGCTTGCGAGTTCGACCGAGCAGTGCTCTAACAATTTTTCCCTATCCATTTACCGTCGTTGGTTATGTCAGATAGTGAAACTGTCAGTCTATAGTTGCACGTTAGAAGGACATAAAGTAATATAATTAACCATTTAATGCTATAACACACAAACTAAAGTGGCTGAACCACTTTGAGCTTGTTTTTTTTTTAGAAATTCAAATCATGGAGAAGATAAACCCTTGGTGAACAAATCAGCTGTTGCTTGATGCAAAGGTGAAATGTAGACCACCAGTAGGCATTTGGACTAAACTAACTCTCTCACAAAGTGAAAGGCAATTGCAAGATGCTTCATTTGGCTATGAAAGATAGGAACTAAATCTAAGGCAATGAAACCCTTGTTGCCACTAAACTTGAAAAATTCATAAAACCTCAGCTGCAGTGGATGCAAGTGACTTGTATTCAGCTTCTTTAGATGATCTAGAAACTGTAGGTTGTTGTCTGGATGACCAAGACATGGGATTTCACCAAAAAGATACACAAAGCTCACCTGTAGATACTCTGTCATAGGGGTTTCTAGACAAATCAACATCTGTGTATAAGCACCCCAAAATTGATCAAGGGTTACAAGGAGACTAATCCCAATACACAGTACAATTCTCTGAAAAGCTTTATCTCTATGAAGGATTGGCCTCCTTTTATAGGCAAAGCATGATATTAGGATTCCTAATACGTATGCCATAATACCTTTTCTGATAAGACTCTCAGCATTAGCCGTACACTTGTACTTGAATATAAGGTTTATTAAGACAACCACTAATAACTTTTTACGGGGCAACCCATATTCGCCACGTCATCGTCAATGGTGGCTTTGGTTTTGTATTATCGGAAGCCCCCATTCTTACTCCTTTGGCTGCGCCAAATCCGGGTGCTTACATAAGCCCCTTGAGTGTTTTCCAAATTTGTAATTATGACAACAATCAGCAGGCACTTTGATTTTATCTTTACTACCCTCTTCACTTCTTAATTTTAGTTTACCTGAAATAAATTGTTGTTCTCGCCTTGTCGTCTTCTTTTATCTATTCGAGTTGAACTTAACCGAAATCCCTTATTACTATTGATTTTGTTTCGCCCATACCACAGATCCTTGAAGTCGTCTGGGCTTCCTTCTTTGTCTTTTATCTTTCATCCTTCGTTATAGATGCATACGATCATGGCCTTGACCTTATTTTTTGTAAGATCCAACGGTAATTAGTATGATTAATCCTGAGAGGGGAATCCAACGTCTCCTCCTCTTTCCACCGCTCCATTCTTTGTACTGACATGTGTGTTCATCTCTGTCATCATCGTTTTCTCTCAAGCGTTTTGACACTTCGTCTTCCCATTATTTTCCAGTATAAATTCCTCCCTCCCCCCCCGTCATCTCTTATTTATTTTCCCTTCATTTCGTTTCAGAATCTCTATTTCTCTTTCCACTTTTTCTTTACCTCTCATCGTCTTTTTTTACTTTCTTCGGTTTTCATAAATCTCTTCTTAGCTATGGAGCCATGTTCGTCTGGCGCTGGTAAACAATTATCAAAGGAAGACTCTGCAACATGAGAAGAACGCGTTTGTTTGGTGCCGAGGCTGCCGATACACCCTTTTCCGGATCTGTTGTTTGAGATCACTTTATCACCTATCCAACTCGGACAGATCTTCAGGGTTATCATACTATCGATAATAGCCCGATTCTACTGAGCCCCGAAAGTGATTCTCCCATGATTCTTCCTCTTGAAAATTTTCCTCGAGTGTGTATCGAATGTGGTGATTATAGACAACCTCCAATTGATTTTGTCTCAACCACTCTTGTGAGTCATGAGTGGTCATCATAGAAACATAATATTATTTCAAAACCATGCCATTTACAACGTATTCGGGATCTTAATATCGAGGATGCTCTTAACATGTATACCCACCGGAGTATCTTCCGAGCTAATAAGGCTCTTCCTCTGGCTTATCTTCGATGGGTCTCGGGTGTTCATACCCTCGCTTTTGCCTGGAGGGAAGCATCCCCGACCTTGGAAGATGTTGTCGCTCTTACCAGATTGCCTATTCATAGTTCCCATAGTTTCGAAGAGGCCGATCCCGAGACAGCTATGACAACCGCGGATGAAACTTTGTTCAATACTTTGGTAGAAGTCCGAAAAGCCACTCGCAAGGTAGAAACTAGTGACCCGGGTGTCCCTGTTAAAGAGGATAAATGTGCTTCCCTTTCGGGTTGGATGAATTACTGGGCGCCCCAATTGACTGAAGTGATTGATAAGAAGAAGTTGTCCTTGTTAAAATCTTATGACCCTCCAAACGTGGTCAGAACGATGACGCTGAGCTTGCCGCTTTTCTAACATATTGGCTAATTCATGATTTATTCGAGTGTTCACCAAAAGACACCATTTAAGATGATATTCTTTGTATGGCTGTTATGATGTCCTGGGGGGTCACATATCCATTGGCTCCCATGTTCTTGGGCGGGATGTATTGGCGTTTGGATACCTTGGCCTCGGGCATAGAGATTGTAAATAGTCATGAACATACAGTGGAGAGCTTTGTCGCCGCCAGCTTTCTCCAGTTATGGTTTTGGGAGCGATTCCCTGATAGTCAGTCATGAACGCAAGAATTGTCTTAGGGGAGAGGTAAAACTACTACTGCTTTTAGCTCCTTCGGACATCCCTTGTCAACTCCATTCCGACACCCTCGTACCGCTTTATATGAAAACATAAGAAAGTAATAGTCTTCCCTTGATTGTGGACAAATTGACGTCATTCAGAGCATGTATGTATGAAGATACCCCCGGGGGGACGTTATTTCTTAATCCAACCCCTGTCATTCTCGACGCTGTGCTAGACTCAGAGAATTCTCAGCTTGATGATGAAGAATGGGATTTTATAGTTGTGGAAACTCCGGGTTTTATCCCTGGTTATTTCGATGGAAAGTTTTGTTCTGTGAGTTTCAACGTCGATAGGGTGACTAGACAGTTGGGATACGATCAAAGCACAACTTCTATTCAAACCCCCTTCTTTCCCGAAGGTGGGGCTGCTTTGACTGATTGTTATCGTCTCTTCATCTTTAAGCCGGACGAACTAAGTTATTGTCGTGACCTCCCATTTCGTCTAACAGTTCCATCCTCGAGACGACCTCCTATCTTTACACAAAGTTGGTGTACTTGTTGGTATGAAGAATTAACTCGGATAATATAGTTCGTATGTTCTCCTACTCTTCCCATGCCTGTGACCAATCCTCGTTCTTTGAACGCTCATGGTCGCATCAAACTTGCTTCCCATGTTGCTAGCGCTCTTGGCCTGGGACAAAAGGTAATTCTGTCTCCGTTTCATCTTCTCGTGCAAAAGGCAAAAGTAAGACCCATGCTGCTGCCGAGTGCCCTCCTGGTTCCACTGAGGTTAGTCTATACCATCTTCCGGTTTGTTGTATATTCTTTCTCAATTTCGTATTCTGACGCATTGTATTTTCTCATAAAGCGGTCCAAGAGAGTTCGGGTGGTTTTCCGAAAGGGGAATGAACTTGTGGCGCCATCGGGCATTATTGAGGATGAAGGTATTTTATGGAAATCTATGCCATCTTTTATTAGATGTCCCCATGATGCACGTGTTTGTCGTAAATTAGGTAGAGATTTTGTTGGTATGTTGTCCATGATGTAGTTTTTACAGTGGTAAATAAGGGTTTGAATCTCGGACTTGTGAAGTTGTTGATTTTAGACTTATATAAAATTAATTTAGCAAATAAGAAAAAAGATAATGACAATATTGAGAGATTACTGGGAATCAAGATTTCACCAAACTCTAATTCTATGGTTTCAATATTAATTCTTAGACAATTATAGCTCAAAAAACAACAATTATTGACTCTTAATCTTTGCCAAGGTAGATTTTATAAAACATTAATTTTAAATGGTAAGCATGGGTTATCAAAACACTAAAGCTAAGCATAATCCATCAAACTAAATAACAACTAATTAATTTAAAATCATAATTCAATATATATTAATGCAAAAGTCATAAAAAGAATTAAATAGAGTTACCACAGTGATGAGAATTGGCTTCCTCCGTCATCCCAGTGTTGGGGTTTAGCTCATGATATAAAACACTCTCTCAAAAGAATAATCCATTGCTAAAAAATGTGTTTTATTGAAGAAATAATATAACACAGAAATTTGATACGCTGTATTAGGGTTACAGACTTCACTGTTACAAAGTAAACAGTTGCTGAAAGTAATGGTGTAGTTGCAGAAGGTCTCTTGCACGCAAAATTGGTACTGCTGAACTACGATACTTTTCTGCGACTGTTATTTGCTCTCCGCGACTGAGTTCAGCAATCCTTTGTTCTTCGTGTTCTTGAGTTTCTGCAGCAGAAGAAACTTTTCCTTCACTCCTCCGATTCTTCTCTGCAGCTTCTCCCGTACCTATGTAACTTCCCCCAACTCTCGACAACCTTCTCTGACTCCTCCGAATCCTATTTATATAATCACAGGCCAATTAAAAGTCGTGAATATCTCTCTTTTCTTTCACAGAAAGTATCGGAATTTTTATTTCTCTTTTTCTTTTCCCTGTTCGCGTCTGGGTTGTTCGATTCTTCCCTAAACTTTCTTCTTGATGTAATAAAATCTTTAGAGAGGGTCTTCTTTCCATTTACATACGTAACTGCCATATGAACTAACAAAACAAACCCGATAATAATACCTCCTCCTCTGTTTCGAAAAGGAAAGAATATCTTCCCTTATACGCTCATTACCTTCCGTGATTCGGTCAAACAGGTTTATCCCAGTCGAGAACCAAGCCAAACTCCGTTAAAACTCGTTCAAAATCAATCCAAACAACTCCGGGTATCTCTCAAGCCCTGTTATAAAAAAAAATGATTGTCCAGCCAAACTCTGTTGATTTAAAGGCCTATACCAGCCCTGTTAATCCCAAACAGGCCCACTGAAACTAATTCTTGCGATTGAATCTCCTCCGAAACCTCCCAAAAATCCAACCCTAAAATCTGTTCGTGACTGCACATTTTCCCGCCAATTTTAGATTTAAATGGGGAAGATGAAGGTCGCCCTTTAACCAATGATGGAGTGCGAATAGTAATTTGGGTACCCCTTAGTAATTTGGTTACCCCTTATCCACTGCTGGGGTCCCTTTAACATTTGTCCTCTAGGTGCCAATAACATTTCTGGGATGTCTTCGACGCTTCTCCGAGGTGCCTTTGGTAATTTCTCCCGGAGGTGTCCAAAAACCACTTTTCAAGCCAGTTTCTCCTCAAAGGCTTATTTCTTCAAAAACACCTACAAAGACATAAATAACCAAATAAGTACAAAATTGAGTACTAACAATACATGTAATTGAGATCAAAATAGACACATAAATGTGTCCATCAAATACCCCCAAACTTATTATTTGCTAGTCCTCGAGCAAATCTAATCTAGAAAATAAAATCCTAACTCACTGTCGCAGGCATCGCGATTGCACTTAGCATGTGCAACAAGCCTTTAAACCCCTAGGTGGCCTTAGTGGTCGAGTTATAGTCTCGGGAGGGTTTACCAGAGGTGTACCCACAAAACCTTTACTCTAGACCCTAGTTATCTACGCAGAACCTTGGAATAGCACTAAAGAATCTCCTTGGTTGGCATACTCTCATTGACTACAGGAGGAAGTACCCTGATTCGAGTGACAGAGCTCTACTCAGGTAGTCGCACTATGGACATCAATATCTAGAGTCAACAAACCACAATCACATGTGAAAAGATTAAGAATATGGATATGGAGATAATAGATGGTTGCAATGATGTTGACTAAGATCAGCGGTGTTTCCCATATCTGTCTGAAGGCCACTTCCAAGATGAACCTATCCTAATGGACTGAGATACTGGTCTGAACTAATATCAACACAATTGGCATATACAAGGGAACCAGTGGTCAACAATCCTAATTCTAGATCAACTCGTCTGGCATATACAAGGGAACCAGCGGTCAATTTATTCACTGAACTTTTTTTTTTTCGGAACTAACAACATGATTAGATCTTGTGGATCCAAGCGCATGCTTCTTGTCAGCAGTTTACATGGTAATTCCCGTGGATCCTGCGTTCCACACTTATTTAGGCGACGGAGACAGAGAGAACACACACATATTGTCATCCAAGTGTTATTATTTATTATTTTTATTTTTGAGAATTATTCAATTTGGTCATATTGGTCTAGTCTTTTGTTTTTTTTAGTAACTCAATCACTCTATTTCAACCTAGCTGTGGTAACAACTCAATTTGTGGGCCCCACCAAATCACTTAGAGAAACATATAAGTTTGCAAAAATAAAAACAACAGAAAGTGACATGGTGACGACTCCGAGATACGGTGACAACTACCATGTTATTTCTAACACCTGAACTCTGTGCTTTGAATAGACTCTACCGTTGGGTTCCTCAACTCCTACAACCAAGATGCTTCCATCCACTTAGCTTGGTTAGTGCCATCCTTAATAGGTATAAATTTCTAGGCTTTGGAGTTTAATAATGCAACTAAAAAGTTTCTCCCATAACCCCAAACTTAAATATAACATTGTCCTCAATGTTCTAAAGATAAAATTAAAAGCATGAACAAGGAGAAACTGTTACCATTTGAAGCAAAAGAGTTAAGGAAATATATTACCATGTTGCATGAGCATGGGTTACCTCCCAAGAAGTGCTAAATTTAAAGTCTTCATCCATACGTCAAATACCACAAAATGGCTAATTCCCTTTCAAATCATATATCAATAGTCGAAACAACTGTGGATCAACAATACTAAATAAAACTACCACAACTATGAGACAACTGCACCGGATTAGATAAATAAACAAATATAGCAAAACCTGATCCAACACTTCTTGCAAGAAATCTGGGTTTATATGTGGCGTCCACTTAGGCTTCATATGAGTGTCTTGACAAATAGACTCATTCGAACAACAGGTCTCTAATAGATAGACAGTATCAGGAGGATCCGGTTGTGGAGTCGGAAGAGACTCAAGTAATACCTCAGGCACACTAGGCTTGATTCCCAAGTTAAGGACTTTTAATGGGGATACTTGACCATCACTACCCTCAAACTTAGGGTAGTCAGTATTCTCGGACAAACCTCTAACTATTGCTTGAATTTATGGATCCTCAGAGTCTTTAAAATACTCAATAGCTTCTTCTAGATCATTACCCCCAAACTTAGGGTCATCATTATTCTCCGTAAGACCTAGTATCACGGCTTCTTCTATTTCAAGAGTTTGGTCACCTAACTGACTTAAAAGAATCTCATCAAATTCCTCCAAAGAATCATCAAATAGAATGTTGTCCCAATTATCCTGAACTAGATCCTGAACTAAAGTGCTAATCATATTCACTTCCTCTAATTCATCAGAAGGTTGTCTAGTAAGCTTAAATACATTTAGTTCACTGGTCATATTACCAAAGGATATGTTTATAAGCCCGGTCTTACAATTGATGACGGCATTAGCTGTGGCTAAAAATGGGCGACCTAAATCACCGGTATTTGAGCACTAGGGTCCTGAACAAGCTGGGTATCTAGAACAACGAAATCCACTGGATTAATAAACTTATCAACCTCAATCAGAACATCCTCTATGACACCACGAGGTACTTTGACAGACCTATCAGCTAATTGTAGGGTCATTTTAGTCGGATGTAACTTTCCAAGACCTAGCTGGGTGTACACATGGTACAGGAGTAAGTTAACACTAGATTTTAAGTCAAGTAATGCCTTATGAATCATGTGATTACCAATTGTACAAGATATGGTGGGGCATCCAGGGTCTTTATACTTAGGGGTTGTTTGGTTCAGAAGGATTGAACTTACCTGACCAGCTAAAAAGTCTTTCTTATGGACATTAATCTTACGCTTTCGAGTACAAAGATCCATAAGAAACTTGGCATAAGCAGGCATTTGCCTGATTGCTTCTAGTAATGGAATGTTAATGTTCACTTGTTTAAATATTTCCATTATTTCGTTGAAAGTCGATTCCCTCTTGGTCGGAGCTAACAAATATGGATATGGGGATCTAGGAACAGAGTGAGACCTATCGGGAACCACATGGGCATCACTAGAAATTTTATCAGTCTCTTCAGCCAGTGGCTCCTCCTGGGGATCATCTTGGGGACTAGAGGGTGGATCTACAGTATGTTCACTATTAGGCATGGTTACCTTATTTTCTACCGTTTTACCACTCCTAAGGGTTGTTATAGAGTTTACATGTTTGAACTCTTTCTCTCTAGAAGATACTTCATGAATCCCTCTGTTTGAGGGTAAAAACTGGTTCTGCTGTTTTTTGGTAAATTTGGGTGTGTTGGTGAGAAACGAATTAGTACCCTACACAAATGCACTGCATGGGAGTACTTTTAGATTCGAGAGATCAATCTGTAAGACTCTGGCCTAAACTAAGAAATGGCCGTTCCAGATTCAATTCGGCCACAAAGTGAAGGAGAAGGGTTGATCTTAGGGATGGAAGCGAAGAAGGTGTTTGAGATCAGAATGTTGAATAATGAAGGTATGGCTGTTTTATGACTTGTATCAGAATATGGTTTTTGGATACTTGTGTTTATAACAATTGTTCTTTTGAAATAGATTGAAAACCTATTTATACAATTCATTGAGCGCACCCTGGTCTCATAGGAAGTGGAGGAAGTTAAGTAGTGGAGAAGAGGAGTTGTGTGGAAAGTGGTGATCATCGTGTTTCCGTTATGAGGGAAGACTGGTCACACTCTAACCCACTACTCTCATTACTTGTTAACCGTCCGTCCTTTCCTGACACTTTCACGTAATAGGCGCGTTGCACGCCGCACGTTGTAAACCGCCAGACCAATACCCTAGTGAGTATCCCCCAGTTCGTGACATGTTTGATGTCTCGAGTAAATGGGTCAAGTCGTGAGACTTGCCGCTAAAAGCAGCACGTAGTGCTGCTTAGGTCAAACAATAAAATTATTCGTAAAATCAGCGTTTATGAATCATCGTTTATAATAGATGCGTATAAAGCATTGTTTATAGTCGATGTGCATAAAGCATCATTGTTTTAAAGATCGCCTAAATTAGTCGCGAGTCGACCGTCTTAAAAGAAGAGCGTGATCGGGCACCTTTGGGCGATCGTTTGGTAGCTCTATGGGTGAGCTACTGCTTGGTCGATCACTCCCTGTAGGCGAGTGGCGGATGGTAGCCATTCTAAAATCCTACCGGTTGATCTAAATTGGATCTGGATCGCTCAAATTGGCTAACCAAGTTGAATGGCTGAGATGATTTGCGGCAATTAATGACTACTGTTGAGGAAGCACGAAGGGCAATCTTTGGGTGATCGTTTGAGGATCACATGGGCTAGTTATAGCTTGGTCGATTGCTCATCATGGGAGGGGGTGGCAGGTGATCACAACGTCGCCCTATAGGTTATCTAACATCTGATCTAAACCGTCCGACCAAGCTAGCGAAGTTGGATGGACGAGATGGTTTGCGGCAGCTATTTGCTTCCTTTGATTCAAATTAGGGTTTGGAAGCTGTGTGGCCAACCCTAGTTTGGTTGATCGAATTAAAGCGCTGGGCGCTAGTTTGAGAAGGCCGATCAGCCATGTGCAAAGACAGGCCGCTGGTTTGCACGCTGATATCTCTTGGTCCATCTAAAATTAGATCTAAGCCATTCAATTTGGCTGGCGAAGATGGGAGGTCATGATTGATTTGCGATAGTAACATACTGCCGCAAACACAAATTAGGGTTTCAAAGCAGCCGCGTCTGCCCTAGCTCGATCGAATGGTTTGATGCGTCATTGACTTTCCATGAGCAAGTCGATTGACTGGGAAGAAAATTGGGCCGCCGGTGAACACATTGGTGCCTCTTTGATCGTTCGAGATGCGATCTAAGCCGTCCAACTAGGCCGGCCAACTTGGATGGATGCGATGGGTTTTGAGACCCTTTTTGTCGGTCTTAGCTCGTTTGAGCTTCTTTTGCCAATAGCGCGATCACCCACATTAGAGTTAATCGTTCGAAGGCGCTGCGGATGTACTAGATGGGATCCGTTCGATCGGGATGCTAGTTGGCCCGCCGGCGGTCATCGTGATGATTGCCTAATTCTGCCAGGAGTAGGCTAGGCTTGTTGAATTGCATGGCCAAATTGTGTGGCCGTGATTATTTTTTGAGACTGACATGAACAGTCTAGATTTTCCTTAAGGAATTTAAACGCGTTCGATCGCACTATCTTTTAATCGATAAGTGTGTAAACACGCTAATCTCTTTATCAGAGAGTGGTATAGCCTATATGAGTGTTTTCATGCAGGTCTCAATACTGACAATTCGGGAGATTCATGCTACTCCGCTGCGAGTGAACATTAATCGGCATGTCATGCCAATATTGAGAGTTCGGCTGGGAACATAACATAGGAAAATACCAGGCAGGTCATGCATTAACGAATAATGCAATAGGTTAAAATTTACAGAATATCTTGGATTGTTGCTTGACGCACCATTCTGGATAAATTTCATAAATATGTTGAATTGCTCAATACATATGTAAGCGAAAAGGTTTATGCACTCATCACTTTCAAATAGCTTTCGTTCCTTTGCAGGATGACAGCGCATTAAATACAGGGTTTTACAATTTTAGCCATGAACTAAAAAACTACCATTAACATTAAGTCCCCTGCTTAGCACGTAATAGCGACGTTGTTGCGGGGTAAGCACTAGATGGTGACAGACGAAGAAATTCACAAGAGAAGTTCGGCGTACATTACCAGGATAGAGGATGGCTCGGTTCTTGAGCAAGATACGTTTCTTTTAAGTATACGTCAGTTTTCTTCAGGTGGATAAGTATCTATTTGATTGTTATCCCGCGTCTTAAGCCTTTATTCACGGCAGGTAGAGACTCCTTTTCTTCACGGGATCCTGCTTTTTTGTGGAATATAAAGAGAAGCGTTTGAGCCTTTCTCCCCACACCGATCATTACAAAATTGCATTCTTCTTCATTCCAGGTATTGCTCCATATGTCTCATGTTATTTGATTTTTTTTATCGATTGTTGATATAATCATGATGCCTCTTCAAAGTATATGATGGGAACTACCGGTGATGATTACTCTTCAACTTCTCCAGAGAAGAGTTTTGAAGTTGACAAACCTAGGGCTAACGCATTCGTGGAGGTGATGGCCAAAATAGATTCTCCGTTTCACGAAGTTGGTCATGCTATACATGGTATGTCTCTTGTGCACTTATGCATCGTTCGAGAACGCGTTCAAGATTTTCTGGCTTCAGTTAGTATGGAGGAGAAGTGGAGACGTGATGAAGCGTCTCAGCGTGATGAAGCGTCTCATCCCCCGAGTGTCAGGGCTGAAATATTCGCGGCTCAATTGAAGGGGCCGAGGGTTGAGCATAAGCAATCTCCAGGTGGGAATAAGTATGATTACCCTATTCATAATGGGATCATAATTCTCGATTCCGATGTGGACGAACCGGAGCATCCTCAAAAGACTGTTGGGGCAGTTTCTGAAAAGGATGTCGGTGCAGCTTCCGAGGAATATCTAATCCGTCGAACTAGGCTAGCTAAGTTGGGCGGTCGTGATATTTTTTGAGACCGTTTTTTTGCCGGTCTTAACTCGTTTGATCTCATCTTTCAACAGCGCGATCACCCATGTTAGGGTTAGCGTTCAAAGGCGTTACGGGTGTGCTAGATGGAATCCGATCGGTCAGGATGTTAGTGGGCCCGCCGGTGGTCATTATGATGATCGTCTAGTTCCGCTTGGAGTAGGCTAGGCCTGTTGAATCGTGTGGCCAAATCGTGTGGCCGTGATCATTTTTTAAGACTGATATGGACAGTCTAGATTTTCCTTAAGGAATTTGAACGCGTTCGATCGCGCCCACTTTTAATTAAAAAGTATGTAAACACGCTAATCTCTTTATCAGAGAGTGGTGTAGCCTACGTGAGTGTTTTCACGCAGGTCTCAATACTGACATTTCGGGAGATTCATGCTACTCCGCTGCGAGTGAACATTAATCGTCATGTCATGCCAATATTGAGAGTTCGGCTGGGAACATAACATAGGAAAATACCAGGCAGGTCATGCATTAACAAATAATGCAATAGGTTAAAATTTACAGAATATCTTGGATTGTTGCTTGACGCACCATTCTGGATAAATTTCATAAATATGTTGAATTGCTCAATACATATGTAAGCGAAAAGGTTTATGCACTCATCACTTTCAAATAGCTTTCGTTCCTTTGCAGGATGACAGCGCATTAAATACAGGGTTTTACAATTTTAGCCCTGAACTAAAAAACTACCATTAACATTAAGTCCCCTGCTTAGCACGTAATAGCGACGTTGTTGCGGGGTAAGCACTAGATGGTGACAGACGAAGAAATTCACAAGAGAAGTTAGGCGTACATTACTAGGATAGAAGCTGACTCGGTTCTTGAGCAAGATATGTTTCTTTTCAGCATACGTCAGTTATCTTCAGGTAGATAAGTATCTATTTGATTGTTATCCCGCGTCTAAAGCCTTTATTCACGACAGGTAGAGACTCCTTTTCTTCACGGGATCCTGCTGGTTTTTGGAATATAAAGAGAAGCGTTTGAGCCTTTCTCCCCACACCGATATTTACAGAATTACATTCTTCTTCATTCCAGGTATTGCTCCATATGTCTCATGTAATTTGATTTTTTTTTAATCAATTGTTGATATAATCATGATGCCTCTTCGCAGTATATGATGGGAACTTCCGGTTATGATTATTCTTCAACTTCTCCAGAGAAGAATTTTGAAGTCGACAAACCCAGGGCTAACGCATTCGAGGAGGTGATGGCCAAAATAGATTCTCCGTTTCGCGAAGCTGGTCGTGATATACAGGGTATGTCTCTTGTGCACTTATGCGTCATTCGAGAGCGTGTTCAAGCTTTTATGGCTTCAGTTAGTATGAAGGAGGAGTGGAGAAGTGATGAAGCGTCTCAGCGTGATGAAGCGTCTCATCCCCCGAGTGCCAGGGCAGAAAGATTCGCGGCTCGATTAAAGCGGCGGAGGGTTGAGCATTAGCAATCTCCAGGTGGGAATAAGTATGATTACCTTATTCATAATAGGATCCTAATTCTCGACTCTGATGTGGACGAACCGGAGCATCCTCAAAAGACTATTGGGGCAGATGTCGGTGCAGCTTCCAAGGAAGAGGTCGAAGTAGCTTCTGTAGAGGATATCGAAGCGATTGCTGAAGGGAACGAAGTGGCTGCTGGGGAGAACATGGGAGCGGCATCTTGAGAAGATGTTGAAGCAACTCCCAAGGAAGATGTTGAAGCGTCTCCTAGAAGGAACATTGAAGCAGCTGCTGAGAGAGGTGTTGAAGCAGCGTCCGAAGGGGAAGTCGGCTTCTGGAGAGGATGTAGGGGCGCCTTATGAAAAAGATGTTGAAGCAGCCTCCAACAACGGCTCTGGTGAAGGCGCTGGTTATCCTACTGATAATTAGATTTCCCACTTTGCTATTTCTTTTCAACATCTTTTCGTAGCTTGTAGACATTTTTGGTATTCATTTGTTTTTCTATTTATGTGGTTGGAGCTTGAACCTTATCAAATAATGGTTCTTCTATTCATGTTATCTATATACTCTAGTTGTAGTGCTCTCCAGTAAGGTTTCGATAGAATCTCCCCATTCCACTGAGGTGTGGTCGATGGGAACGCGACACTCGGTGATGTGTTTTCCTTTTATATGACCGGATATCACTTCCATGATAATTGCATATAACCCAAATAATGATAGCTCGAAGTAGGGGATGCAATGATAGAAATTAAGGATTGACCACGAACCTGTCCACCTCCAATTGACAGCGCGTTGCAATCCATGTGGTGATTGAGGGGCTGCTTCATTGTTGAAACAGGATGCACTTCAGGTTACAAAAGGCGCTTGCCTTAAAAATCACACACTGATCGCTTGACAATTTCCTTGCCCCTTTTTTTTCTTCTTCACGTACTCTCCTTTTCGGTGTTTCTTGAAAGATATGAGATGTTTCTTTTAGGGTTTTGTCTTTATGGTTTGAATTGACGGGTAATGATTAGAGTTTAGGCATACTCGAGACTTTGTGTCATGATTCAGGAGTAAAGAGATCTCTAAAAGGAAACGATACTTCGATTAACTGACAAATTGAAACCCTAATTATGAATGCAACCAATGCAATCATTTTGGAGGTATTACAAATATTGCGTGAAAAGGGAAATTGCTAGAGAAAATACCAAATATAACGCTGGAGGAAAAGGTAACACACAACGTTTTAGGTATTGAAAGGTTTGAGCCATCGTGAGTGAATTGTCACGCCTTCCAGTTTATCGGCATTGATGAGCTTGCAATAACCCCTAAGATAACGTCTTCCACTAGGTATGGCTCGTCTTTCCCTTTTGTAGGTGAATCAGGCTGAGTGATAATTTTCACTACCATATCTCCAACTTGGAATGGATTTGGGCGTTGCGCCATTACTTTCCCAAATTCCTTATCTTTAACTGTGATAGCTTCTAAACTCTTGATAAAATAATTGAAAGGACCAACATCCAATTCACATCTCCTGGTAACGGCTGGGTTGATAATCGGATCGAGTCCCCAGGCTTTGACGGGAGGAGAAGTGATTGGTTGCATAAAAGGTTGTTCAATAAGACTTACTTGGGTTCGGAATCTTCGAATGTACATCGATGGGCTCTCTCCAGGTAGTTGTGTCACATTGGCAAGTTGTTGATATGGCAACAAATGATCTTCGGGGTTGGACGGCTTGTTGGAAATCCTTTCAGGCATAGACACTGGTAAATTACACACTCCTAGCCTTGCTTTGTTGTCGTGCACCCACGAACGGCCCAGAATCATATCATAGTTCGGGCATTCTTTAACAATATGAAACTTGCCGCGTGTTAGAGCATCTCCTACCTTGATTTCGAGATTAATGTACCCGTAAGCATCCTTCGATTCTCTTTCTGCACCTTTAATCACAGTTGGGCAGTGAACAGCTTCCTGCTTTAAAATCTTCGCAGCTCTCAGAGTCTTGATAGTAATAATATTGAAATCAGATGATGCATCAATCAGTATGCTGTCAAACTCGACATCCTTTAAGTGAGCGGTGGTTAGGAGTCCCCAGTTGCATTTGTTAGTCTTGCTTCCCAGGAAAGATTGGGGTTTGGGAGTGACTTCCCTAACTGAAGATAGACATTCGCCTGATACAACACGGTTGAGGGCTCCAAACATGTCTTTACGCTGCGACTTGGAGAAGTACAGAATTTCACATAAATGCTCCATCATAGACTGCACAGTTTTGTGGACGGAGTCCCCAGAAATCATGCAACTCCTGACAGGAAGAGGGTCCCTGTGAACTCCTTCATTTCCTAATTGAAGTTCTACTGTATCCATCTTCTCTTTGAAAATGCTCTTCAATTTGTTGCAGTCACTGGTTGGGTGGTTGAAAAACCTATGGTAACGACAATATTTGGGATTTGCCATCTCTTCTTCGGTTGGCGGAAGTCGGAGAGGAGGTAGCTTGATGGCGTCATTTTGAATCCATGCTTCCAGGAGTTCAATGACTTCATCCATTGGAAATGGGAAATCTGGAGAAGCATCTCCAGTTCCTTGTTGTTGCACAGGCGTCTTAGCCGCAGCTTTCCGGGATGGAGTTATCTGCGCTGGTGCAGCATGCTTGGGTTGTTGTTCCGCTGCTGGAGCTTTCCTTTTCTATCCTTCACTTACTACGCTTACAGAGGGACCAGTGTTATATTGCTTGTTGATGAAGCGCCCATTTCCTCGAGTTTCGCGTGTATCTTCACCCCTGGCCGGTCTGGTTCTTTCTAACAACGCTGGTGCAGTTGTGGCCGACCGCTTAGCAGCTTCATGGAGTTCAGAGAACGTCTGGAAACACAGGTTTTCCAGCAAAGCACGATAGATGGGAACCATATCGTTAATGCATGACTCCACCAACTGTTATTCGGTCACATTTGGGTCGTGACAATCCAATGCTTGAATTCTGAATCTCTTGACATAATCATTTGGATGTTCATTGTTTCGTTGAAACATTCTCCCTAAGTCTGAGAAAGTGATTTTCTCAGACACGAAGAAATACTTCTTGTAGAAAGCAGTGACCATCTCGCACCAGTTGGATATGCTGTTTGGTGTGATATTGTTGTACCAGGTATACGCTCTTCCGGTAAGCGACTTTGAAAATTCTTTCAGGCGGAGGACATGATTGTATTAGTGTTCTCCTAAGGATTCCAGAAAGTGAGAGATGTGTTCACGAGCGTTACCAGTGCCATCATAGAGGGAAAACTGAGGAGAGGAGTATCCTCTCTGGAGAGGAACCCTTTGCACATCAGGATGGTACGGAGGTTTGTGCTAGTGCATGTCCACCGGGTTTTCTTTTCCTTGATTTTGGAGGAGAAGCTCCATGTCCTCACGTGTAATGAAGTTAGACGGATGATTCCTTTCCCGTGAGCGTTCAGGAGCAACACGAACTTCCTCATCTATGAAGGCACGCCCTGTTGAAGTGCTTGCACCAGGAGTGTTAAAAGTACTCCTCGTTGGCTCCATTGGTTTACGCGGCTCTTGTGGTAGTCGCCCATTAGCGTCTTGAGGAAAGTGAGTACCTCTTTCTGAGTTGTAGACATGTCCTTCTTAGCCTTAGCAAGAACTTCTTGTCTTTCCATCAAATCGACAATGGTGATAGGGTGTTGGCTTCTTCTTGCTCCTTCGGTCTCTCATCCTGATGAAGAAATGATGGAAGCCCTGGTGACAATTGGAGGTGTCATGCTTGAAGAAATATTAGGAGTAACAACGGCTCTGGCTCTGGTAATAGGAGGCGTCACGCCAGAGGGGATGCTTCCGGCGTTACTGGTGTTGGTGCTAGAGGATGTAGCACCATGCGATGTGTTGACTGTGCTGGTAGGCGGTACATTGGTGTTAACGACAGGGATATTGGCACCAGGAGTATTATCAGCGCCTGCAGCATCAGGGTTGGTAACTGACCCATACCTAAGATTTACCATCTTGAATTTTAAAAAACTGAAATGAAATTGAAAATTGATCTTGCAACCGAGAGATTAATCTCCCACTGTGGTCGCTAGTTGTTTGAGGGTAAAAATTGGTTCTGCTGTTTTTTGGTAAATTTGGGTGTGTTGATGAGAAACGAATTAGTACCCTAAACAAATGTACTGCATGGGAGTACTTTTAGATTCGAGAGATCAATCTGTAAGACTCTGGCCTAAACTAAGAAATGGCCGTTCCAGATTCAATTCGGTCACAAAGTAAAGGAGAAGGGTTGATCTTAGGGAGGGAAGCGAAGAAGGTGTTTGAGATCAGAATGTATAATAATGAAGGTGTGGCTGTTTTATGACTTGTATCAGAATATGGTTTATGGATACTTATGTTGATAACACTTGTTCTTTTGAAATAGATTGAAAACCTATTTATACAAGTCATTGAGCGCACCATGATCTCATAGGAAGTGGAGGAAGTTAAGTAGTAGAGAAGTGGAGTTGTGCGGAAAGTGGTGATCATCGTGTTTCTGTTATGAGGGAAGACTGGTCACACTCTAACCCACTACTCTCATTACTTGTTAACCGTCCGTCCTTTCCTGACACTTTCACGTAATGGGTGCGTTGCGCCGCACGTTGTAAACTGCCAGACCAATACCCTAGTGAGTATCCCCCAGTTCGTGACATGTTTGATGTCTCGAGTAAATGGGTCAAGTCGTGAGACTTGCCGCTAAAAACAGCACGTAGTGCTGCTTAGGTAAACAATAAAATTATTCGTGAAATCAACGTTTATGAATCATCGTTTATAATAGATGCGTATAAAGCATTGTTTATAGTCGATGTGCATAAAGCATCATTGTTTTAAAGATCGCCTAAATTAGTCGCGAGTCGACCGTCTTAAAAGAATAGCGTGACCGGGCACCTTTGGGCGATCGTTTGGTAGCTCTATGGGTGAGCTACTGCTTGGTCGATCACTCCCTGTAGGCGAGTGGCGGATGGTAGCCATTCTAAAATCCTACCGGTTGATCTAAATTGGATATGGATCGCTCAAATTGGCTAGCCAAGTTGAATGGATGAGTTGATTTGCGGCAGTTAATGACTGCTGTTGAGGCAGCACGAAGGGCCATCTTTGGGTGATCATTTGAGGATCACATGGGCTAGTCATAGCTTGGACGATTGCTCCTCATGGGAGGGGGGTGGCCGGTGATCACAGCGTCGCCCTATCGGTTATCTAACATCTGATCTAAACCTTCCGACCAAGCTAGCGAAGTTGGATGGACGAGATGGTTTGCGGCAGCTATTTGCTGCCGTTGATTCAAATTAGGGTTTGGAAGCCGTGTGGCCAACCCTAGTTTGGCTGATCGAATTAAAGCGCTGGGCGCTAGTTTGAGAAGGCCGATCAGCCATGTGCAAAGACGGGCCGGTGTGCACGCTGACATCTCTTGGGCCATCTAAAATTAGATCTTAGCCATTAAATTTTTCTGGCGAAGATGGGCGGTCATGATTGATTTGCGATAGTAACATACTGCCGCAAACACAAATTAGGGTTTCAAAGCAGCCGCGTCTGCCCTAGTTCGATCGAATGGTTTGATGCGTCATTGACTTTCCATGAGCAAGTCGATCGACTGGGAAGAAAATTGGGCCGCCGGTGAACACATTGGTGCCTCTTTGATTGTTCGAGATGCGATCTAAGCCGTCCAACTAGGACGGCCAACTTGGACGGATGCGATGGGTTTTGAAACCCTTTTTGTCGGTCTTAGCTCGTTTGAGCTTGTTTTGCCAATAGCGCGATCACCCACATTAGAGTTAATCGTTCGAAGGCGCTGCGGATGTACTAGATGGGATTCGTTCGGTCGGGATGCTAGTTGGCCAACCGACGGTCATCGTGATGATTGCCTAATTATGCTAGGAGTAGGCTAGGCTTGTTGAATTGCGTGGCCAAATTGTGTGGCCGTGATTATTTTTTGAGACCGACATGAACAGCCTAGATTTTCCATAAGGAATTTAAACGCGTTCGATCGCGCTATCTTTTAATCAAAAAGTGTGTAAACACGCTAATCTCTTTATCAGAGAGTGATGTAGCCTACGTGAGTGTTTTCATGCAGGTCTCAATACTGACACTTCGGGAGATTCATGCTACTCCGCTGCGAGTGAACATTAATCGTCATGTAATGCCAAAATTGAAAGTTCGGCTGGGAACATAGCATAGGAAAATACCAGGCAGGTCATGCATTAGCGAATAATGCAATAGGTTAAAATTTACATAATATCTGGGATTGTTGCTTCACGCACCATTCTGGATAAATTTCATAAATATGTTGAATTGCTCAATACATATGTAAACGAAAAGGTTTATGCACTCATTACTTTCAAATAGCTTTCGTTCCTTTGCAGGATGACAGCGCATTAAATACAGGATTTTACAATTTTAGCCCTGAACTAAAAAACCACCATCAACACCCTCTAGGATTGGGTAGTGGTTGACTGGGGAACTTTCCTTTCTCTCTCTCTTGTAAAGACTCAGCAATTATACTAACCTGGGCTTTTAGCTCGGAAATAGCCTTAGAGTTTTCCTGTAAACCTTTCTCAACCGATTGCTTAAACACTGCAGTGTTATGAGATAAGATGGTTAGAGACTCTTCTAAACTCATGATCTTCTTATCTGAAAGGCTCTGAAATTATGCCGGTCCTAAAGGATTCTTAGTATAGCCAAACGCCGAGGAAGCCTTAGGATTACTAGACTGGCCTTGATTCTGACCCTTAGACCATGAAAAATTAGGATGGTCTCTCCATCCAGGGTTATAAGTTTCAGAATATAGGTCAAATCTCTGATGGTTTTCAAACCTAGAGTTGTTATAAAGAACATGGGCTTGCTCTTCGTATCTAGCATGGTGTGACCCTTGATTCATTTCTAAGGCCTCTAGACGCCTAAGAATATCTGACCCATAATCAACTCTATCGAACCTATGGATATGATTTCTAGGTATTTATGGTTCTCTCATTGAAGCCCATTGCCTAGTTTTCTCATCTAACTCGATGAACTCGTCAAAACATTTATCTGGGTCTTGATGGGTAAATTCTCCACCACTAATTGTTTCTACCTGCATACGGGTTTCACTATCAATGTCCTCGTATAAAATTTGGGCCAAGTGGGCTTTTTCAAAGCCGTGATGTGGACACTGGTATAACAATTCACTAAACCTTTCTACATAATCATGAAGTTTTTCACCTAATTTTTGCTTAAAGGTTTGGATAGACTGCCGAATAGCAGCAGTCTTATGGTGTGGGTAGAATTTCTTAACAAATACCTCTACAAGACCATCCCAGGTGGTAATTGTTTTAGAAGGAATAAAATGATACCACTCTTTGGCTTTCGCATCGAGAGAGAAGTGAAACAAACGTAACCTAAGCACATCTTTGGAGACATTCGGATAGTTCATTGTGTCACAAATCATTTCAAAGTCTCTTATGTGGGTATACGGGTTCTCATTCTCTAACCCCCTAAAGGTACGAAGCATGCCAATAGTCTCAGGTCTAATATCAAATTGGACCGTAGAAGCTAGTAGAACTACACCTGGGTCACACAATACTCTAGACGGGTTCAAACAATCCCTAAGGATTTTTACCGAGACCTCATCATCATTTTCTTTAACCATTTTGACAAAAATAGAATTACCTCCTAAATCGGTGTAACGGGTCGGAGTCAAATTAAAAAGGTTGTTTTCCTCGAGTCTATCTCCTATACGTGTCCAACGGCGCATATAGAAGCAAGAATACTATGGTTTAGCAAGAAATTGTGCACATGCAAATGCAGGGTTTACTAAGTTAGGTAAGCTTGGGCTACCTCAGCAAAATATAGCAAAATATACCTAAAGGTACGAGGATGAGGCTTGTGGAATTTCGGTTGGTAACTCCCATAAGGCCCAAGGCACGGGTTCAGCGTACTTTTCCACAGGTTTCCTAAATTCGGTAATTCTGACGATGCAATTGGTGTGTGCAATGTGTTATATATATATAATAAAATACTAATAAATAAATAAACAAACAATATATACAAGTCCAAAAATAAAGAAAATAAAAACTAACAAAAATAAATAAAAATCTTGGATTTTCTGTACTTTTTTAGGCAAGTCCAATTTTCCACTTTTAGCTTCCAGCAAACCTGCACACCAAAAACAAAAATACCCAAAGTAAAATCTAACAAAAGAAATAATATAAAATAAATACACCTAAAAATATAATAATCTAAATCCTAACCTAAAGGCAAGTCCCCGGCAACGACGCCAAAAACGGATGTAGTTTTTACAGTGGTAAATAAGGGTTTGATTCTCGGACTTCTGAAGTTGTTGATTTTGGACTTAAATAAAATTAATCTAGCAAAAAAAAAGAAAAAGATAATGACAATATTGAGAGATTACTGAGAATCAGGATTTCACCAAACTCTAATTCTATGGTTTCAATATTAATTCTTAGACAATTATAGCTCCAAAAACAACAATTATTGACTCTTAATCTTTGCCAAGGTAGATTTTATAAAACATTAATTGTAAATGGTAAGCATGGGTTATCAAAACACTAAAGCTAAGCATAACCCATCAAACTAAATAACAACTAATTAATTTAAGATCATAATTCAATATATATTAATGCAAAAGTCATAAAAAGAATTAAATAGAGTTACCACAGTGATGAGAATTGGCTTCCTCCGTCATCCCAGTGTTGGGGTTTAGCTCATGATATCAAACACTCGCTCAAAAGAATAACCCATAGCTCAAAAATGTGTTTTATTGAAGAAATAATATAACACAGAAATTTGAAACACTGTATTAGGGTTACAGACGTCACTGTTACAAAGTATACAGTTGTTGAAAGTGATGGTGCAGTTGCAGAAGGTCTCTTGCACACAAAATTGGTACTACTGAACTACGATACTTCTCTGCGACTGTTATTTGCTCTCCGCGACTGAGTTCAGCAATCCTTTGTTCTTCGTGTTCTTGAGTTTCTGCAGCAGCAGAAACTTTTCCTGCACTCCTCTGATTCTTCTCTGCAGCTTCTCCCGTACCTCTGTAACTTCCCCCAACTCTCGACAACCTTCTCTGACTCCTCCGAATCCTATTTATATAATCACAGGCCAATTAAAAGTCGTGAATATCTCTCTTTTCTTTCACAGAAAGTATCGGAATTTTTATTTCTCTTTTTCTTTTCCCTGTTCGCGTCTGGGTTGTTCGATTCTTCCCTAAACTTTCTTCTTGATGTAATAAAATCTTTAGAGAGGGTCTTCTTTCCATTTACATACGTAACTGCCATATGAACTAACAAAACAAACCCGATAATAATACCTCCTCCTCTGTTTCGAAAAGGAAAGAATATCTTCCCTTATACGCTCATTACCTTCCGTGATTCGGTCAAACAGGTTTATCCCAGTCGAGAACCAAGCCAAACTCCGTTAAAACTCGTTCAAAATCAATCCAAACAACTCCGGGTATCTCTCAAGCCCTGTTATCAAAAAAAATGATTGTCCAGCCAAACTCTGTTGATTTAAAGGCCTATACCAGCCCTGTTAATCCCAAACAGGCCCACTGAAACTAATTCTTGCGATTGAATCTCCTCCGAAACCTCCCAAAAATCCAACCCTAAAATCTGTTCGTGACTGCACATTTTCCCGCCAATTTTAGATTTAAATGGGGAAGATGAAGGTCGCCCTTTAACCAATGATGGAGTGCGAATAGTAATTTGGGTACCCCTTAGTAATTTGGTTACCCCTTATCCACTGCTGGGGTCCCTTTAACATTTGTCCTCTAGGTGCTAATAACATTTCTGGGATGTCTTCGACGCTTCTCCGAGGTGCCTTTGGTAATTTCTCCCGGAGGTGTCCAAATACCACTTTTCGAGCCAGTTTCTCCTCAAAGGCTTATTTCTTCAAAAACACCTACAAAGACATAAATAACCAAATAAGTACAAAATCGAGTACTAACAATACATGTAATTGAGATCAAAATAGACACATAAATGTGTCCATCAGTCCACATCAACATTCATTTGCACCTTATAAATACTCCTTCTGTTTGTTCAAGACTTATTATCTTGTCTGTGTTTCTCTCTCTTTTGTTTTCCTATAGTTTTCCTATAGGTGAGACGCACAATCCTCAGATTTTTCCTTCCGATGTGGATATACCTTATTTGACTCAGGTATTTCATTTATCCATTAAGTACTCTCTTATTTTAGTGCTGACTTCCTATTTCTTGCTACGTTTCCTCCATGGTTCGCAATGATCATCCCGGGGAACCCATCAGTTCAAAGAAAGAAGACACACATGAGTTCATGGTGATTCCGGATCAAGATATCCCGAAAGCCCTGCTCAAGTGATTCTTGTTTCCGTTGGCAGTCATGGTTCTTTGGTTGGTAAAGCATCTTGGTTTGATTTCAAGGGGAATGCTGCTTCTGCCGCTACCACTTATTCATATTTCATTCCCATCTACAATTTTCCCATTTCTCCAGAGTTGAAGGATTACTACAAGGCAGTCGTAGAAGAGCATGATCATGTAGCCTCGACAATAGTTCTTATGGACCGAAATAGCTTGATTTCCATTGCTTCTGCTCTGATTGCGGTGGCGAAAGAAATGACTGAAGTAGGAGCTGATTGCCCATCAGAAGATATCCTTGGAGTGCGGGAAAGTACTTTTTGCATTGCCTCGCCTCTTAAAATTCAACATGGACTGGATTGAGGAGCTGTACAAAAGTTTGAAGGAAAGACGGTCGTCTCGTCGTATAGTCCTCCCGGGGGAAATTAATGTTGTTGGAGACGCAGAAGTTAAAGGAACAACAAACCGAACAGATTCGTCTGGCTGCCGAAACGGCAAAAATTGCCGAAGATGTTGCTTAAACAACAAATAGTTTGGAGTCGAAGAAAGAAAGAGCTGGCCGAGAAAAAGAAGGAACTTGCTAGCTTTACTTAGGTTTCATTTCCTACTTCTGTCAATGCATTTCGTGTTTTCGTGTCAGGATATTGTTGGTTGTTATTTGGATCTTACATTTGAAATATTGTTGTTGCATGTTAACTTCTGTCGGTCTTGCTTGTGGTATATAATGAGACTCATGTTTTCTCATATTTGATCAGTTTTGTTTTTGTTGTTATTTGAGCTTAAAGATGTCAGTCCGTACTCGGTTGATTCTGGAGGCTATAATGCTTTCGAAATTGATTGCTGTGTTTAAAATATCTTTAGATAATTTCAAACTTGTTGCTTCCGAGTACCATGGTTTGGTGGTGTGTTCGGAAATGTCTATGACGAAACTGTGGCAAGCAAAGACAGATCAAGATCATAGGGCGGATGAGCTTCGGGTCTTCTATAAGTCTCGTCGGGCTTGTGTTACTTTTCTTATTCAAGATGTCAGCTCCGCTATACGTCTTTCAGGTCGTGCTCTTGCGCAAGTTTGTTTGGAGTTGGCGTTGTTAGGATAAGGCTTCAATTGGCATATATGTAGCAGTTGTTATTATCATATTTTCTTTTTGTTTGCTGTCTGTGCACACATTTTGTGTTTCTTCTTCACTGGATTGTAATTGGGTTTTAGAAGTTAATTTCTTATCCGGTGTCTTCTGAGCCTCTAAGTGCTAGAATATGGGCATCCAACTCAAAACCAATTTGCAATGAGTGGAGAGGCCCTAAGGGATTATAAATCGCAGGATCTTAGATGCCCAGACAATGTGGGACTAATAATCTATACACGCCCCCTCACGTGTAGCCTCGTTGGGTCTGACACGTGGACAATTAAATCGGGTGACGCGGAAGTAAAGGCGTGGTCAAATGACTCGTCGCAAATAGCCTGCTCTGATACCATGTTAGAATATGGGCATCCAACTCAAAACCAATTGGAAATGAGTGGAGAGGCCCTAAAGGATTATAAACCGCGGGATCTTAGATGCCCAGACAATGTGGAACTAATAATCTCAACACTAAGCTCACGCCTTTCGTAAAGAGAATTAAATCTGATCTCGGGGATAACACCCTTCTTAGTTCTAACCCACATCCCGTGCTTTATAAACTCTCAGTTTACACCTTTTGTGTGGATCAGTTCTTGGTGTATATGTTTGGATCCAGACCCCTCCCATTTCATCTTTCGGGCTGTATGACAAGGAATGTCCTAGTCATGATTGTTTTACACCCTTCATGGTTCTAATCCCCCGATTGATGTTTTCAAGCCACCTTTTCGGGAAGATTGACCTGATGTTTTCTATAGTCGATAAGTTTAACACTTTTGATTCGATTTTAAAGCCTTTTATTCATTTGCATTGTTGTTTACATAAAAGATCATTATCGTTTGGTCACTTTGGATTACTTATACTAGTAAGACCACATGTGCGATGCACATGCTT
>JAJJMB010007708.1:9680639-9750014 GCA_023531105.1 Papaver atlanticum
TTATTTGTACTCACTACGTAGATAATTCAAACACTTTTCCAAATATATTACTTTTGCAAAAATCCGATGTGTATTTTGAAAGATATCGAAGTTTTAAATTTTTTGATTTGACATTCCTGTAAATATACAAACATTGATTCAATGTACATTTTCACCCTTGAATACATATGTATAGTAGCGGTTGATATTTAAGGTCACATTAGTAATATCAGGGTGACATCAAGCTACTTTGTCTGTGACCAACCAAAAAAAATGCTTCACCAAAAATGGGTCTTTTCTTTATATTAGTATATAAGATATAAGATATAAGATAAGATAAGATAAGATAAACCTCATGATGCCCCCTCTTATGATTCTGGAAGTCTTATTCAAGGCTACCTTGTTACTGTCTTGAATTGGTTTTAACGTTGATAAACATGCCCACCATCCGAGCGTGTAATCTTCCGGAACTGGCGTCTTTCATCTTGGTGGACCCATGCACGCTCCGTCGAGGCGTTTTCGGTTTTGTTGCCATACGTAGTCTCCCAATCAGGTATTGTGTTCGAATGAATATGTGTAACCACTTCACTCGGTTCGCTGAGCCCATTGTAGAAGGCTGCTTCGGCTAGGTGAGCTTCTTCGGTGGTAAAAGGGTCGACTGAAGCCGCCCCATGTTTCTGCTTCCATTTCAATATAAACTTAATGCACTGGTGGTAAGTAGAGGGTACAATCCCATGCTTATGCAACCATGGTCTTCCCAATAACAAGTGATAAGCAAGATGGACATCCATGACATAGAATGGTTCGCTATCCCGAATAGGTCTGACTTGTACCTCCAACTTAATAGTTCCCATGGTTTGTTGTGTGAGTCCTCCGAAGCCTTGAATTCTGGTTGCGAATTTGTTGATCTCCTTATCCCTAATTCTGATGCTTTCTGCAATGTGTAGTGGGATCAGATTAAGCGAGGCTCTGGTATCGACGAAAGCTCTCTTGAACTTGTGTTTTTGTATTCCCGCTGTCACATATAGAGGTCTGGTGTGGTCGCAGTCTACTGTTCGATCATTCTCCGAGAAAGTGATGAAATCTGTAGGTAATGGATATTTTCGGTCTAGATATTGCTGCACCCCTTCATTCGCTGCAATTTTGTCAATATAACCGCGTCAATTTTCCTCTGCTCGGGTGTAAAATTCAACGTATCGAAAAAGTTTGCAAAAAGGGGTTTCTGTGCTACTGTGGCTGCATTATACTAATAGTTTTCCGTCTCGGATACAACACACACTTCCTCATTTATCTCTTCGGTGATTTCATGCGTGAACATGAACGCCTGATGTGGTAATAGATCCTTTTGGATATGAGTATCTTGTCTATCTCCCCTCTTTGTTGCTTGTTATATATTTTCCATTTGAATGTCCGGCAGTCCCTTGTTGCATGATCGATCCTTTTGTGGAAATGGCATGTCTCTTATCCTGCTTCGAGGGTTCTTTTGCTAGAGACAAGAGGTTCTTGTCCCCATGCTTCCTCCATTCTTCCAATAATTCAATAGCTGTTTCTAGAGTACAAGGAAAATTTGGAGGCTCCACAATTTCGTCAGATGTGTCACCATTTTTTTTTTGCATCCTTTTCCGTCTCTAAAGTTTGCAGGTTTTTGCTTTGTCATTACCTTCTTCCTTAGCATAAGCTATAGAATGTCCCCACTGTTTGGTGCCCAGAGTTTTAAACTCTACCATGTCATCGGCTCGTGAGCAGGCTTCTTCGAAATCCGCGAATGTTTCCATTTTCACAACCCCAAGGATAAAGCTGAGTTCCGGGGGTAACCTGCTAATACCGATTTTGACGAGTTCCTTTTCCTGGATTTTAACATTGTTCCGTAAACATTAGGATCGAAATGTGACGGACCGGAAAATTATGCTTGGAGCGCCTGGGCGCGCAGGCCATAACTTCCCGGATGCGCCATGATGATGCTACGATCCGGAATTTAGAGCTAGGAAAATGCACGTTCATTTTCCCTTGCAAGCATGCTCGTGGAGCATGATGCAGCTAACTTAGCTTCTACACCGCTCCAAACTTACCCTTGTCTGCAAAGGGGTATAAGGCCATAAAGTCGAGGCCGATGCCTCTTGCATGCATCACTGGCTTCTCTTACCAACTCTGTGTAGCTTGATAGGAAGTATGAGCATCCCTTTGCTGGCATCCAACTAAGCCTCATCAAGTTTGGGCTGCAATCATCTCTTGCATCGAGCTACCGAGCCTAGATGATATGAGGGGCCAACGTGCTGGACCGGCAATGCTGCAACTCATTGCGGATGCCTACGACCCTTCCCTACTCTAAAGGGATCAAGCACAGACCGTAGTTCATCCTCGAAGGGACAAAAAACTTAAACCAACTCGTTTGCGAGGCCGTGGACAAGCAACAATGGTAATGGCCTAGTACGTATAGGTCGTTCCGTCAAAATGCATCCAAGTGATGAATACTTGGTCTGCGGCATGGCATAGTGATGCCCATGCTTAATATGCTCCATTGGCAAAGCTATGCAACTATAAATGAGGCTTAGGCATCATTTATACTCTTCCGGCTAAGCTATGAAGCTTACTTGGTGCATAGTCCGCATATGCACCTTCAACCAACTACCCCTCCCTATATATGTTAACTTGACATTTTTACAACTTAAATTGGGGGACCAAAAATCATTCATCAACTCCAACTTTTACTATTCATGGCCGTTGCCATATATTTCTGAATAACCGGCCAAAATGGCTGTTCACTGCCACTGCCAACCCGATGTTCAGCCATGTTGGCTGTCCACTGCCAACCCGATGTTCAGCCATGTTGGCTTTCCACTTCCAACCCGATGTTCAGTCATGTTGCTGAACATTGTCAACGCATGTTCCTTTTTCTATGCAACGGAAGCTTTGGATGAAGCTTCATCTCGGGCCATGTCGCACCTTTTAGCATGCGCCATGCTAAAAACATTTGGTGTTACAATATTCACCCCTTTAAAGAATTTCGTCTCCGAAATTCAAAACAAAAGCTATTGTGGACAATTTCTTCGATTTGGATTCCTGAACAAAAGTCCCATACCAGATGCTCAGAAATCACGCTTCTTCAGTTTGTTATAGAACATCAATTAGGATTTTCTGAGCAAACGTCCCATACCGCATACTCATGAATCCAAAAAGAATCCACAACGTTACCAAGAATATCGAGTTGGCCAGTTGCCAACCGATATCTCAAACAGGTATCCCAAGGGGCGTCCCATACCACCACTCAGGGATCCCTAAAGTAATAGTCGGCCAATTGCCAATGTCAGAAACGACCAATTGCCGAAGATAATAGTCGGCCAATTGCCAACACCAAAAATGGCCAATTGCCAAGGTTAAAGGATGGCCGGTTTCCAACCCGCTATCGGCCAGTTGCCGATGATAAAGATGGCCAGTTGCCAACATCCGCGCAAAAGTTGGCCTACTCTCAAACTTTATTTCCTTTAGAAGGAACAATACTCGTTTGACGAGTCCACTCCGCACAAGTCCCTAAAGTTTTCTCGGAACTTTCTCTGATATGAACTGTGGCGGACCGGAAAATTACGCCTAGAGCGCCTGGGCGCGCAGGCCATAACTTCCCCGATGCGCCATGATGATGCTACAATCCAGGCCTTAGAGATAGGAAAATGCACGTCCATTTTCCCTTGCAAGCATGCTCGTGGAGCATGATGCAGCTAACTTAGCTTCTACACCGCTCCAAACTTACCCTTGTCCGCAAAGGGGTATAAGCCCATAAGGCCGAGGCCTATGCCTCTTGCATGCATCACTGGCTTCTCTTACCAACTCTGTGTAGCTTGATAAGAAGTATGAGCATCCCTTTGCTGGCATCCAACTAAGCCTCATCAAGTTTGGGCCGCAATCATCTCTTGCATCGAGCTACCGAGCCTATATGATATGAGGGGCCAACGTGCTGGACCGGAAATGCTGCAACTCATTGCGGATGCCTACGTACCCTTCCCTACTCTAAAGGGATCAAGCACGGACCATAGTTCATCCTCGAAGGGACAGAAAACTTAAACCAACTCGTTTGCGAGGTCGTGGCCAAGCAATAATGGTAATGGCCTAGTCCGTATAGGCCGTTCCGTCAAAATGCATCCAAGTGATGAATACTTGGCTGTGGCATGGCATAGTGATGCCCATGCTTAATATGCTCCATTGGCAAAGCTACAAAACTATAAATGAGGCTTAGGCATCATTTATACTCTTCCGGCTAAGCTATGAAGCTTACTTGGTGCACAGTCCGCATATGCACCTTCAACTAACTACCCCTCCCTATATATGTTAACTTGACATTTTTACAACTTAAATTGGGGGACCAAAAATCATTCATCACCTACCACTTTTACTATTCATGGCCGTTGCCATATATTTCTGAATAACCGGCCAAGATGGTTGTTCATTGCCACTGCCAACCTGATGTTCAGCCATGTTGGCTGAACATTGTCAACGCATTAGCCAAGGGCCAATGTTCCTTTTTCTATGCAACATAAGCTTTGGATGAAGCTTCATCTCGGGCCATGGCGCACCTTTTAGCATGCTGCTAAAAACACGGGGTGTTACACGAAATCTCCTCGCGAAATACTAGTATTTATCTCCAGTCTTGTAATTATGATTGCAAATGTCCGAAATTGTTAGTTTCTTTTGTCGCGAATAAAATTTCTTCATGAACAGATTACGCATGTCAAAGGGATGAAATACTATTCTCCTCTAATCCCACAAACCATGTGAAGGCCGAACCATTAAGTGACTTTCCGAATTCTCTTAGACAAATAGAATCATTAGTGTCATGCTCATTTAAAGCCATGAGAAATCAGAACACATGTTCTGTCGCATTCCCCGAATCGTCAAACAATTGAAATTTAGGTTGTTTATATTTTATTGGCATAGATTTTTCCAACGATCCTTGGGTGAAGGGAGATTGTACAATGTATTTCGTTGCAGGTGGTGTCAATCCATAATGTTCCTCAATGTGCTTCATCTAGTATGTTGTTATCTTGTTCTTTATTAGATTGCCCGTCCGGGTTGCGGAAAACTTCTCTCGATGTCCGAAACATGCTCGGTGTCTCACTTCGTTGTGCGTTCTGTCTAGAGGATGAGATTCGTCTACCAAAAGTGTCTCGTTGGGCTTTGCTTTGTAGTAGAAGTGGGTGCTGCGGTAATCAAAAGAGATCAAGGTCCTCATCAACTCCTTCGGGTTGAAGTTCAGCCAATCTGTCCATTAGAACCAAGTGTCTTTTATCGGATTCTGCTAACACCCAGCGCATCTGTTGTCCCTCAAGTTGTTGTGCAGGAGCCAACGATTGTCTGTGTGTCCCCATCTGCGAACTTGACCGTTCTATTCTGATTTGTGTTTTTGGGGCTTCATTTTGCCGTGTACGTTCCTCAACATGTCTTTGCATTTCTCCAGCAGCATTAGGTTGACTTACCTTTATTTGTAAAGTTTGTCGTAGTGTCCCGGAATCTTCCGTCATCGGCATTCCGAATTCAGGAGCTTCATGTTGACTTTGCGATCCTTCGAACATCGAAGTTGCAACTGTCCCTCCCGTCGTTTTAGCAAGAACAAAACCCGAGCCTGGAGTGACGCCAGATGCAAGAGGAATTTCTATGACCGATGGATCCATTTTCCCTTTTTTTTTTAGGACTTCGTGTAGTGATATTGAGGATTAGTCCCCAGTGAAGTCGGCAAATGTAAACACCCCAAAATTGATGAAGGGTTATAAGGAGACTAATCCCAATACACAGTACAATTCTTTGAATAGCTCTGTCTCTCTCTGGAGGATTGACCTCCTTTTATAGGCAAAGCCTGAAATTAGGATGCCTTACACGTATGCCCTAATACCTGTTCTGGCAAGACTCTCAGCATTAGCCGTACAGGTGTACTTTACAATGAGGTTTATTTAGACAACCACTAATCACTCTTTACGGGGCAACCCATATTCGCCATGTCATCGTCAATGGGGTTTTGTATTATCCAAAGCCCCCATTCTTACTCCTTCGGCTGCACCAAATCCGGGTGCTTACTCTGTGAAAACTTTAAGAGCAGTAAAACCCTATCTGGGAACCCTTTTAGCTGCACTGAAATGAGAAGTTGATTTATTGCAAAATTGATTTCTGCTCTTGTCCAAGTAAAGTATTGTAAAGAGCCAACAAGAGACCTATATTCAGCGGGATTTGGCATTAACTGACCATCTGTAGTAGACAACTTGAAGTTAGTTGGACACAGTGAACTGCAAGGCTTAATACCAACTAAATTGGTCTTCTGGAGAATATCTAACACATACACTTGGTCAGAGAGCAAAAAAGACCTTTGAACTCCTCTGCATTTCCAATCCCAGAAAGAAATGAAGATTACCAATATCTTTGATAGGAAAGTAAGAGCTTAAATTGGTTCTAGCGGAGTTTATGATGAGTATGAATTGGTGGCATTAGCATCAACAAGTGAAGAGTCAGAATGGTGGAGAAACCTACAGTCAGACATCCCTATATGCCATAACAATTCCAGCCAATGCCATAGTAGGTCTCCCAGATCTAAGGAAGAAATGCTGGAGGAACGAGATAAAACAGTCCCAAAAAGAGGTGTTTTGGTTACTGTGTAATCTATACATATACAAGTATAACATGAATAGATAACAGAAGTTGCGAACAACTCAGTATATTTCATCAAACACCATAAACAAGAATAGTCAGTTCACGCAAAAGTACCCTACAACTGTAATATTTAGATGAGCAGTTGGATTACAACATAAAATTGCAGAAAAAAACTTTAAAATACCAGAGCTCTCTACTTTTTCTTCCCAGCTTTTCCTTCCTTTCTTCTAACAATCTCGTCAGCATATTTAACTCCCTTACCTTTATATGGTTCTGGGGGTCTCCACTTCCTAATTGAAGCAGCAAACTGACCAATTGCACACTTGTCATAACCACTGACGGTTATTCTGGTGTTCTCTTCAACCTTAACTTGAATTCCATCTGGAATTGGCATTTTAACTGGGTGTGAAAACCCAAGATTTAATACCAATTCGTTACCTTCCAACAGAGCTCGATATCCAACCCCAACAAGTTGAAGTTTCTTGTCGAACCCTTTAGAGACACCAACGACCATGTTGTCAGTAAGAGTCCTGCACCAAATCACAAAACAAAGCTAAGCAGATATTCACATTTCTATGATTTATTGTAGGCTTGTTTAAAGTCCTATTCCTACACATAAGTACCAGGGACTCTATTATGTGAAGTTTAAGTTCCTTTTACGGAACTGCTTTATCATGTTCCAGAGGTAAATAAATTGAGAAACTTTCAAGCAAAAAAGGTTGCAGAACTGAAACAAGAGGCAACCATTAATTATCAAAAACAACAGATTCGCAATATAAGAAACTATTCTGTGATGCAGATTAAAGAGACCTAGGAAAAATCAGTTTACCTGAATAACCCATGCATCTGGTTAGCTCTTCTAGTATCCATTGCCTTAGTCACCTTTAACACACTGTCCACTCTCTCAACTTTGACCTCACGTGGGTAAGTCCTCGACAGCTCCCCAAGAGGACCCTTAACTTTCAAGTCCTGTCCTTCCAGCAAGATTGTCACATTTGATGGTACTTCAATTGGATTTTTCCCTATTCTCGATTCCTTACACTCAATCGCTTTTCTTAGAAAGCCTATTCGAGTGGGAGTGCTGCACACATGCATTCCGCTCGTCTCACCAAGAAATACTGATCTAAAATTGCTGAAAGAAGAGAAAATTGTTTCAATAACCCAGACCAACTAAAGGGATAAAACATAACCTATCTACATCTAAAACAACCAGATAGGATCAGGTAGTTACTTTACATTTTCACTCAGACTCAATACAGAACACAACCCAGGCAATTGGGATGAAAGCATTAAATTAACAATCAACAAACTCTAAAGCTCAAGAGAGAAATCAATTGAACATTTCAAATTACCCAGAAGTTTCATAAGCATTCTCTTGAAAGTCTTATGTTTACACCCAAATTCAACACATAAAATAAACAACTAAAACCATCTAAACAAGACATAAGCAGAAGCTCATATAAACTCAGTTCAAAAGCTTTCTTCAATTGCCAACTTTATAGCATCTTCACCCAACATAAACTAGTTCAACGCAACCAAAATAAGTTAAATTTATTGAACATTATGATGAATGCACATTCTATCAGCTCAAGAAATTCCAAAGTTTTCTAACAACAGAAGTAAAACAAGATGAAGGACAAAACCCTAGAATCAAATTTGAAAATGTAGTAGAAAAAAGGGTTGAAAAATGACTTACCATGTCTGGAAAGAACCAGTGAGGGATGAAGCCATGGTTTCCCTTCTCTATCTACCAGAGTGCCTCTACTTGTGTTGTTTAATGGCATCCCTTTTATCTTCCGTTTACATTATCCACATCGAGTCCAATTTTAATTACAATAATACCCTCAACTTTTATACACCTTCTTTACACCTATTATATATCTCAACCGTACATTTATTCACCTCTGATGTTAGGCTTATATGGACGGTTATTATTAAAATCCAAATGCAGGGTGCGCAGATTAAGTGATTTGAACTACCGGCGCAAAACAGAACAAATTAGCTCTTATTTTTGTTTCTTCTCCTTTGTTCCATTTTTTCTAGGTCTAGACTCTGGAAGAACATGGCAACAGAGGAGTTGCAGAAAGGGGAAAGTGGAGGAGGAAGAGGAGAAGAGAAGATGATGGAGAACTCGATCTCAATGTTAAAACTTTCACCAGAAGAGGAAAGATTAGTTATTAGAGATAGTGTTTTCGCTGCTGAATCTCAGTGCAAAGAAGGAGATACTTTTTATCTCATCACTCAAAGGTTTCTTTTTTTCTTTTTCTTTTCTTTGAAGTTTTATAATTTTTCATTCAAAATATTATAGTGGTCAGAAGGATTTTGAGAAATTAAAACTACTGTGATTTAGTTTTAGACACAAGATCTTGATGCATGCATAGATTTGCTTATGTTTTTCACTAAAAGGATAAACTTTATTTACATTCATGTTTGTAGAATGTATTAAAGATGATATGTGAAGGAAATGGAGAAGTAGGTGGACTAGGATTTAAAGGTTGAAGTAGTTGTAGAGTAGGGAAAAACATCTTCTTTTCGCTTATAAAATACATGTCAAACTTAATTGCAATGCCCATGAGATTTCTAGGTCTTTCTCCGTAGCATTCTTTGGCTTTACTGTTGTCACTTCTCTCCTGCAAGATTTTCTTTTATGAATCCCGCCAGCTCGAGGTTCACTAGATTGGGTCACATTACAACATGGATCAACTGTTGGTCCCATTTATGTTATGCAGGAACTAGCACTACAGGTTATTGGGGTTTTAAATCCAGGCCCCTTTTGTGGGTAGCTAATTTCTTTTTTGTTCAGTTTTTTCATGTACATTTTTGTAAAGGTCTAGCCTTGCGTTACTAGATTGTTTCGAGCTTATTTTTGTTATTTTTTTGGTACAAATTACTAACTGAACTGTTCTGTTCGATTGTTACTGATAGATGGTGGCAACACTGGCTTCAATATGTGAACCAAGGCATGACAACTACCACAAATGACGGTGCTTTACATAGTTCTGAGTTTTCTGAATTGGCTTGTTCAACTGCTCAGAAAAGGCCTTCTGCCATTGACAATTCCGATTTAATAAATGATGCAACATCAGAGGACTCCAGTATTGGGATAGAGCTTCTTGATACGTTGGTGGAGGGGCGTGATTATGTATTGCTTCCAGAAGACGTGTGGAAACAATTGTTTATGTGGTAAGTAGAGTGAAATTTTGAAAAGTACATGCTAATTATAATGCAACTCATGCCTTGCCCTCCTCTCTGATGGTTATCAAATCGATTCCACTTGTTATCATGTTTGTTGGTTTCCTATTTTTGAGATTGCTATGGTAGTTGGTAGATGAATGCAACATCTTCCGTTTCTCTTCGTTTTACATTTTTCTCCGAGTTACCTTGTTGGGTTCCATAGTAGGGATCTGCGATAGTGTATGAGGTTTTCTGAAAAATATATCTTGATATCGGCATTTTATTACTTTTCTGATATACATTATTAATTTGAAGGTTTGTAAATATGGTTTAACTTTTAGTGGTTCGAGATGACAAATGTTTGGTTTTGGTTTGTTTGCGCTATCTTATTGTAATACTGATACTAGTGGAGTTATAAACTTGTTCAATTAGACTGTTCTGGTATCCTAACCTTTGCAGACGTTTTAGAGGATTTTAACTGCTAAAGTTAAAGAGCAGACTGCCAGATAGTATATTTGTCCCCCCCAAATAGTTTCATTGACAGATGTGAATCTCTTGCGTCAGGTATGGTGGAGGGCCAGTATTGCCACGTAAAGTGATAAATTCAGGTTTGTCTCAGACCGAGCTTGGCCAGTTGACTGTAGAGGTCTATCTTCTGCGTCTCCAGCTTATTTATATGCCAAAAAGAGAACGCTCTATCATTAGGATAAGCAAAAAGGTATCGTTAAAACATCCAACAGGCTGCACTTTGTATCTAATAAAGTAGCTATATTATCCTTATTGATTTTTTTAATTCTAAACAATCAGAATTTAAGGATGAAGTTTTACCATTTTGGTCAGGAAACAATTCGGGAACTCCACCGAAGGGCTTGTGAGGCTTTCAATCTTGATATGGAGCAAGTAAGTCCTCAGGGATTCATAGTTTCCTATATCTTCTTCATCTCACAGTTCAATAAAATGCTAATATTCATTTTCTTTGAGGCTGCAGATTTCAATTTGGGATTACTACGGCCATCGGAAACACGATCTGATGAATAACATGGATAAAACTTTAGATGATGCCAACATACAGATGGGCCAGGATGTATGTCCTTACTCTCTGAACGTTTCTTATTGTATATAGTTTCAGGGATATTATATGATTCAACTTGCCCTGCATTGGGACCATGGGATTTGCACGCTGTAATTTTGATTTGCCTTTTGTTAGCGCCTCGAATCACTTTCCCTTTAGTAGTTCTAATTAGTAGATAGTAGAGAAACTCAATGCCTAAAGTTTAGATCAATAGCTAATTTATGACCTAATATATGTCTTATGTCTTCTCCTGTAGCCTCTCTCTCTTTCCAACTTTTGCTTAGGTTGGTATATCTTGAATCTGTCAAATCCAATACATATTGAAAAATATGAGCAATTATTGCATGTGGAGAATCAGCAGCAACCCATAAAACTTATAATTGTGATGGTCTACATACCTTTTTCACATTGCCTTGAGCTTTATTTCTGTTGCTTGTATACCATGCTTAGTGTAGATGTCAGTAGTCTAGCATATCTCCAGATATCATTGATGTAGGGAGTGACCCATAATACATGGCATATGTCTTTATCTTGTGTTGTTACCAAGTATCAAATTCATATATATTATGCACATGGTTACTTAACTAGTTAATTGGTTCTGGAATCAAAATTGGCTATTGTATATGTGTTTAAAGCAAGATTTTGGTTCCACTGGCCTCTCTCTCTCTCTTACATATGTATTCATTGTCACATCTGATTCGCTTTCCTGTATGAGCAGATATTAGTGGAGCTTCTCGGAAATGAGAGTGATACATTTGGTGGTTGCCTGAGTTCTCTGCAAGAAAATGGATCAACGTCTGCCCTTTTTGAACCTAGCAAATCAAGTATGTCCATTGCTGGGGGTCTGTCAGCAAGCAGAGGTGTTTTCCGTGGTTGCAGTACAGAGTTTTCTCAGAATCACTACGGGGCTTCCCAAGTTGGAGAAGTGGATAATTCTAATGGAATTTGTGGTGTTGTTACAAGAGGAGCAGCTGGAGGCTTGACTGGATTACTTAATCTTGGAAACACTTGCTTTATGAACAGCGCAATACAGTGCCTTGTGCATACACCTGAGTTTGCTAGATATTTTCGAGATGATTATCATCCGGATATAAACAAAAATAATCCTCTGGGGATGGTTGTAAGTACCTGATATGTGATTTACTCGTAGTGACTTTAGTTTCTCCTTTTTTTTTTTCCACGAAATTTCTTTTTAGACAAATCAAAGATCTGTCAGTGGCAGTGCCGATCTGTTGGTGAACTCAAGTTAGATTACTTTGTGAGACCAGCCCTAAAAAAGCTTACTTTAGTCTCATAAGTTTTATTTATGGTTTCGTATCACTGTTTTGAAGTTTTAGTGTCATTTATTGAGTGAGCATGTTAGTTCTGTAGGGTGAACTAGCTTTGGCATTTGGTGAGCTGCTCCGGAAACTGTGGGCCCCAGGACGCACACCTATTTCTCCTCGTCCTTTTAAATCCAAACTTGCTCGATTTGCACCCCAATTCAGTGGATATAATCAGCATGATTCACAGGTTTAGTAATTTTCTTGTGCTGAAACCTTTTTTTTTTTTTTTTTTTTTTGACCTGTACACAACAGCATATATTTTATCAATCTATTTTCTTCAGGAGCTTTTGGCGTTTTTGTTAGATGGGCTTCATGAAGATCTAAATCGTGTAAAGCATAAACCTTACATAAAGTCTAAAGATGCAGATGGTCGACTGGATGAAGAAGTTGCTGATGAGTACTGGGCAAATCACATTGCTCGTAATGACTCCATAATAGTTGATGTTTGCCAGGTAAATAAATCTGAATTGCTTTACAAAAGCTGTTGTTTCTCTTTAATCTGAATTCCTTGGAGGTGATACTATTATTGTATACAAAATTAGTCTTCAGTTTTGGCTTTGTGTAGTAATTTTACTAAAACTACTCTCCGTTCTTGCCAAAAGTCTAAACCATCCTTATGCAAATATTGTATTTGTGTGGTATATATAATATAAAAGCCTTTCAGCATTCAACACCAACAGAATATTCTTGTGCTTCTCTCACATAGCACATGAGAGGATTTTCTTTATTGACAAGCACAAAAGAGCCATTACCTTTTCCATCTAAGTTCTATCCTAATCCTACATAACATTTCCCTATATTTCCTCTGTGTGTGTGTTCTTGTAGTGGTAAGGACTGTTAATAGCATAGACAAATTTTGTTTATTTATTTATTTTCTATGATATTGGCTTCCAATTGCTGTTAATTTTTTATCTGAGTAATCCAAATTTGACAGGGCCAATACAAATCAACTTTGATTTGTCCCATATGTGCCAAAGTTTCTGTGACCTTTGATCCATTTATGTACCTCTCGTTGCCGCTGCAACCTACCAACCATCGGTCGATGACAGTTATGGTCTTCACTAGCGATGGTACTGCACATCCAGAACCATGCACTGTGACTGTTCCAAAGCAGGGTCGGTGCAGGGATTTGATCCAAGCTATCAGCAACGCTTGTTCCATAAAAAATGGCGAGAAGATTCTGCTTGCAGAGGTCAGTAAGAGTTAAGAGGCATTAACTGTTTTAATAGGTAATGAATTGGTGATTCATCCGTTTCACTTCTTGTGCATGCTTCTTCTTCAGATACGTGGCCACCAGGTTCATCGGTTTCTTGAAGATCCTTTAATATTGTTATCCACCATTAAAGACGATGATCATCTTGCTGCGTACAAGATACAGAAATTAGTTAAGGACACTTTGTATCTTCAACTGATACATCAACGTGAAGAGCGGTATGTATATTTAACATTAGGAAATGCTCTTAATCTCCGTAGTAAATGGCATGTTTTAATCTAGAGATCTAGAACCAAAGTTATTGCTTCTCAATCTTAAAGGTCTTAGTAGTGCCATCCTCAAATTGAAGTATCTGACTGACATTCCCATGGTTTCGAATTTTGATCCTGATCCACATAAGTCTCTTGTTTTGTCACCAGAAGCATTGCATTGATGAAAAGTTTGAGCTATTTGACTTGTAAAAGTTGACATCAATCAGAATGTACTCCTAATTGATCTTATAGCAATCTTTCCTGGAATTGCTTCAACTGCCTTTTTCATATTTAGTGTTTAGTTTTTCCTCTGTATATTGGGAGTGAGTAACAGATTAGTCAGTTTTAATTTTTAGGCTTTTAGAGTTTTAGTTATTATAAGAGAACAGTAGTTCCTCACCCATAGTTTGTCTAATTGAAACTTCTAAAATCCAAAATCATGGTCAATTGTTAAACATTCTAAATCTGTTTGATATATGTTTCAGGGAGTCCAGCAGTGCCAAAAGCGCAATGATCTCGAAGCCTTTTGGCATACCACTTGTCTCACCAATCTCACGTGACCGTCGTGTCACGGGAGCTGATATACAAGAAATAATTTGCAAAATGCTCTCTCCACTAGAAAGAGTTGGGACTCTTACTCCTTCTCGTCTTGCTAATAATACAAGTGTCTCAGAGTCAGAGGCAGCATCAGACCCTTCTGAAGATGCAACTGCAAGTGGAACAGGTACAAAATCTGCTGCATCAGACTCCATGGATGAAGATCCAAGTGACCCTAAAATAGCGGGCACATTGGAACTGCCTCTGCAATTGGTGACGGAAAAGATCGAAAGGATTGATCTCTCCAAAGAGAAGGAGAACACTATCAGTCTATCTTCATCGTCTGCATCAATTTGTGTGTTTCTTGATTGGTCAGATAAGCTTTTGGAGAAGTATGAGACACAGTATCTTGCAAATTCACCTGAAGTGTTTAAGTATGTACCCGCAACTAAGAAAGCTCGTACTGAACCACTTTCCTTATATACCTGCTTAGAAGCTTTCTTGCGGGAAGAGCCACTTGTGCCTGAAGACATGTGGTAAGCTCATTCACCTATTTGAGTATACTTTGCCATTGACATATGTTGTTGACCCTGGAAGACTCGTAGTAACCAAATGTTAGGGGTCAAATACCCTTGGAAACCCTATTCAGTGAATCAATATGGTACCTCAACAGTGCCTGTTTTGGCTCCATGGGAAAGATCTCATTCACACCCTTGTAACATGGGTGAACATCATTGCTTTAGATTGGAAGCTTCAAGCAGATTAATTAACTATTCGAATCCTTAGGGTGCTAGGGTTTCTATACATTGATGTTCAGTTGGTCCAGACCTTTGGATGGTCTTGGCTAAAGTGTGTCTACTGGCAGTATTGTGCATCTTTTAAGTCTATTTATAGTTCTGTACAATCAGATCCTGATATTCTTTTCTCTGTGAAGGTATTGCCCACAATGTAAAGAGAGGCGTCAAGCGAGTAAAAAGCTCGATCTATGGAGACTTCCTGAAGTGCTTGTCATTCACTTGAAGAGGTTCTCTTATAGCAGGTCAATGAAGCATAAGCTGGAAACGTTTGTCAACTTTCCAATTCATGACTTTGACTTGACAAACTATGTTGCCCATAAGAGTAGTTCTAAGCGTCAACTTTATGAGCTATATGCATTGAGCAATCACTACGGTGGAATGGGAAGTGGGCACTACACAGCGCATATCAAGGTGAGTGCACGCCCTAAAACATCTTTTACCACATTTGAATTCTTTATTTGATTACATCAGGCATATTTTGCAGTGGCAACTTAGGTGCTCTGGTTGGATGAGCTTAGGGCTTCTGACCAACTGGTTTGGTCACCATCTTCTAGAGTGGTTGTAGGAAAGAGCCTTATAGGATAGTTGTTGTAATAAATGAAGGATTAATTTCAGTTACTGCAGAAAAAATTTGGACCATCCAAAAGCTGGTGCTTAATCTAGGATATTTTTTTTGCAACTTCTGGCTAATAGCTCATCCCCCCTTAAGCTAACTGACGTGGGCCAAAACCCAGCAGCTTTATGGTCCATATGCTGTATTTCTTATTGGATATGAGAAGTTATCTTGTTTACTGCCTAAAGTGGCAGAGTATCCAGTACGCTTTATCTGGAGTGCTGCTATTTTTTCTTTTGTTATTTCATGTTTTACCCTCTTGTAATGTGAGTGAAAAAACTGTGGCCACAATGGTGGAATGGTGAGTGAGTCTGCGTTTTACACAAGGAGTACTTTGCAGAGAGAAGCCATTAAATTCTCATTCACAATTAATCTCCATCTTGTGTGAGATGATCCCGCACTGGATCAGATGCCCATGCGCCATTAGTTGTATAGGTTTTAGATTTGAGTTCTTATCAATTTGAATACATGTGATTGATGCAATTCTTATCTAGATGCAGCTTCTGGATGAAAATCGGTGGTATAACTTTGATGACAGCCATATTTCCCCGATTAATGAGGAAGATGTGAAGTCAGCTGCTGCTTACGTGCTTTTCTACCGCAGAGTGAAGGGTGAAGATGTCACTGTAAGCAACGGAGAGCATTCTTATGTAGGACACAACAATATTTTGACTCAGAAGTAGATTAGTATTCTAGGCAGTTGTAGGGAAATATAAGAGGGTGAAACCATTGTTGCTGTATATAAATTATCCCAGATAAGAGGTTGCCCATGCAGAATCCATAAGAAACAGAGGTTTGTCCTAGCAGAAGAATTTCATCTCTATTGTATTTTGATACGCCGTGAGATTTATTATTCTTTTCCTTCTTTTGGAAAGTATGAAGCCTGCAAGTAAATGAATTCTGCAGTACAGGACTTGTAGCATTCAAATATTTATTGAGCATCAGATAACCTTTTTTTTTTTTTTTTTTTTTTTTTTTGAAAATGAGCATAAGATTACATCATTCACTGAACCATGCTATTTCTCTTCTCTTCTATTATATATATATATATCAACAACTTAAACACCCAATCACATCTCTCACACCACGTCGAGAGTTGCGTTAACCTCCCCTCCCATTAGCCGGTAAATGGAACCCTCGCTCCTGATTGGCCGAAATCAAAGTTAGTCCCTTACATTTCGTGACCGTTAATTTGTGGTTGAATTGTTTCGATCCGCTCCATATTAGTCGGCAGGGTTGGGAAAATCTTTTGGTAATTTTTTTTCGGATCAAGGAAATATTGGATATTTTTTCCTTAATTATAGTTAATTTTTTATTTTATTAATAAACGCTAATTCCATGCATGGAATCCTTGGTTATAATTCGAAACATGTAAATTCGGCATAATAAGATCTTATTTCATATTGGTACATATATATATGGACCGTGTTCAATAGAAATGGTAAGCATCTACGTTACTTTAGGAGTCTTAGATTTGTTTCCCAAAGTAGATGCAGACGGTTAAATAATGGTTTGGTAAATCTTTATCCGAACGTTTTTCTTGCCTTAGCACCTGTTTCTCCATCAATAGAATTTTTTTTCAAGAGACTATATTTCAACATATGGTGAATTTCTTCTTATACTATAGCCTTTGGTTATTACATACAACACGCCGGGAAAGGCATGGAAAAGCCCTAGCGCTCTTTTCTGCTTTTCTTCTTCTGTTTTCTCTTCGTTTTCCTTATATCCAGAATCCGGGTTTAAGATTTGTCCGGGTTTAAGATTTGTGTTTGGATTATTTAGATTCTTGATATAATTTATTTTATTTTTTTTGTCATTGTTTAGTTGTTTGTTTTCTGTTTTTATTACATTCGAGAGAGTAATTCGAAGATTATATTTTGATTCACGGTTCGATTTGTTAATGATCTATGTTTGTTTTGATTTTTATTTATTTTTTGTAGGTGAGTGATTCGAAGATTGTTGTTTGCTTATCTTCCTAGACAGAATAATCCTTGCGTTTGCATTACTATGGAGCACCTTCTTTGATTTGTAGGTTTATCCCTTCTCACTCTACGGTGTATCAATTAGGCTCCAAATTTTGTTGTTAACTCTGTGACATTCTCACCTGGTGGCGATGCAGCTGGCGGAGATTATCATTGCAAATAGGTAATTAATCTCCCAGTTTTTCATGCTAATATTTGTTCTAATTAGTTTTTAGTTCTCATGCCACTGTTAGCTAATTTTTGAATCCACTGCATCAGGTTGATTTTGCAATTTTAATTTGAAACATTATTTATTTCTTAATAAAGACAAAGTTGATTTTGCAGTTTTTTGTTCTCATTCCATTGGGTTGACTAATATGTTGATGGGTGATTCGACATAGACAAAGTTTAACAGGTAAATATGTAAATGAGTACTTTCTCTTTGATAACTGGCAAAGGATTTGGCAATTGAGATTTGAAGACATTGCAACATTGTTTTTAAATGGTGAGTTTCTTATTTTACATGTTTATCATCTATTTATCTTAATGAGCAAAAAGATTTTGATACGACCTGATAGGGAATTGGTGGCAGAAGCAAGCCTTAGAAGTCTGTCTTGGATGGTACTTTAAATGATGATGATGGGGCATCCCTGATCTTTGAGGTATGTGGTCTCTTAATTTGATCTTTTTAACGGCTAAAGCAACTTGAGAAAGTTTCTGAATAAATATTAATGTTTTCAGCTTACTGCAATTTTTGGATGGAAATAGTTAAACAAAATATTGCTCCTTTGAGTTAATATCCATTTCTATATACTGCAGAAATTAAAACCTTTATCTCTAGCGTTTATAGGTTGCATGGGATCTTGAAAAATATTCACCTTCATCCATTTTTTTAGTAAACTAATTATCTAAATGTTCTGTGGACTTAATTAGGTTAAGTTTGGCTTATGTAACCAAGACCTATCATCTGCCCTTGGAAAGATAGAAAATACTTATTGTATATTTTTGGAGTTGCGTTTGATTGGGTTCACCAAATTTTAATGGTGGGAGTATGGTTTATAATTTTCTCTTTGTTGCTAATCTTCAGGGAAAGAAAAACAAAGACACATTGAGATATCTATAAATTAAGTGTCGTTGTACCGTTGACAACAGAGCCCCTATGTGAAATATGAGAAGCGTGTATAATAAATACTACGCATGGACAATAGAGAGTATCTCATGGAAGGTAAGATAACCCTTCAAAATCGAGGATCGTATGGTTTTGTCAGTCGTATCTTAGTTTGGCAGTTGCACGAGACTATTGGTTCCTTTCGTGGTAATCGTGTTGGTCTTCAAGACCTGATATGTGCTGCGAAATTTAGTATCAGTCAAAGAATACTATCGAAGTAACAAAACATAATGTACTCGTGTTGATAGGGTAAAAGTGGAAAGGAGAAACAAGTCCAAGCCACAGCAAGCCCATCCCCTTAGAGGTGAATAGAGAGAGAATGAGAAGGAGAGAGAGAAAGAGGTGAATTAAGTGTCCCCTCCAAAGTCTCATTTCTTTTCCTTTTATAATAATCCTTCATCTCCTCCTTATGAATAAACACTCATAAGGCTAATATATTACAAAACTATCACTTTCTTATTTTCCAAGTTATCAAGGAACTAGAAAAAGGTCCATTTTGTTAGGGATGAGACCCAACTATTTCAAGATTCTCCTTCTTGGGCTAGTTCCATCCATTATCCTATGGGTTGGACCTAGTCCCCAAGTTCCTTCTTCTTAAGAGGAACCCTTAGTAGGCTAAGGGGCTACCCCTTTTAGGGTTAATTATTTTCATGTATCAACATTAGTCCCCTAACTGTTGACTGGTCATATGCCAGGTCAACAGTCACATGTTGATTCGTCAGTTAATGGATGCAACTGATGGAATTTTCAGACGGACATATCCGCACATGTTGAACCCTCACGTGTTCCCTCCATCCTCATCCGATGGTTGGCTTATCCGTCCCTAGGCGGATGTTTCCCCAATAACCGCCTTAGAGGAGGTACCTCGCCTAACAGCTCACAGGGAGACTATATTTTTCCGACAATTGCACTTTGCTCGTTCGATGAATCTCCATCCGCTTGGGATCCTTGGGTGGACTACATATACTCCAACCCCGATCATAGGGAAATGCTCTGCTATTTGGGCATAGAGGATGCCATAGCAGCCTCTCGGTATAGAACTGTCCGGCGAGATCATGACAGTTTGGTGCGCTTATTTGCTTGTTTGATGATTGATCCTCACATGTTTTATTTGCTTGGTGGGAGGCGACTTCAGTGTTGGAAGACGTGGTCGCGCTTAATGGTTTGCCTATTCATGGCGACACCTGCTATTCTGAGTCTTATTTCTTCAAAGCTATGAATAAGAGCGAAAGGGATCTTTGAGATCATTTGATTCTAGCCAAGGAAAATTCGATAAACTTCTGAATTTTGGACCAAGTTAGAGTCGAGGCTCCGGAGAAAGGGGAGGATAAATAGGAGTTGGGAGCTTCTTCCTGATGACGAATCTCCTCAGAAAGTTATTAGGGGGGTAGTTCTTTTCCTCACTTGTCCAGCTCAAAGAAGAGGAGGCGTCCTTTCGCGCTGAAACAGTTAGCAAGATCTAGACAAGTTGGTAAAACACGATGAAGGGTTTATATCCGCGCTTCCGAGTCCCCAGGACTATCATTTCAAATCAATGTTTGTCGTGTTCCAATAATAATCCAATAAGATTATTGTGTGTCAGTAATGGGTTTCCTGTTTGCATCCTAGTATGCGCAGGGTATTATTAGCATAATAAGTGATAAAGGCGCGGGCGATAGAAAATATATTGACATTTTTATAATGCAGTCCCCGAGTGCCAAAACGAACAGATTCTGAGTCATGGCGGGTAAATTATGTTTTACGCACTTGCATATGCGACTATTCCACATGAGGCGCATGTATATGAGAGTCACGATGTATGTCAAGGCGGCTTACAGAGAATGGTTTTAGTTACAACATCAAAGTGGTTACATATCGATCGGCTAGCTCAAGCGGTCGTATATTTTTTACAGAGAATAGGTGCGCGTAAATGTAAATGCTTCATGGTCTCATCAAAATGGTAAGGTCGTTCGCATAGTATTGTCATTAGTTATCGCTCACATGACCAATTGACTTTGAGTAGTATAGATATCGACTCATACTCTTTAAGATATATTAAGGAGCTTCTTTAGCGCCTTATGTCTTAAAACAATGCGTTGGGTACTGTATCAATTACTTGTTTCCTTTAGACCTACACTAGCTTTTACGCTCGACTTTCTTATGCTAGCGGAATTTTATGTTTCTCGCTTGTTATGAGCTCTGGGTGAAATGACAAATACATAGCGCTGGAATTTATTTTTATCACATTGTTTCTGAATCGTGATAAGGGCGATCTAAATCGATCAAATGTGCCCATGATCCTCGTTTGCCATGGGCTCGTGGAAATTAGCTAGCTAAGTTATTACATATTGTGTTCTGTTAACATGACGGTTAATCCTCTCTTTGGGTAAGTGTTGAAGTTTGGGAAAATTGGGAATATGTCCCGTTTTCACTAATCTGTTTGGGGATCTATCCCATAACTGAAAAAATTAAGGAATATGTCCCGGTGAGAGAAAAAACTGTTATCTCACATGTGTGTGATTATACGTGTGCTTATGTTACATTTTTACCCTTATCTTCTTGGTAGTGAGAAAAATCGAGACAAACTTCTGAAATGATTCTTGAATGAGGAGCAGGTGTGTTGTGATTCTGGTCACTGTCATTGCCTTTCTCTTTTTACTTCTCAGATCTAACAAAAAGACGTTGTTTGAGCTAGCAACTTTTTGTAAATGTAACTACCTGTTGGACGCTCTTTAGGATTTCGCCGCGTCACTGATGAGATAAGTTAACAAAGAATTTCAAAGTGTCTACTTAAGCTTTTATTCCTCCCCAGCCTTTATTTCCGATAATGATCTCTCCATCTCAAGCTCACCTGGTATTCATAATTACCTAAGATTCTATAATTAATTACCCTCCGATTCATCTGTGAGCTAATAGGATTAAAAATATCAATGAAAGATTAGATCAAATTGCTCGTGAGATGCACCAATTTAGCTTTGGTAGTACATATGATCATCTCTAGTGCATCAACAAGACACCGTCAGTTGCTTAGCGTATGATTCTAAAATTAAAAATGGTAGATCTGTTAACCAATCAACCATCATCAGCATCATCAAACAATTATCTATAGTCAGCATAATATCAAAAATATGTCATACACTCATACTCGTATCGGGATTGGGGGGGGGGGGGACTTGGGAAGAGTATCTTTATTTCTATATCTTCGCGCGATGATTGAGGTCGATGACCCATCTGTTTAAATCAACCACAATCACCTTTAGCACTGCAGTGTCTCTCGATTACTCATGTGTAATCCCACACACGTGATATATTAGTTATTTAACGGGTTTTTTCTCTCACTGGGATATATTCCTTATTTTTTTCCGTTATGGGATAGATCCCCAAACAGATTAGTGAAAATGGGACATATTTCCAATTTTCCCTTGAAGTTTCATTAATTTGTCGCTTTCACCCTCTCTCTCTCTTTTTAAAATTATAGGGTGGATGAATTTTCAGTATGAGAGTTTTGTTTAAGTGTTTAAGTGAAGGGCGGATGAGTGCAACTTGCGCGCCTCCTAGTATTTTATTTAAGTGTTCAAGTGGAGGGCCGATGAGTGCAACCTGCGCGCCTCCTAAGCACATGATTCCGACTTTTATTTAAGTGTTAAAGATGTGATATATGGCTCATTGTCTGTGCGCCTCTGATGCATATGCTTTCTAGATTTATTATTTAAGTGTAAATCAACCTGCACATCTTCAATGCGTTATTATGACCCGAGTTTGCTTGGTTTTGCAGGTGAAGCACCTTAATCATCTAATGAACGTGTTCCGCGTCACATGTGATCATTTTGATAGTGAAAATATACTTTGATATTCCTGACTGATAAATGTCGATCGACTTGAGATAGAGGCTCACAGGAGCGGTGTACTACCTTCTTCTTCTTTTCTTTTTAACGACATTGTGAGCAGCAGCTACTTCCATATCTTCACCATTCGAGCATATGTAGGCCGACACGGCCGTTCAATCCGGCGTTTAATGATGTACGCTCAGCATGCTCGCCCGTTAGTTGAGAGGGTTGTCATCTGTGCACTATTATTGGAATCATTTGACGATGTCGATAAAGATGGGTGATCATAAGCCTGAAATGACATTTGCAATCGTCCGCTCAGTGGGCGAAAGCACGTCAGTGGCCTTGCATAAATCCTAGCCATACTTGGGGATACTTGTGCGTTTCATTGACCATAAAGCAGGATGAAGAGAGCGGATCAAGTTGTAAGTGGAGATGCACAATCGCAAGCGAGGGCTTCTTGAAGCAATTATGTCCAGATGTATCCGCTTTGTAAGAATTTGAGGATTCATTCTCAACAAATCAAGTGTTGTATTTGCAGGGTATGAATCTTTGTGCGAATGTTTTAGGCGCTCGGCATGCTCCCTTATCAGGCGAGAGAGATGACATTTGCGCGCAGATATTGAAGTCATTTATCAATGATCGAGATAAGATAGATTGTTATAAGCGTGAACTAGCATATGTGTATGTCTATTTAAGCTCCACCTTATCTTATTTTGGCGACCATTTTGGCTTTATCTAAACGCATATGATGTATTTGAAGTTGTCAAAGGCGCATTGAGGGCCTTGCGCTCAATGTACTTGAAATGTGTTAAATGAAAAGTAGCATTACTTGTTTGTTTGTGTTTAATCAGGGATCATAGCCTTACTCATGACCGGGTTGTGTTATCGCTCGGTGTTTGGCGCTGACTTAACTCATGGCGCATTCGAGCTATCTATCTATTTTATTGTTATTTTATTTTCATTTCTCATGATACATTCGGGACCACCCTTTTTTATCATTCAGCCATACTCGTGGCTATTTCTAGTTCATGGTGCATTCAAGGCCATCTTATCTCACCGCTCGGCTATTTTCATTTTTATCAGCCGTACTTGCAGCACAGTCATACTCGGGGCTTTATTCATTTGTCATGCTCGGGGCTTTTATTCAATCTAGCCATACTCGGGGCTTTCATTCATTCTAGCCATACTCGGGGCTAATATTCATTTTATGGGATGTACTCATAGCCTAGCCGTACTCAGGGCTACTGGTGCACTTCATTGGTTATGCACGGAACCTAGCCAGACTCGGGGCTATTGGTGCACTTTATTGGTCATGCACGAAACCTAGCCAGACTCGGGGCTATTGGTGCACTTCATTGCACGGAACCTATCCAGACTCGGGGCTACTGGTGCACTTCATTGGTCATGCACGGAACCTAGCCAGACTCGGGGCTATTACTCATTTCATGGGCTGTACTCGTAGCCCTTTTCATTTCTCATGGTGCATTCGTGACCATCTTTTCTCATTACTCGGCCGTACTCAAGGCAATTCTCAATTCATGGTGTTATCACATTTGAATTTCTAAAGTTCAATATAAGGCGATTCTCAATTCACATCACATTTGAATTTCTAAAGTTCAATATAAGATGACGCGGATATTCTATGTATATTTAGGCAAAAAGATTGAATTCTAAGTATATGCTGCTTACTTAAAACAAAAGACAAATATTCCATACAGTTGCGTCTTTGCATGTTAGGAAAAATGTAAATGCGAGATAATACAATCATACTTTAACGGCCACATGCTCTTGACTTTCACTTGACCAAAATGAAACAATAATATATCCAAACAGAGAATCAAACGAAGTTGCATGCTTGGTTCAAGTTTAATAACACAGGTGGGAAAAATCCATTGTAATACAAATGATTCAAACAGCATTCATCACTGGCAGAAGCTAACAGTGATGAATCAACTAGAATTACTGCGGGCAACAGTCAACAAGTTTAGCGGATATACAAGGTATTTATGCTACTGATTAGAAGCAGGATATGCAGCGCTAACCTAAAGCTATACCAGAGTTGGATGCTCGTTGCTATTTGCTATACCAGAGTTGGATGCTCGTTGCTATTGAATCAATTCTAACAGTTATGAGTTTAAGTAAGCCCTAACAAAAAATGCAAAGGTTTGCATTCTAAAACAACCAAGGATCAAAAGATGAATGCTAATTGAGAGTAAGCAAAGACAGTAGGTACTTATCTTTTCGAAGCGGTTTGAAGCTTTTCCAATTCTCGGAGCAGGGGTCCGTGGCTATGATGGTTATTAACTCTAATATTGTTAGTAGACGAAGCGGCAGTAGTTTGAGTGGTTCTGGAGGCAAGTGGAGTTTGAAACATAACAGAGTTTACTATTTAGATCAAGGCTCGCTGTAGTTGAAGTTAACATCCAACAGAGGCTGTTATTTTCCCTTTTTGAACTTTACTGAACGCTGTTTCATATCACATCTCTCTTTATGACATATTAAACCGGGCAACCAGAGTCAGTTCAACAAAATGCAGTTTGAACATGTCCGGAATAACATATTAAAAGACACAAGAATTTGCTGATTGACAGCTTGGCAAGCTTAAAGGATTCATAGTAGTATATGACGAGTATTACTTGGTAAATATAAAGGATTATGGTATGCATGTATCTGTCAAAGTGTGATGCAAGTCATGGAGTAAGTCAAAAAGAAATTATTATTAAAGCGATTAAGCATGGAGAGATAAGTTTAGTCCCCTTTTAGTGTGCTATCCATGGTCCTGTAGGCAAGAGCGGGGATGAGAAGAAGTAGCGTTGATGCATTTTAATCTTGACGATGAGCTTTACGCTGGCCATTGATACGTGGAGGTTGGAGTTGAAGTGCAATTCCCCGAGTGACAACTCCGGGCAACTCTCAGTCACAGGTGAAAAAATAAATAAGAGGGAGATAATGAGAACTTATCTTCTATTTAATTACGCTGGTCCGATTCATAGTTCATCATCCGGCTTATTTAATTACGCTGATCCGATTCATAGTTCAATCATCCGGCTTATTCAATTACGCTGATTTGCATTAGTCCTTCATTATAGATTCGTTGTTATGGTGTTAGACGAGAACAAGAGCCGAGTTGTAGTAGCCGCTTCCGGACGATGCCATAGCCATATCACTAGTATGTACCGATCTTGTTGTCTCCCCAACTTTACTGATTTTTACGCTTGAACTAAACTGCTTCTGCCTTATACGCGCACCTCTGACTCCACAGTTATGTCAACTGTTGAGTTTGTCCGATGCACCATGCTTCTCCGGAAGGCCTTGGCTGTTCTGTACTTGCAAGTTAGCCTTTTGTGAGATAAGGCGGGTGCTTAGAGGGCTCTGTTCTAGCGCCTTCTGCTGAAGGTACGCTACGTTAAGGGTCTGAGAGAAAGAGAGAGAGGCGGCGGTGGCACAATTAAGCAGCGCTGATGGAGTCAAGTCTTGCGTTTCAGCTCCGTTTCTTCTCTCGGAGTCAGGCTAATGGGTGTCGAACACCTGCGGAGATGCACCTTCCTTTTCACGATCTAGTATCATGATCTAGTATATCTTGCTCAATACAGAGATCTTCTCGTTCATCATCAACTGCTAGGTATCCACCAAATCGATTTCAACCAGAATTTTAACATGTCGAGCCTTCAATCGAGTGGACTGGAACTCCACCCAACAGTATAATGCTACCACAAGCTTGGTGCCGTTCGTAGTAGCTTTATCAACTGGAGTACTAATCTGCAGAGCGTGCTTCTGGTGATAACGAGATGACCTCCTTCCATACCTGCGCCTCCTCTTATAGCTTCTCAGCCTAACTTGTATCCTACACTTTACCAACAAACAGAATTTTCTTTTTTTGTTCATAAACTCTGCTCAGTTTGACGCAGCAGCCTCTCATTGTGTAATGAAATTTAGCTCGAGACACAACCCAAGTTTCTCCAAGAATAAATAGGTTTCTTCCAATCTTCGTCACCAACTGGTTTCCATTTAATCGGACCCTTGGGATTGATTTTGTGGGAGGTTAAGTACCGTTCTGTGGTGTTTGACATTAAGCGCATGTGACACGCTTGTCTAACTGTTCCCTCTTAGCAGCTCTGTTGTGGCAGCTAGCCGGAGATGCTCTTCTTTTTCCTAATCGCCCTTCGGTTTTATAATTCTCACAGACTGAAGTTGATGCGGTCGAGTAGCGCTGTTGAGATCACAGTACCCATGGCTATGATAATTGTTAACTCTGATTTTGTGGACAGCGTCGGTTGATGAAGCAGCAGTGGTTCCCGGCAGCTCTTGCTAGCTACCCATGTCAACATTATCTGCCTAAAAATGTGTAAGAAAATCATGACTTTAAGAGCACAAAATACAGTGATATGTATGTATATATATACATTGAAAAGATGTTCATTCACAGGGGATATGACATAGCAAGTTGCTAATGCTTGGTTAGAGCTATCATGAAGGTTTCTAAACATGCGCAAATATTAAATTAGCTCGGATGAATTCCTGTCAGGCTCAACTGCAATTTTGTGATATAATACTTAGAAAATGTAACGAAAAGAAGTGAGAACTTAGCCTTGTGGGAATTTGCCAATATTTTGCGGAGAATTCATGTCTATCAGCTGCTAGTCCAAAGAAATAAAGAGCATTAGGCTCCTAGCGGCAACAATAGTCGATGCTTAACAGTCGACCCAGATCCGCGTTGTGGTAGTAGCTTCCGGATGACACCATAGCTAAGGCCGCGTTGCAAGTATGTTCCCCTTGTGATTTAACAAACATTACTGATCTTGCTTGTGAAAGAATAGATGACAAGGCACTTGAACTAAGTTGTTTCTGCATCATTTGTATTCCCTGATTTCACAATTCCTGCCAACACTGTCGAGTCAAACTATGGTCCTGGATTCTCCGTAATTATGACTTCGAGGCAAGCCTTTTATCTGTCACGAAACGATACTTCAACTATTCTGACAAATGAAGATCCAAAGCGGAATAGAGAAGTAGGCGCCTATGGGTGAATGGAGCCAGCTCGTGAACTAATAGCAACAACAACTTTTGGTGAAGAACAAATGGCTTAGGCATTTTTGCAAGCATAATATGAGCACAACCTGGTGGTGCCACTATGTATCAAGAACTCCCTTTTTCTATCTCTCCAATTCCCACAAATTCCATTCAACACAAACCCACAACTCCTTTTCTATCTTAACTTTGAAATCCAACCCCAAATCTTTTGAAACAGACCACGACAAACATGGCAGCAACAACAACACATTTCTCTCAACTATTTTATAGCACAAGTTTCATTCAAACCCAAAACATCTTTGAGACCAATGTTCTTCTTTATCTTCATTCCCAGCAAAACTCCAAATCCGGTCACAACAACAATAATTACAGCTGCAGGCTTGCTGGGGTTTCATCCAAGATACCTAAGTTACTTATTCTGGGAACAGGGAACCAAATTTCTTTAATTAGTTATTGCCACTCATCATTGAATACCTTATTCAACTAAGAACTAAAACAATTTCAAATTAAGACTATTAGAAACATTCAAACACAGATGTAGGTGCTAATAAGATGAAAAACCAATACTAAGTCAAATTCAAAACGATTTAATGGGTAACAAAAATCAAGGTGCAGTGATAAAATCAGAAGCTTGATCAAGAGTCGAGAGGCTGGTCGAATTTCAGTTGTAAACCCTAAAATTTTAGATGAATTCATAAAACGAAGCTAAAATGAGAAAAATATAGATCTGAATTTCAATTGTAAACCGAACGAAGAATTTGATTATAAATCTAAGATATAGACATGTTATGGAATAGAAAGAAACTTATCTTTGTTGCATCAAGTTAACCGATCGGATGTTGTTCCTCGGAAGTTGATGTTAGTCGATTTCCTACCTGGATCTGGTTGATGCTCAATTTAGTTATGCAGTCATGTATAAGCGAAGAAGAGAAGCGATGTTGATGTAGGTTGATGTAGTTGGAGGTTGATGATAGACACAGGTGCAACTGCCGGCTGGGAGGGATGACGCGGCTTGTGGTTGTTGTTGCAGATTAAACTGGTAGCGCCTAAGGATGATTGATGCTAGAGATGGGCTCGGATGTGGAGAGCAAGGAAAGACACAGACCACACGATTAGAAAAAAGAAACATATAGTGAGAATTGAGCTGATGGGTCTTGCTGGGAGAGAAATTAAACCTCTACCACTGTGGTCGCAATGTTGATAGGGTAAAAGTGGGAAGGAAAAACAAGTCCAAGCCACAGCAAGCCCATCCCCTTAGAGGTGAATAGAGAGAGAATGAGAAGGAGAGAGAGAAAGAGGTGAATTAAGTGTCCCCTCTTAAGTCTCATTTCTTTTCCTTTTACAATAATTCTTCATCTCCTCTTTATAAATAAACACTCATAAGGCTAATATATTAGAAAACTACCACTTTCCTCTTTTCCAAGTTGTCAAGGAACTAGAAAAAGACCCATTTTGTTAGGGATGAGACCCAACTATTTCAAGATTCTCCTTCTTGGGCTAGGTTCATCCATTATCTTATGGGTTGGACCTAGTCCCCAAGTTTCTTCTTCTTAAGAGGAACCCTTAGGCTAAGAGGCTACCCCTTTTAAGGTTGATTATTTTCATGTATCAACAACTCGCAACCCACCCAGAGTTTTCTTGGTTTTGAAAGATTAATATGTTTAAAAAAATTCATGGGTTAATATCGTGTTTATGTTTTGAAAGAAACCTGCTTAACACCATCATTCTTTGTTTTTTAATAGATCTTTCGGGTTTCAAGATGAAGACATCAATGGCGGTTCCATCCCAAAGGTATATTCACTAGATTTGCATGCATATGGTCATGATTCAAGTTATGCTTTGCTGTATCTTTGAAACCCTGGGTGCAGTGAACAAAAAACTCAACTCATTGGGTGCCATAACTTCTTTTATTACACTTCCTTATGACAAATATTTGCTTATTACTCAACCTTTTTCAAAAAAAATTGTTGTTGTTTGGTCAGTTGGTCAGTGTTCTCCCATAAAATTTTAGTCATTAAAGAAACTAATTGGATAAGAACTGTCAAACATTGAGCTTATAAGTAGTGTTTTGTTGGCCAGGTCAAATTAGCCGGGGCTTACAACCCCCCTCTTAACCATTCCCCAATGTTCTGTTGGTCGTATTAAATTAGTCGTGGCCTCTTAACCATGCCCTAATATTCGGTTTGTCGTGTTAAATGAGCCGAAGTTTACCTCTCGGCCGTGGCCTCTTAACCATGCCCTAGTATTTTGTTGATTGAGTAAAATTAGTCGGGGCCTCTTAACCATACCCTAGTGTTCTTTTGACAGAATAAAATTATCCAGGGCTTACAGCCCTAGCAGTGACCTCTTAAGCGTGCCCTAATATTTTGTTGGTCGTGTCAAATTAGCCGGGACTCTAAATTCTTTTGTAGTGACTAATTACAGTAGCCCATATTAATGGTCATTTTTTCACACATTTCCTTACCAGATCAAGTAGTCAATTATTTAAAAAAAATCTCTATTAAATTCTGGTAGATCGTTTCTCTATTATATCTTACCAATTATTTGTTTCTCGGCTAAAATAATCATCCTTGGCTCGTCATTCAACATTTTATATAAAGCTCCCTTCGTATTTTCTTCACCTCCTCTGTCCTTGTTTATTAGGAAGGAATGTTTATTATTTGGAAACCCATAACAGCCTGTGACACCCTTTACTCATCACAACTACTACTTTAAATCTATGATCAAGTCGCACTATTTGTGATGTTTAACGAACATCCTTCTGTAGGAAATTATGGGCTTGGATCTAGCAATACCTCTTGGACTATCGAATACAGCTGCAACTTTATTTTTCGCCTAAACACTAACCCAAATCAGCGAACACTACTCGATTTTCAATCCCTTCTCCACTTCAAATTCTTTTTCTAACTCTTAGTAAATAGCCAACAAACCCACGGCAGCCACACGGTGGAACTAAGTTGGTGGTCGTTAATTCTTTATTTTGAACACTTCTATTTTGCCTTATTACATCTTGGTATCAGAATTAGGAGTCAACTATATTTACAGAAACATAATTAATTAATAGTTGTATGAAGAAATTGTTTCATACACAATTAGTATCAGCATTTGGAAACCAGTTATTAACGGGACGGTAAGAAAATCCCAAGTACCTTTGATTGTTAGATAGTACTCATTGAGATTCTGATAAAAATTACCTGCACATAAGATGATATAAAACGATATGTCGTGGATTCTCAATGACTTCAGTTTCAGGATACTGGATCCATACTAAATCTGCAATCACCAAAAATAAGTTTGATTAGTTCTAATGCAACATAAATATGTAGGGTACTATAATCAATCAACCAAAAAACCAATATTTACCGAAAGATCAACCTTTTTCTGGAAAAAAAATCTATAATAAAGTACTCTAATCAATCATAAAAATCTAACGAACGATAGAAGAGATGTCGTGAAGTCTTTAATACATCTTCTTGGTATTACAATTAGGAGACTACTACATTATGGAAACAGAGTTACATGAGGATACGTTTTTTAGGAAACATGGTCATATTAGGAAACCAAGGCACTGGAAACAGAGTTATACGAGGAAACGTTTCATACGCAATATCACATCCTTTTTTGGTTTTTTAGGAAACACGGTCATACCAGGAAATCAGGGCTCCAAACTTTTGTAATAGTCCTAACAAAAGGAGAGAGATGAAGCCTAGAGAGAGAATCTAGAGAGAGTGAGAGATATGTTCTAACCTTCCAAAATACTATGACGTGAGGTTGCTAATACACTTACAAACTCCTGTAACGAAGGCGTGGTGATAGTTTATTTTGCTTCGAATAATACTTTCAGTAGTTGTAGGATCCACTTGATGACTCTAACATTCTCGATGCCAATTTCACTGTAGGTACTCTTTGGAGTTCCGCCTCAAGATAATTTAACAGTTGTTCCAACCATCAGACTTAGTTCCTCAGATGATGAAGTAGTCTAAGTGTACGGATTTCTATTGGCTTCTAGTGAATACATGAATTCATGAAAGCCCGCCACATTCCAAAACTTGAAAGATATAAATAATATTATAAATATTATAACTTTTATATGGGCAACTTTGTTACAAATATTCTCCATTGGATTTGAAATGTAACGATACTGTCCACGACTATCACCTCTTTGGTTGATCAAAAAACCAAAAAAAGAAAAAAAAAAGGAAAAAGAGTACCACATTCTTTTTCTTGTGAGTACTCATCTTCTTTAATGATTCTCTTTTCATGATGCGGCTGTATTGTCATCGTGAGGCATTGTGAGCCCTTCTCCAATCATTTTTGTGCACCTTATATTGACCAACTTGTAACTACAACTTTAGGAAAGTGTCTATGCCTGCAAACGCACAAACAAAATAATAGCTTTCATCAGAGAGCTCACAGTGTGCCATAAATGTGATTAAATCTTAACTTCAAGAGCATGACTCAAGCCCACGGCATCAAGCTTCAAGATCTCTGCAAGAAAGACCTAAAGAGCATCACCCGCGAGCAATACCGCACACCACAGATGTAATGATTTTTTAATCTTTCTCAGATGCAATACCTAAAGTCCATTTGTTTTTTCAGTCAAAGATCTGCTTGATTCATCTGATGTTCTGTACTTTTATGACTATCATGGTCCCTCTCAGATACATGCACTAATTATAGGTTTGATAATTTAAGCACAAAGGGAGATTGAACTTACACCAAAATTGGGATAATGATTCGAGATGTACGTCTCTCGTGTGTAACATCAAAAACAACATATTGCTTTTACAGTTGTATTGATATGCAAGACTTTGGACATCAAAACGAAGATTTCTAACTAAGATTTACCTTCCCTATCCACTTTGCCTAAACCTTGAGAAAGAGCTTTTTGAAGTTAGAACTAAACAACCAAAACTACGAACACGTTATAAAACAACTTTTACTCCTCTAAGGATCAGAAATTGGGGGTTTAAGAAAACATGCTTTCCGCTGCCAATGAAGTCATCATCCTTGAAGAGTGTTACTATTCCAGACCAGAATATTTATCTCTCGAAGTCCTTCAATGAGAATAAGGGTTTTACCTGAAATCACCAACCTTCACAGACAAAGCAATCAAAGAAAATTTTCTAGGGCTAAATAGAATTCTCAATTATGAAAGAAACCTTAAATAAATCTTAAGTATAATTTACCTTTGATACCAAGAGTAGAAGAAAGAAACCGATAAAATTCCCAATTAAGATTAGACTCATATAATTTTTCTTCCATTGTTAGAAATTTACCTTTGATACCTGCTTGCTTTTGGGTAGATTCTCTTTCGTTCAGCGTAAGTTTTGATGTTGTAGTTTGAACTTTTGATGATTTACACGAAGGTGGTCTAAAACAAACTAATTAAAGTAAATAAACAAATTAACAGACGACAACAATTTGAATAACATACCGTGATACCGATGCCATTATATGAAAGAATGTTAATTAAAATAATCTGAAAGAAGATAAAATCAATCGAGAAACACCTCATATTGGTACCAATCTTTCTTGAAAAAGGCAGTGAAATCCTTTAGAAGGAAGAATACTGACGAACAGGGAACGTCTTAAATAAATCTTCTTGGTAACAGAATTAGGACACATCTAAATTTTCGGAAACAGGGTTATATTAAGAAATGTCCCGTACACGCCTACACGAATACTAACCAAATTATTAAAGGGAGCTTGACGAAATCAGGAAACCCAGGATCGGACGCACGAAAATATCCCTCGCCCAACAATCGATCCCTGCCATCGGATGATGAAATCGATGGTCGAATATATCCGGATAGACAAACACCACTTCTTTTTAAAATATAGACTAGGTATCACCCCAGCCTACGGCCGGGGCTCAACCTTTTTCGATTTTTTGTTGTTGTTTGGTCATCTGGTCAGTGTTCTCCCATAAAATTTTAGTCATTAACAAAACTAATTTGATAAGAACTGTCAAACATTGAGCTTATAAGTAGTGTTTTGTTGGCCAGGTCAAATTAGCCGGGGCTTACACCCCCTTATTAACCATGCCCCAATTTTCTGTTGGGCGTGTCAAATTAGCCGTGGCCTCTTAACCATGTCCTAATATTCGGTTTGTTGTGTTAAATGAGCCGAAGCTTACCTCTCGGCCGTGGCCTCTTAACCATTCCCTAGTATTCTGTTGACCGAGTAAAATTAGTCGGGGCTTACAGCCCCGGCCGTGGCCTCTTAAACATGCCCGAGTGTTTTTTTGATCGAGTAAAATTAGTCGGGACCTCTTAACCATGCCCTAGTCTTCTTTTGACCGAGTAAAATTAGCCAGGGCTTACAGCCCTAGCCGTGACCTCTTAAGCGTGCCCTAATATTTTGTTGGTCGTGTCAAATTAGCCGGGACTGTAAAATTTTTTGTAGTGACTAATTACAGTAGCCCATATTAATGGTCATTTTTTCACGCATTTCCTTGCCAGATCAAGTAGTCAGTTATTTTAAAAAATCTCTATTAAATTCTGGTAGATCGTTTCTCTATTAAATCTTACCAATTATTTGTTTCTCGGATAAAATAATCATCCTTGGCTCGTCATTCAACATTTTATATAAAGCTCCCTTCTTATTTTCTTCACCTCCTCTGTCCTTGTTTATTGGGAAAGAATGTTTATTAATTGGAAACCCATAACAGCGTGTGACACCCTTTACTCATCACAACTACTACTTTAAATCTATGATCAAGTCGCACTATTTGTGATGTTTAACGAACATCCTTCTGTAGGAAATTGGGGGCTTGGATCTAGCAATACCTCTTGGACTATCGAATACAGCTGCAACTTTATTTTTCGCCTAAACACTAACTCAAATTAGCGAACACTACTCGATTTTCAATCCCTTCTCCACTTCAAATTCTTTTTCTAACTCTTAGTAAATAGCCAACAAACCCATGGCAGCCACACGGTGGAACTAAGCTGGTGGTCGTTAATTCTTTATTTTGAACACTTCTATATTGCCTTATTACATCTTGGTATCAGAATTAGGAGTCAACTATATTTACAGAAACATAATTAATTAATAGTTGTATGAAGAAATTGTTTCATACACAATTAGTATCAACATTAGGAAACCAGTTATTAACGGGACGGTAAGAAAATCCCAAGTACCTTTGATTGTTAGATAGTACTCATTGAGATTCTGATAAAAATTACCTGCACATAAGATGATATAAAACGATATGTCGTGGATTCTCAATGACTTCAGTTTCAAGATACTGGATCCATACTAAATCTGCAATCACCAAAAATAAGTTTGATTAGTTCTGATGCAACAGAAATATGTTGGGTACTATAATCAATCAACCAAAAAACCAATATTTACCGAAAGATCAACCTTTTTCTGGGAAAAAATCTATAATACGGTACTCTAATCAATCATAAAAATCTAACGAACGAAAAGCCTATTGATATGAACAGAATACTCACGGAAGAGATGTCGTGAAGTCTTTAATACATCTTCTTTGTATTAGAATTAGGAGACTACTACATTATGGAAACAGTGTTACAGGAGGAGACGTTTTTTAGGAAACATGGTCATATTAGGAAACCAAGGCACTAGAAACAGAGTTATAGGAGGAAACGTTTCATACGCAATATCACATCCTTTTTTGTCTTTTTAGGAAACATGGTCATATCAGGAAATCAGGGCTCCAAACTTTTAGTTCCAAAGTTTTGTATATTAGGAAACACGTATAGATACGAAAATTTAGTTCCAAAGTTTTGTATTTTAGGAAACACGTATAGATACGAAAACCCTGTCAGATCGGGAAACCCATCGATCCGACGGACGGCCATATACTTTTATATAAAACATATAACCGAGCGATCCTAGCCGTGGGATGACGAAATCGATGGTTGTAATTGTAAAGATACACAAACACTACTTCTTTTTATAATATAGATGAGTTAAATATCATGTGCATCTATATTGAAATTTTTATGTTTGTTTATATACAGGTTTGTCATGGTTCAATTTTTCTTAATTCGACAAGCACAAATCAAACTGAGAAAGATGCAATTTCTAAGTTATCCCTATGAGGCTTCAGTATTATTGATGCTGCAAAAGCTGCAGTCGAAAAAGTGTGCCCTGGAGTTGTTTCATGTGCAGAGATACTCTAGCTAGCATTGTCCGCAAGAGATCCAGTAGCTATGGTAACCAATTAACTAATTGATTAACAATAATGGACAGACTGATCCATAGGCATAGTCTAAATAGTTTTTTCTTTAACCTAATCTATACAGATTACAGGACCATGGTGGAATATACCCACAGGGGGAAGAGATGGAAGTATCGACTATTGGAGATGTTTTTATCAGGTACATTTGCATTGAAGGGGTTGAAAGTCCTTGCAGTCTTATCAGGTACATGCGCATAAATTTATGAATATGTTGGTGGATACTTAGGCAGCTGATATTTCGAAGTCATGGATGAAAATGTATATTTTATAAAACTATATAAGCATACTTGAGTAAACTAGGTCGAAACACTTTCTTTAAGGTTAATGTTGTATAGTGAGTAGTTGTTGATGTGCGATATATAACTCCTGTTAAAGGAAAATGATCAAAGTCATAATTTTTTATACATCTTCATACATAATTGAAAACAAAGAAAACACGAGCTATTTCGACATTCAGTACCACGAGTTATTTTGACGTGACTTTAATGGTAATCCGAGATGCCTGTTTCAAGGCAACCATCTTCTTCTTAAGCATAGGTATATATTCAAGTTTTAAGTGCAAGAATCAAATGGGAATTGAAGATACCAGATTAGAAAATTTAAAAGCAATCCCAGATTGCTGAGGCATATGAGTTTCATAGCGTCTAAGAGATGCGCAACTCCAGTAATTTATTATCTAGCTGGCTATGGAATGCCAGGTGATACTTCAAAATAAATTGACGAAGCATTTCTGAATTGGGGGTATCTGGTGCGTTTTCGAGGGAAATGGTACAGCTCTTGATAGAGCCTAAGATGAGTGTTAGAGGGGGATACAAGGGGTATAGGTTTAACGGCCTGATAGAGTCTGCGCATACGAGGGTATAAATATTATTTGTTCGTAACTTTTTTCGTGTTGATAATCATGATTGAAATATCCATTGAAACATCCATTCATTTTGTAGTTCTATTAATTTTCATTCTGATTTTTAGTCAGTCTGGCGTAAGAAGTTGTACTGATCTATCAAAGAACTGATCTGGTAGATCAGTTCTTTCAGAAACGAAGTTTTAGTCACAAAGTTACAGGGCTATATAAAGTTAGGTATATTTTCAGAAACAAATCTGAGAGCGGTTGATTCATTGGCAACTTATGCCAAATTTAGAGAAAGAGTCTGAGGAATTTCGTGGTGACAAAGCTATGGAGGTATATATAAACATTGTTTGCCCGTTGTTTCTTTCTTCTAGGTCTAGGGTTTCTTTGTTTTTTGTTTTTTTTTTGTCTCTCATTGTTTGAGTTTTTGCGGACTGATTTATTTTTGTTTGTTGTTTAGCTGGTATAGTTGAACGTGTTCTATCATATTCCGAATAGGTTGCCGCAAGGAAAGAAATCTGAGAGCATGAGTTTGGTAAACCTCTTTTGTCTCTTTTAAATCTTTTAATACACATGGTTTACATGAATAGTATTGAAGCAACGCAGATGATAAGACATGGTCTTGGTAAAGAAGCAAATTCACAAACAGCCTCGGGGATGAGATACTCAGGATGGGACCTGAATTTTTTGTTTATTACCATGGAAAAGTTTCAGGTTTTATATTTTTTGTTCCTTTTAAAGCTATTATAGCTGGAAGCATGGGATGGAAGAAGAATGAGTGCATACTAAGAATGTTAATTTCGTCAACAAAAATTCAAGTCTTGATGCTCACTTATTTTCCTTCCGATAAATGGTTGATTTTTGTATTTGGAAGCATTGAGTTCTTCCGTTGAATGCTTTGTTCCTCTACACCTGCGATGGATTGTTTCTGCCTGGAGTATTTGCTTGCATTGTTGAATTTTCACTTACTTTTTCCATGGTTACATAATCGCATGAATCTGCCATGGTTTGTTCCTGCCTGGAGCATTTGCTTCAATTTTTAGTTACATAATCGCATGACTCTGTTAATTGTGCATTTCAGCATTCAAAGTGTCGTTTTTTCTCATGTTTCTCTTTAGTCTTAAAGTACATTTAGCCTACCCTGTGGCTGAGCGTATTTATTGATGGGCTGAGCATAATAACGTAGCATTTGCAGCTGCAACTTCTCAGTGCAGCGAGGAGAAACTTCTTCTTCGTCTTCCGTCTTTTATAAGCCAAGTATAGATCATTGTGGTTCTTAAGGTAGTGATGGGTAAGCTGAGCATGATTTGTTTGATTTTTTTTGCAATGGTGGACATCGGTTAACATAGTTTGTCGCTATTGAATCGATGTCGTTTTTCATCTGTGGCCAAGCAATTTTTTAATTTGTCTTTTGTTAGAGTGAGCTAGCTGGGAATGGGTCACTATGGTTGTTAAGGAAATTATGTGTAATTAGATTGTAATCATTAATATTATCTCATATAGTTTGAGTCCGCTAACATAATCCGTTGCATTGAAATGACATTTTTAATGTGCACCAAGTAAACCTTTTTTTTTTTTTTTTTTTTTAATTTTTACTTTTTCATAATATAAATAGGTTAATGCTGGGATTTCAAGGTGGGTTTTCGTTTTGGCATAAACTTCGAGATGATTTTCATTTGGAGGAATAAATGGTGGTGGGTTGATGGCTTTTCGAGTAGAAAAACATTACACTGAAGTTACACGCATAATTAAGCTTAGTTACACGCATAAGCTTAGTGGTAGTAATTCTCTTGATGGGTGGATGTAAAGGATGATTATAATTTGAACTACTAATATCGTTGCATATATATGTTCGTGTAGTATGCTGTATACTCTTTGGTTTTTTTGGTTTTTTATCTCTTGGTTGAATGTTTTAACACCTAAATGATTGACATAGAGCGTTATTGTACGTTGTGTGGTACGGTGATAAAAAAACAAACTGTGTTGTATATAGTTTTGTGGGTACTTGGATAGAGCTATGCTAGGCAAATTGCAGAGATATAAGATAAGTACTTATATATCTACGTTAGGCTCTTACATTGGGTGTGGGTTAAAGGTGGACTTGGATTAGCTGAATGGTGCTTACAAGAGTCTTTTTATATTGAATATTCTTTTCCCATTTATAAATCATTTGGTTTTGTGCTAATTCTCTTTCGAATCGCATTGTAGTTGAACTGTTACAACTTAGGCTGAAATTAAGTCATGGTATCTCATGGGTATCCTCATACAGTTAATTCCAAGAACCTGCGAGAATATCAAATTAAGTATTTTAGGGTTAAACTTTGAAGTGTACTTGGTATGTCTTTTTGTTTGTCAAAAGGTCTAATTATAGGGTTAACCTTGGTTTCCCCAGTTCCTATGTTAGACAAGTTTGCAACCAGTGGCATTTTGCTTAATGCTGGAAGGCCAGCTATTACAATGTTGTTCACATTGTTGACAGACCACTTTCAGGTGTGTACTCTTAATACATTGAGTTTTGAATATTAATATCAACTACATTTTGGATTTATAATCTGCGATTCTCATTCTATTTCCTTAGTCATTTACTATTTTGATATCGATATATAGTCGATTCATTCGGTGCAGCACTTTTAGGCTTTCAACTTATTCATCAATTTCTTGCACCATTTTCCTTTATATTTCACGCTTTATGCTTGATTTGTATTTTGATCAGTCATTTATCTATGGGGTTACTTTGTTGATTTTAGTAACATACTACTATGATTGTTCCGGAAATAGATAGTGCAATATAGTGCAATTATCTTATGATATTAGTTCTTCTGTTTATCTGCTGATATGTTTATCTGCTGATATATTTTGAAGCATTCAGATTGTATGAGAGAAACCGGTTATGATGTTTACTTGCCAATAGCTAATCGCAGTTCTATTTTTTGCTAGATTATATTCAAAGCCGACACTCTTTTCTGTCATTCCATACACCGTATGAGATGTGAAGTTCGATGCCATAACAGTTTACTGGTGATGGTGGTCAACATTGCATAAATAACAAGAAACTTATCGTACTAAGGTAGCCGTTGTTGTCTTACCGAGAGGAATTAGTATACATTATCCTAGGACTGTAACAAACTATATCCTAAAAAGAAATTGGAAATTTACATTGTAGAATCATGTTTATATATATTTGGTTACTCTACAATTAACTTACAAGGAGGTAGAGGTTTTCTCCGTGTTCTCTGCAAGAGAAGAACCAGATGGGTGAGGTAAATGAGATTTCTCAAAGATCTTGGCGTGATGGTAAAGTGCCGTTATAGGTAACTCACTTCCCTCACTCGAGATCAGACTAGCTCTAAAACGATAGTTATATATCTTTACACCTCTATGTATGATGCCATTTTTTGCCTTTCTGATGACATTGAATGTTGAGAGCTCATATATGGTAACCCAACAGGCAAAGCCTCAACTTGCAAAATCCGTGAAGACCAAAAAAAACAAATTCATCCCTGGTAAGCTTATGGTAGGCCGTTTTTTTTATTTTAATTATCTTGATCTTGCGCCTCCACATACTGACTTGACGTTCCTGCCAATGTTTTAGACGTGTTTGCTGTTAGGGATTTTTAGGGTTATTCTTCCCACTGTGATAAGCAACTTAAGTAGAGGAAACTTGGTGTCTCGATTGACTCTCTTGAACAAGCCCCAAATTGGAAACCTAAACGATCTTTGGGAGCCCTTTTCCAGATTAATTTTTTGTAGTAGGTATTATGTATGCACATACCATCAATCTGACTTCACTCAACCTAATATTGGTGCCTATTCCTATTTGGGCCCAAGTTTTGTCGGGTTAGCTTTATCTATCTGGGAGTTTGAAACTTAAACACGTGGATACAGGTGCATGATATTGTGCACTGGTTGGAGATTTCTTCTCGATAAAATTAAGATGAACTCAGTATTTTACTACCGTTGTCAAGGAGAGGTCAGCTAAGTTTCTAACTAGCAATCAACTCTTAGAATATTCAGATTTCCGTTTTCTGTTCATTGCTTTCAATAATACATCCCTTTAACCTAGTGATGATGGTTTATACTTCATGGTAAGCAATGATTGTTTATATCCATGTAAAAAAAAAATTATTTTATTTTTTATTTATTTTGATAAACAAGAAACCTTTTCATTAATGGGATTTCAAAGTTAAAATGAGTTTAAGATCGAAAATAAGAGAATACAAAGTAACAAGAACATACCGTAAGAGTACAATACCGAGAAATCCGACAAGATAAAGAGAATGATTACCAGAGTAAGACAAATACAAGTATGAATAAGATCCGATTAAATCGGAAGAAGGATGGTTTTTCTCGGAATTAAATTCCAACCATTTAGTTTGTTTTTCTTCTTTAGAAAGAAATGCTCTCAAAGTAGGAGTGATTTGCTCAAATCTCTTGTAACTAGTGATGAAGCTTTCGTCGTCAAAAAGACCACCGATGAAGATTTCGTCGTCGGATAAGTTGATGATGAAGATTCCGATAAAGAGTTCGCCGGAGACAACAAAGATGGAGATTTCGTCGTTGGAGAGCATCACTATTGATCTTATAACCCAACTCAATAACCAAGAATCGCCATTAAAGCGAAAATAAACCTCAAAAGAGTAGATAAAACCATCAAAACGGTGTAGATAAGTAGGAAACATAATAAAAACTAAATTAGTCTACTAACTAACCTAGAAAGCAAGGAATAATGAAGAAATCTGTTCAGATCTAGTCCAAAAATGGACTAGATCTGAGCAGAGAAGGGTTATTTTTGATGATTTTGTTGGAGAAGAAGAAGGAGTGAGAGAGAGGAGAGAGTGTCTATTTTCTTTTCAGAATTTATATCCATGTAATTGATTGACTCTTTTTTTTTTTTTTTGCTTTTCTTTGCACGATTTTATGTTTCGGTCAAGGTATTAAATAAGCCAACTTGAAGTGTCCGCAGCAGTAACATATTAAGGTTTGGGGCCTGGAGGAAGCCGGGGTATCCACTGAACTAAGATTTCAGGTCGAGTCATGTAGATGTCAAATGAGGGTGTCCATGATTTCTTTATAATATTAACTTTTATCCCCACGATTTTGGTATAAAAAGTATGTTCAACCAGATCATTTCGACTATGAAGAGGCCGTAGTGCTGAAACACTTGGACAATAATACGGGAGATACATAACCGAAGCCCACATAAAGCCCATGTTAACTTATGAAAGAGAGTCCGGGACAACGAAAGTTTATTGTACTTAATAAGTCAGAAAATAATAGATACATTAATTGATTGTACTCATAGTATTGATCTCTCTAAAACTGCACTGCTGATGGTTTCTTTTTCCATAAACCTTGAGACGAATTACTTTAGGTCATGTGCAGTTTTGAGGTTTTAGGTCTTTAGCATTTCTAGACTGTGTGTGATAAATCGACCGGGCACTAATGGTGTTTTAGCCAATTATTAAGCATACGATACTGTTGCGGCAGTTCGTGGGATATACCCAGTCCGTTAATATTTCTGAGGTATCTATCCTTTCGTCCGTTGTGTATTACTAAGATTTTATTATTTTGAAAGACAGAGATTATGCCGCGAGACAAAACTAGACCTTGCCTGACTACTTAATCACGGCTTGGTTTCCTAATCTTCCTTAATTTCCTAATGTAAATTTAGCTATTTTTTATCTTTTTTTTTTTGAAGCTGTACGACCTAATCTTAACAATACTGCCAAGGTTACCTTATATTCGATGTGGAATGGTCAGAGACCTTTTTCTTTTCTGGTTTTTGAGTATTCAATATCGATTATCGAACAAGTAACGAGTTTCTTTATTGATGGATAACCTCTGTAGTGCAAATCTTGCTTTGCATATTGTTTAACTTTGGTTTCGTTGGTCTCATCATGTGCAAAGCTGCCATGTCATATACGTTCAAATTGCACGAATTTGAGTTTATGGGTTTGGGAAAGGACACCTAGAGTTGGATTATAAATACACAAAGTACAACCAAATCATGAACATTATATTACATTTGTATTATTAGCCATTAATCCTAAGCAAAGTTAATTTCTGGGATGATGTGACTAAGTATCCTAATATAATTGGATTTCCTACTCTAACTTAATTTCCAAATTAAAAACGGCTAATCTTAATGCTAAATATTAATTTCCAAAAGAATTTAGGTGACCACAGACAATTTGACCACGACTAGGAATTGACAATTAGGGCCATCGAATTTGATTTTAATTTTTTTCTTTTGGGCACACAATGTTATACTTATACTAAATCAGTTGAGACGATCAGAATGTCAAGTTCTGCTGATTCCCTTAGTTACACTTAGTTGAATATATTAGTAAGCAAAGAACTCATCACTAATTCATATTGATGAATATTAACCTTACTCTTCAAAAAAAAATCATATTGATGTTCACATATTTTCTTGCCCGTTCCTTCTCCCATGAAGGCAACTATCTTCAAGATTTTTGCAGAAAGCATAGTCAGAGCTGAAAATAACGAAGGGTTTTTTAATAGGAAAATATCATCAAGGTTTTTTAACCGCATTTCAAGGCATACCTATTGCTGCAGAACAAATGCCTATTCATCAAAAGGTTGAATCAATATATTGATTCTGATCGGTTTCATTGCTATAGCCTTAAACTTACTCGGTATGGTCTTAGCAAATAGTAAAATTAAGTTTCATAAAGCTAAAAAAAAATGATTATATAAAACTAAAAGCATAAATTGCATCCGTCATGTCCTAACTTACATTCACCCACTTCTCTTCGAAAAGCTTACATATCACAAAGTTTTTAAGTAGTCAGATCAGTCGTAATATTCTCTTTTTGTCAACTTCAACGTTTTTGGCACGTATAATTGGATTATTTTTTTCCGCTTGACTGGGAAATGTTGTAATTCAAATTAGAGTCTAGAAGATTTTCTCTCAAAGTAAATGAGTTTCCGACAAATCAGAAAACAATGAAGAGGGTACCAAGCTATCAAACTCACACATATGAGTAGGAAGGAAAATCTGAAAACAATGGAGATCATGAACAAAGTTTGTAAGCCTAACCAAATTACCGATATATTACCGTTGGTTTTTAATTGAAGATTAAAAAGATATCAATTCCTGGATAATGCAATTTTTAAAATTGAAAGTATCACCTGATTCGGTTGTCTATCACAGGTGAGGCTTTCTCTGCCCATACGTGTTATTTGTTCGTTGTTAATGAAAACTGTCTTTCCCAAACAAAAACAAAAATAGCTCCATTCCCTCCTATGATTAGCGTGCTTAATTCGGACTAACAGGTTCGGGATTGAAGGTGTGAGTGTTCATCATATGATGTTAGCACTATGTGGGATTTACACTTCTAAGAAGCCTTAATGTTTGTGGAATTTATGAATTATGGGGCCTCTATTTTTATTTGCTGATGATGCAAAGTTAAACTTTCCTGAATATAGTTTGATTACCAAAGTTGAGATAGATTTTTGTGATTCGAATATCACTTATTATACATCCAATTAGCATTGTACGAAGTGAGAGAAACTAATTAGTTGGGATTATTTTGATTTACTGATTTTTGAAATGGAGATGCAATATGACAGCGAGTGTAGCGAGAGCTATCCCTCAGGCCTATTCGTATGGGTATGCAAAGTCATATATTTGGCATATATGCACCCACTATGGGTATACCAAACTGCCAAACGTATATGCCTATATGCCAGAAATAACATATAGGCATACACGATGGAGTTTCCAACAAGCGATAGAGTGTCCATCAAGCGATGAAGACTCCACCAAGCGATAATCTCTTTATCTCCAGCGATAAAGACTTTATCTCTGATTACTTATAAATATATATAATCTCTCCTTCTCTCCTACTTTTTTATTTTTTTAATATATTTTTATATCTAAAGGTCCCACTGAATATATTATAATACTATAAATACCCCACCACATAAACACAAATATATCTTTTATTCATTAGGGTCCCACCCAACATAATTAAATATATACTTTTAATCAAATTTGTCATATCTACCATAGTGGGGAAACTCATTTGCCATGCCACATGGCATGCCAAATTGAATTTTTTTGTCATGGTACATAGGAATAGGCCTCATGATTCTGTTTTCCAACTTTGATGGACATAGCTTACGTTGGTAGCTTTGTTAATACTTTTTCTCTTCTGTATTTTGATTGTTTACACCTAGACTGTCTGGTCTTGGGGAACCTAATGATATTAGTAAAGACCATCCAGTAGCTTCACAGTAACGGTTATGCTGAATTTATTAAGTTATCGAGGTAGGTACTTTATAGATTTTCATTGAATAACGGTTATGTATACCTAGATATGCGCTAAAAACAATTTTCTTTCATAAGCACGCCATTTAAGTGTTACTAATTTACAGGGAATAGAAGATCAAGCTGAAACTGAAATTATATTTTTTGTTACATTGATGGTTTGACCATCTTTGTTAGGTGATGCCACCAGAGAGGTCATTGGAGTTTAAACTTCTGCTGGGATGGATTAATGTTGAGGAACAAGGAATAAAAGTTTGGTGAGGTAAAGTTGCAGTATTACCAAATGAGTAGGAATGCCAGTGTTTACATTTGAGTAAGTTTCCCTGTTGGAATTAATTAGTTGGAAATTACTTTATTACAAAATTTGTTTCTTTAGGATGTCGTTTACAATACGACCAATTTTGCATATTATCTCATCTTTGACCCTTACAGAATAATCAAGAGAAGCTTGCATGACTCAAGTTCATTAGTATTTAAGTGTAGAAAAGCTCCAGTGGATGCTCTAGGTACTTGGAGAGCCTTCACAGTTCCAAAACTCCGTCAATACTTTATGAAAGCCTTTAATTCTCGGTAAGTTAGCGATGTATTTTTTTTTTTTAAATGCTTGGGATATATCTAGGACTTACAAGTTACAACTTATTTTAATGACGGGTTTTCCTTTGTAGTACCTCTTCAACCAAAACAAATTATGACCTAAAAAGTTGAAACAGATACAGGTTCCAACAATTACTTGAGACACAATATAAATATATGGAGCACGTAGTCATAGAGGAAAATTATGTTGATCCCTCATCTTTAGCATCTGTTAAACTTAATTTGATAGATGAGATAGAAGTATACATCATATTCAATGATATATTGTGCATGGAAAGATGGCGTTTCTTCTTACATCCACTGGGTTACTAACCTTTGTATCAAAGGGAAGAGGCAATGAAAACATAGAATTTAAAGAAGTTTATATTCCATTTTTTGTGTTTCCTTTCATTTTCATACTAATGCAAATAATAGAAAGAGCATTCTATGTTATAACAAGAGTATAAACAGGAACTCACATAAAGAACACTAGAAAATTGTTCTTTTTACTGAACATGAAGTTGAGCATTCATCTGTAGTATGAGTCTTTGAGGGACTCGAGACAGATGCTCCTACAGCTGCCAACGGGAACACTTCAGCTTTGATATAAAATTAACGGCTCTTCCTTTATCTTATTCTTTCTTCATCTTTTATTAATCTTGCTTACTATTAAATCTCCATTGAATTACAGGTGTACGTGTATCCCAAGGAATATAAGACAAGGAGCATATAATAGAGTAATTGTTGAAGACTCACCTGAGGAAAAGAAGTTCAAACCATTTGGATTGATCAGGGTGGTGGTGGTTACCATCAACACATGATTACGACAGGAAACCTCCGCAGAATGGAGCAACATAAGCTTTAATTTGCGTTTTTTAAATCATCCTTAGGCAACATAAGAAGTTTCCAACTCTTTCTTTAGTCAATGTTGCCTAAGGATGATGCAGATAAAAGGGATTGTAATTTGTAGGTCAGAGAAAGTAACTGAAAAATATGGGAACTCCGCTAAGTTCAAAGCTGCAATTTAATGCTTTATTATTCATATATATTTTTAGAATCACCAGTAATTTCTCTTTGAGTTATTATTATGATTATAATTATGATTATGATATGATGCAAGGACTAGGGGTGAACATCCATTTTTGTTTTCTATGGATGATGCAAGGGCAGTCTGTTTCCTAAATGTTTGCTTTCTACATTATGTTGTTTAGTTAATGATATTTTTCTTTGGTGTTATGGGTATGTATGTATCTTACTGCGGGATGTACTTCATTTTAGGAAGCAAGTGGAATTGATTACTGGGGTTGGAGTGTTTGGTACACCTAAAATTTAAGAGCGGAGTCCGCAGAGTGCAAGTGCTTCTACTTTTACATATCTTTAACCCATTTTATTTGGTTATGCAGATGATATCTAAGAATGGATATGGTTAGAAGTTCTTTGAAGATGGAAGAATTGGTAAAAATCCTCACCTGCTTCATACTTCGGGTTTTAATGATGCAAAAGTATGACTTTTCATACTTTAATTTAATTTTATTAGTAATTCTTTGATGAGTAAGAAATCAAATTGTTGTCTTAGCTGAACTGGTAGAGTACATGGTTTCCAGCCATGTAGATATGGGTTCGACTCCCATAGGCACAATATTCGACTCCAATCATATGGCACAGTAATATTGTTGACTTGAAACTTATTACATTTCAGCACCGGTAAATTACATATCCCTGCAATAAGTAGTTTAAGAGCGTTCTACCTATTTTATTTTTATGTGTTATTTTTTTACATTTGGTATATATTTTATATTTGATGTGCGCACTAACATCCCGTACTTTTGAGAGTGAGTACTACACCTCGCAATTTGACAAGCCATGAGACTGTGCGGCTTGAGAGAGGTATTTCACGATAGAAAGATTAGCGAATAGCCGTATTTTGTAGCTAATTCAGTGCTGGAGTTGAAGCATGTTGTTTAAGGTCGGTGCTAAAGTAAGCATGCCGATGCAAGAAGGGTTTGCAATCAATCTTATATAATCTGTAGATAAGTTGGGGTTTAAAATTATTGTTATTCTCGATTCTTAGACTGACATAAAAAATAACTTATGTTGAGCTACTTCTACAAATACTATCTTTACTTTCCATTAACGACTAGGGTATGAAAAGTGGATGTGGATGGTTGAGGCCAAAGGTTATTAATGTCAAGGCGCGGATTTTCTGAATTTAAAATTTAAAATATAACTCCCAAACAGAAAATGTGAAGGCAGATGATTGAATATGGTGTTTCGCCCAGCCTAATATATTATGAAAAAACTATTAATTCGCAATTCCTGCTTAGTTGTTTTCTGTTATATTTGGAGTACCTGCTTGTTGAAGTAATTGCTTGCAATTGAGGTGCCCACGGGTATATTGAGCCAGGGAGTAATTCATGCTATTCTGATGCGTGGTCTGGGCTTTTTTTTAGTTTATCATTTATTGTTGCGCAGCGTGGGATATACATTAAGATATAGTATTCCTATTTTATTTCTTGAAGTGGTTACAGGTTTTATTCAGCACCAGTCGTCGATGGAATTTCTGACAAGTCCATTCGACTCATATTCGAAACATAGGATTTTGTTTCCATTTTCGGTAGAACCTCCCGCGATGTCATCGAAGGCATTTTAAGCTGTTACACACTTACATTTTAGTTATCATTATTATCAAATTGCCGTTAGACTACATCCCATTTTAATTTTTGACTTCATCTCATTTTAATTCTTTTTGTTGTGTTTCAATTGTATATATTTTGAAAACTGTAATTCTAATTTTTTGTTGAGATTTTTATTATTTTTGGCAGTGGATGACTGGTGGTTTCTCTTCATATAGTAGCTATGATTATGCTTATAAGTCACTAAAAGAGTTACGGGCGGTTTGCGATGATTATCAGTATGTAAATGTAAATTTGTGTTGGGAAGGTAATGGGTCACTAATTGATTGGTTACAAAGGGTTATCATGTTCATACTATGAATGTACTCACCAAATGCCTCATCTCTTTGATTATCCCAAATGTTTATATTAGATACTGGATGTGATTGTCCATTTACTTCAAACAACAAGGTAATATTACTCATCCAGTCACGCTTAATTATTTTTCATATTTTAGTATTTTTCCAAATAAAATATAATTCTTGCACCAATTCAATTTTCTGTTATTTTTATGGTGGTCTCAGAGAGATTTATTTTAGTGGCCGTTGGTGGTTAGCTTTGTTGGTGACGGTGATGATAGTGTTGCATAGGATAACTACATGTCAAGTTGAATAGGATTATTTTAGGGACTGAACTGATCCTTAATTGGGTCAATAACCATTGGTAATCTCATTGGTCCTAGGGTGATTAGTTATCTACTACATATTTTTAAGGTAAATATTATCTGGGTACTTGAAAATGATTTATTTCTGATTAGGCTAATGGTTACCCATTTTTGGGTTGGCTGTATCATTTGTAATATACGGTATAAAACCCACTTATTGCAAATCAGGCTTAAAACAATGAAATAACGGCTTTTACAGTGACCATAGTGGGTACAACTTAAAAGTAGGATTAAGATTAGTGTTCATCGTAATTAACACAAACCAATTGACACTCTTTAAACATGGAGTACATTTTATTTGAGTCCAGTTATGTCCAATCTTATTCTTTTTTTCTTTGTGTGTCAAACGTATAAGAAAGCAACGACGGTCTCACGCAGTGGTGTTGGAAAAATATTTGCAATATTGATTTATTGGATGGTAATTATGCATCAATTATACTGTGAAGTTTCTAATTTAAGCTTGCCTAAACCCAAACAATTTACAAGTAATAAGGTCCTTCGTAATTCTTATGTCTTGATAGTTCTGTATGGATGGTGACTAATATGATGGTGATTGATCAACCAACAACATTTGAAATCCTTTCCAGCTTGGCTACAGTTTTAACAAAAAAGAGGATGTGAGAGAAAAATATTTTGAGAAATTGTTGTCATTAACTTTTCAAAAAGTTATCGAATTTATACTTAAGTTGTACAATGCTTCCTCGGTTCCTCTCTTCCTCCTTAATGATTCATCAGTGATATGAGAGGATGCAAAGAGATCTGTGGATTTGAAGTGCTTAAAGAAGAGTCAAGATGGAAAATAACTCTATTTACCAACAACTGTGTTGTATTTAACAAACTCTGTCGCTAATGACTTGAAATCAAACTTCTAAAAAAACATACCCCCGAACTGCTCAAACTTAAAAGCATTGGTTTGTTTACATACAAACATCAATTTAATGATTGTTCTTTCCTTCTTTCAATCAAGAGATTCACGGGTTCAACTTTGAAATTCTCATCTATTCATTTATTCAAAGAGTTCTGTGAGCGAATATAATACATACCTCTGCCTAGATCATCGATATCTGCATGCACAACGATTTTCTTGCCAAGAATTGAATGCTTCAGCTTAGTGGAATCTGCATGTTCACCCAAGAAAACAAATGGGAACAGAAACCCCCAAACGGTACAACTATTCGAATTAGAAAAACTTTTCACGCGAATGATAAGGGAATTGTGTAAAATTATAAAATTGCGTAATAAGGAATAAATTATAATACCTGGGTTACTATAATAGAAACTTCAACAACTCCTAAAACATTCAAAATTTAAAGAAATTACTCAAAGCAAAAAAAAAAAAAAAAAAAAAAAAGACAATTCAAATATGCACAAGGAGAAACCATAAGGGCCAACAAGTAACTCATTTGAATCTACATAGCCTACATGAAAGTTAGCAATTTACAAAACATCACTATAAGAACTCCACATTTTGTGATTTACGAAGATAATTTAGCAATTTACAAAGCCTACATAGTGATTTGACCGGCGGGGATGAAAAAAGGCATATGGAGAACTACGTAAGAATCCAAACTTTCAGTAATTTAATTCCAAAATGGCACCAAAGAATCATTCATCTCCGGTTGATATGTTTAGATCCAACCCACTTTTGAGTAACATTCCTTTTCTGAACCGCTTCATCAATGGACTCCAGAAGGTTTTTAGACCGTAATGTTAGAAAATGACACATCTAAACTAATAAATAAAATGAAACCAAATACTAATCAGCGTGTGTCATGCCAAGTAAAATAATTCATAACGCTCGGATAAATTATTGACAATTCATAATGCTCGAATAAATCATTGGAAAAATTGGCCATGTAAATTGGATGTTTTGTATTCCTCATTAATTGAGTTACATAGTGCATATCTCGAGGTTAGCAACGATAACCTGGTATGTCTCCCATATGACCATTAACTAAAATATGTCTATAGTTAACTAATTGTCGAGCTCCAAGAATGGTCGAAGCCATGCCCAATCGAAAAAGTATGTTAACCAAACGCATTTCAGTAATATATTGAAGTAAAAATTGACAAGTTGACCCTTTGACTTTTCCAATAATGAACCATTTCATTGGTTTTTCTTAATACATCCCGGTAAAAAAACACGTGAATTTAGGTTTATCATACCAAATTTCAATCGTCAAATCATTAGATACCTAAAGGGTATCATGGTTTCCTATTTCTTTAAGAAATCAATCTAATTAAAGATTATTCAAAAAGAATCTAATGCATTTGACCACGGGTATTGACCAGTTGACCCTTTGACTTTTCCAATAATGAACCATTTCATTGGTTTATCTTAATATATCCCGATAAAAAAATACATGAATTTAGGTTTATCATACCAAATTTCAACCGTCAAATAATTAGATACCTAAAGGGTATCATGGTTTACTATTTCTTTAAGAAATCAATCTAATCAAAGATTATTCAAAAAGAATCTAATGCATTTGACCACGGCTGATCCCATCGTCCCGGGTTACATACTAGTATATATATATATATTATAGGTTTTTTGTATGCCATGTGTTTTCTTTTTCCTCATCCATGTCATTATTTTGGGTTTTTTCAAATTTTAAAAATTTTGTGAAAATATTAGTATTTCCGCCAAACATACATCCAAACCCTGCCGGAGATGTTTAATTTTGTCCTTGTGTTTTGGTGGCCAATACTCTGCAACTAAGATATATACCCAAAATCAAGATGTTTAAATTTTTCCTTATGTTGGTGGCCAATACTTTGCAACTAAGATACATACCCAAAATCATTGGAGATGCTCTAATAGTTGTATAAGGATTACGTTCAATTCACCATACCATTGACATGCAATTTGGATACGAACTTTTATTTCTTTATTTTGGAAAAGAATCCAATGCTACGCATGTTAAAGAACCATAAAATGGAGAACCCCTAAGTGGTCTGGTGATTCTCATGCTCCCTCCCATAAGGGATGTAGGGGTACAAACCTGTAATTACCACAAAAATGTAAATGCAAGAAAATTCCCCTATAGGGAATTAAAGGTTCGAACAATTTTTTTTTTTGAAGAGTAGTATATTTTTATTAATTTTGGACTTCTCTCGGGTGAGAATGCCCCAACGAATCATTCGTTAAAATTACATTTAGGAAGTCTGGATATGTGTTATCCCAAATACATGTGTGGATATTTCTTCATGTTTGTATTTTTTGTTGTGTCGTGAAGTTTGCCAATTCATATGTTGCCTAATTCGCCTCTTAGTACGAATGTAAGTTTGTGTGTTGTTCTATCTGTTGTAGATGGTCTTGTATCTCCTTTATCATATTTTGAATAATCCAAGGCGTCTAGTTGTTTCCTTTCTTCAAAAGTTGTAGCAACGTAGTTGAGTCAGTTTCGAACTGAATTTTTTTCCGTCCCTGTGCAACTGCCATTCTGGTGGCCAATAAAAAGGCACGGGTCTCAGCTACTAGAGTTGTACTGATCCCAATGGGCGCTGCCATAGCCATCACCACCAATCCTTATGAATTCCTACACATCCATCCCGCACCTACTACCTCTGGAGGTCCTCCAGGTTGGCCTTTGCTTGCTCCATCTGTGTTGATTTTCAACCAATGTTGGGGGCGGTGATATTCACCCAAATGATTTTTGTATTAGGATGAGATGGATTGCTTGTGGCCTGTTTGATTTCCTTATTATTAGAGCACTGTTCGGTCGAACTCGCAAGCGTTGTTATCTCAAGCTTGTTTGTCAAGTTTAGTGGGATCAAAACTATATACTTGACTTCTAGTCTACTTATAGTTATGTCTCAGATTAGGATAGAAGTGTGTAGTTGAGCATTAGGCTTCACGGCGTTCACCAATTGAAGAAGAAGATCTACTTAAGATCTTGGAGGAACTTCATCAACAAAAGGTATGTGGAGACTAAAACTTATCTATCGTTCAGAAGTTTATTTTATTCTATCTTCTAATGAGACTAAGTCGTATAGCTATATAGACTTTGCATTATACACATTTGAAATTTCGAGCCGAGTTTATCTCGTTTATATATTTCTCGAAGTACTTGTTGGAAGCTTTTTATCTTTAGCTTAACTTCATCATCTACTTGACGAGTTTAGTTGTAAATAATTTATTTGTTGGAAACTAAATATTAAGTGAAGATGATCTTTGAAAATTACCTTGACAATCTTACATGATTTGTGTGAGACAATCATTTGATGTTAACTTGGGAAGTTTCGTAATAATCAATTAATCACTTGAAAATTACTTGAAGCTAGTGGTGTGTGTAAGATTACCATTGTTGTCTTCTAAGGATGTTTCAATGATTGAATGAGAGTTTTAGAACTACTACCAATGTCTGGATATAGCACAGTATGCGTACCTTGTATGCGAACTGTAAAGGACTAGTTCAGGTACGGAACTCTTGTTTGCGAACTGTGTTTGCAAACGGGTTTAACTGTGAAAGATCCGGAACTATGTTTGCGAACGGAAAAACTAGGCTAGGTATGGAACTGTGGTTCACGTACTCGGTTTACGTACACAGTGGTTAGGTTCTAAAATCGGTAAGTATGACAATTCATACTCATGAACTCAGGTCCGTTTGCGAACTCAGTTTGCGAAAGTCCCTGGAAATTTAATGAATTAAGGTACGCGAACTTGTTTTGCAAACTGTGGCATTATGTTGATGAATTGGTTATTGTATAAGTAATTTCTACAATTACAAACCAAGCCGAATATGTTTCAAATTGTTCATGGATATTTCTATGAGATAGTGAACATTTGAACAACTCTCTTAAAGCACATTTAGATTCATTGGATTATCTATCATGATTGATTGATAATCATATTTGATCTAGAAGTGTTAGATGAATATGGTTAAACTATAAGTGTTCATATAGCTAACTTCGGATAACTGTTATTGAGCCAACTAGGTATACATGTTTAGGTACGGTTCACCCATATCTAAATATAAGTATATTTCATTTGTGTGTATCAAGCAAATACCATCTAACAGTGGAGATTGATTTCTTATTTTTTAAGCAAACTTAGCTTGAATCTTAAATCAGGAGTTCATCTAACGGTGAATATCAATTGCTTTGTTACTAAGCTATCTTAGCTTTGATTGTAAGAAACCCTGATTTGAAAGACTATATAAGGGGGACCTCTAGCATCTTGGAAACCTAATCCCGACACTATCGTGTGTCCTAGTTGCAACCTTGAGTCAATTTTCCATTAACCCAGGTTTACAGTTCTTCTGAAAACCATTATTAGGGTTAACGACTTAAAGACTTCATTTGGGATTCGTGAAGCCAGATCCAACTATTTTCTTTGTAGTTGCGTATGCTGATCTTACTTTTTCTATCATATTGAGTTGAATCTTCTCTAAGATTTTCTCGAGATTTATCTCCGATAGGTAAGATATAAAAAGTAATCACAACAGCTCTTCGTCTTAGACTCTTGTGATTCTGCAATAACTTCTTCTCTTAATCATTTAGTTTATTGTGAGGTGACTAATATTTCTAGGCTGCTCTTCGAGAGTATAATACCGGATTATTAGTTGAGTTTCCTGTACACCTTGATCTTTATCTTAAGAAGGAAACAACAACCAGAAATGACTTATCTGTGGGAGACAGATTTATTTATAAGTCTTCGACTTTGGGTCGTAGCAACTCTTAGTTGTGGGTGAAATCAGCTAAGGGAATTAAGTGCGCAGAGTCTTGCGAGATTCAAGAGGCGTAAGGAACGCGACTGTACCTTAATCGATGTGAGACTTGGTTAGGGCTCAACTAAATTCCAGTCCGATGTTAACTTGTAGTAGGCTAGAGTCTGCAGTGGCTTAATACAATGTGGTGTTCAAGTTTAGACTAGGTCCCGGGATTTTTATGCATTTGCGGTTTCCTCGTTAACAAAATTTCTGGTGTCTGTGTTATTTCTTTTCCGCATTATATTTTGGTTATATAATTGAAATATCACAGGTTATGCGTAGTTCACTAATAATTGATAAATCCAACCTTGTTTATTGGATAGGACTTTATTAACACACGGACATTGGTCTTAGGTACCATCCGAGTTATGCTCTTAATAATCAGTTTCACAAATTTCTATCCGTTTAATTTACTGATTGTGTTGAGAAAGAGATAAAGATTTATAATATTTATTCTGATTGAGACTCGGTAACTTGGTGCTCTCAGATTTATATTGGAGTTTAGTCCATACAGATTGCCAAGCGAATTTGTTGGGTGTGGTTGTTGTACTCCCGCATTTTTAATTGGTATCAGAGCAGGCAAACATGCTAAGACCTCATAAGTCTCTGTTTGTAGCAATTTGGCTATATGGACAGAAGTGCTATCTTTATAAACGTACTTCCAGTCTTCGATGGCTCGAATTACTTATGGTGGAAAATTGCTATGCGTGCTATTCTACAAGCGCGTGATTTTCAATCATGGGTTCGTGTTGTAAATGGCTATGATCCTCCAATAATTACAGTAAATGGTGTAACTGTTTCAAAGGATATTGGTAGATATAATGAAGTCAAGATTAGTGTTGTGAAGCAAAATTCTGATGGATTAAATGATATCATTCATGCCATTACCCAAAATCTTCAGCACCATGTGACTACGTGCACTAAGTTTAAAGATGCTTGGGATATCTTAGCAACTGTATTTGAAGGGAATACCTCTAAGAAAGAAGCTATGCTTCAAAACCTAAATTCTGATTGGGAAAACCTACGTATGGATGATGAAGATTTATTTGATGAGTTCAATCACAAAGTGTCTGAAATTGTTAATGCATCATTTGCATTGGGTAGGATTATTCCTGAAAAGGACATTGTGATGAAGATTCTCAGATCTCTAGCAGCTAGATACGATTCTAAGAAACATGCCATCGTTGAAGGAAATAAACTTGAAACACTTTCCAGAAACTCGCTTGTTGGAAAGTTAAAAGTGCTTGATCATGATCAGAATATAGACAGAACGTCTGCGTTCAATGCTGTGACCAATACAAGTGAATCCTCTAACTTATCTTGGGCTGATGAATGTTGCACTAATCATGATGATATTAATTGGTCCCTGATTACGCAACAGATGAAAGATATTGTGAAGAGAAGCAAAAGATGTGTGAAACGGAGTTCCTGCTTCAATGCTTCTGATGATTCAACAATACAAGAAGTAAAATCTTGTCAATACATCAATGATGCATATTCTTATGATGTTTGCACATAAAATTTTGCTCTCTCTGCAGAAACTTTTACTAACTCTAATTCTGATTCAGAATACGAGTCTGACACTGATATTTTGGAATTCTTGGATAAAAGTGAAGGAATTCACCGAGAAAATCTTCATCTAAAGAAATCATTGGAGAAACTTAAATCATCACTTCAGGTGAAAAATATTTAGTTTGATTAACTTAATGATAAACTCACTAGAATCTTATATTTAAAAGAAAAAGAGATTGATACTCTTAAGTGTGACTTGCTAAGGCTGTCTGGAAGCTCTGAAAAGATCTCAGCAATGTTATTTGGTCCGAAGTCCTTTGGAAACACAAATGGTATTGGATTCAAGAACAAGACTGTGGTCACAAACAATTCCTTTTTTCCAGCCGGTTCTGGAAAGGTGGATGTAGAGTATTGTGATAAACAGGAGGCCGATCGCAAAAACAAAATTTCCTCTCTGTATTGCTTGTTTTGTGGAAATACGAGTCATGTTCAAAGTAAGTGTTGGAAATTCAAGAAGAATATGACATGCAGAGGATGAATCTGGCCTTAAGCAATCAACATGAAATCTCAGAGGCCAAGAAGAAGTCTCGAAGAACCAGAACCAGATGAGGTAAGGAGTCAACTTATACAATAAATCTTGTTACGTCACCTTGTGACACAATAACTGAGCATTCTGCTCACTCCATTGCTACCTAATTGTAGTGATGTTTGCGTCCTCTTTATTAACTTGAGAATATGAGGATTGCATCAAGGTTGCTCAAGTCTTGTCTAGTTTTTGTTTTAAATTTTTATATCTTGAAATTCCTTTAAGTGTCTCATGAAAGGATAATAAGTAAGATTTTTGGTGATTCCTCTCCAAATATTCAAAATCATACACAAACTAGTGTATTACATTTATTATCATACACATCGTTTCCAGTCCGCAAAGACTTGATGTGTGTATCAACATTTCTTGTGCTCTAAACTCTGTTTATTGAGCTAAGAATAAGTTCTTACTTACGTTGATAAATATAAACTACAATCATGAGAAATTTACATAAGGACATGTAAGATAGGTTTTGTATAATGAATAATATATTATCAAAAATAGGTAATGGATCACGGACCGGGAAGACTTTTTCAAGGTTGCTATACGAAAAACCTCTTTATGGTTTCACTGTATCCGGTGTTATATTTATTTCATCTATTCTTATGAAAAATGTCCTTCACTCTTTATTCCCTGAAAGATACAAAATCATGGCTCCTGTAACCATAGGTACCACAAAAATGGATGCAGTAGAAGCAGTTAATGTGTATCTATGTGAAGGAATCAAATCTTTAATTAAAAAGAAGGAGAAGTCTACAAATGATGAAAAAGGTTCTTCCTTTAACTATTTTTTGTCTGTTTGTCATCATGATAATGACTTTAGGGCTATTGTGAAGGATTTTATCAGCAAAAGAAATGATTTAAAATCTCGAATCAGTTTATCATTGGAAAAGATAACTCACTACGAACAAATGTTGTCTCTGACAAAGAACATTTTGTGTGAACTTAAAACAGAGCTTAGTGAGTTAACTAACATTTCTGAAGACCTGGAAGAATTAAATGATCCTATCATCAATGGATTTTTCAATAATGAAAGGGAATTCTCTGTGGATGCCTTGAGAAAGCTTTATGATGTCTAGAAAACTTCTTATGAGAATTTATTGTTATGTTTAAGAAGGATAACTAGGGTTTGGTATAGAAAATATTGTGATTACACATAGTTATTTCCAATGTTTTTCATCTTGCAATGCTTTTATATTTATTTATTTAAATTCAGTTGTTTGGAAGATGAACTTGCATTATTTAATCTTATTGGTTTTATATTGCAAATGTCTTATGAGATATATATGCGTTTACGTTCGTGAACTGTGCTATTGTCTCATATATGCTCAAAAGTTAAGTCTATTATGTCTTTATGCATATATATTGAAAAAAGATAGAATGAACTTTTTGAGAAATTCTGCAATATTGATCTTTTCCTGATCCACTATTATGTGAAAGTACTGTATTTACTCTGTAAGTTTTCTTATGTTGAGTGATTTCCGGATAAATAATCTATAAGATCTTCTTGTGGTTAATTTACTCGCGGTTTACCAGACACAAGTCCATGTGATTTGTTAATGTCCAAAGAAATCCTTCTTTTCTCGTAAAAGTAAGGTCGCTCATGTTGTTCTCTTGGGAATGACATCAAATGGGAGGAGAGTTCTTAAATGAACTTGTGCTTAATTGCCATATCTTTATGGGGAGAAAGGTTATGGAATTTGAAGGGGTTAACTTGTATCTTAATAAACTCCTTGATGGATACACTAAGTTTCGACTATGTGAAATTATCAAAAGAAAGTTGATATGTTTCGTTTTAGTCATGAATTATCTTTTGTGAATTCATTATGATCCCCATAGTTTTCGTACCTTTGCCAATCTATATTGACAAAAAGGGGGAGAATTATTTAGTAGTTCACACTACATACATATGGTTTACGGATCATTATGTAAGGGGGAGTGGATTTCATTCTAAGATGGAAGTATTGACTAAGGGGGAGTGATACATATCACCATAGTATTATTTCAAAGTTGTGAGTCACTTGGACTTTGATTTTATATAATAATACTATGACACTGAATAACAATGATTGAGAACTTTCGTTTTCGTATTGTTATTGCTACGGAGCTTCAACGAGTTGAACACATTCAGAATCGATGGAGAACTAGAAGTAACGAAGATTTCAAGGAAGTTGAAGAGCAAAGGAAATCAAGCATGATGGATCAGAAGCTACAAAGTTTATTAATTTTGTAATCCATATGTATTGATAGTTTTGTTACTAAAATTGACAAAGGGGGAGATTGTTAGAGCACTGCTCGGTCGAACTCATACATTGTTATCTCAAGCTTGTTTGTAAAGTTTAGTTGATCAAAACTATATACTTGATTTCTAGTCTACTTATAGCTATGTATCAGATTAGGATAGAAGTGTGTAGTTGAGCATTAGGCTTCACGACGTTCACCAATTGAAGAAGAAGATCTATTGAATATCTTGGAGGAACTTCATCAATAAAAGGTATGTGGAGACTAAAACTTATCTATCGTTCAGAAGTTTATTTTATTCTATCTTCTAATGAGACTAAGTCGTATAGCTATATAGACTTTGCATTATACACATTTGAAATTTCGAGCCGAGTTTATCTCGTTTATATATTTCTCGAAATACTTGTTGGAAGCTTTTTATCTTTAGCTTAACTTCATCATCTACTTGATGAGTTTAGTTGTAAACAATTTATTTGTTGGAAACTAAATATTAAGTGAAGATGATCTTTGAAAATTACCTTGAAAATCTTACATGATTTGTGTGAGACAATCATTTGATATTAACTTGGGAAGTTTTGTAATAATCAATTAATCACTTGAAAATTACTTGAAGCTAGTGGTGTGTGTAAGATTACCATTGTTGTCTTCTAAAGATGTTTCAATGATTGAATGAGAGTTTTAGAACTACTACAAATGTCTGGATATATCACAGTATGCATACCTTGTATGCGAACTGTGAAGTACTAGTTCAGGTCCAGAACTCTTGTTTGTGAACTGTGTTTGCAAACAGGTTTAACCGTGAAAGATCCGAAACTGTGGTTTGCGAACGGCAAGACTAAGCTAGGTCCGGAACTATGGTTCATATACTGAGTTTGCGAACACAATGGTTAGGTTCTAAAATCGGTAAGTATGACAGTTCATACTTATGAACTCAGGTTTTTTTGCGAACTAAAGTCCCTGGAAATTTAATGAATTAAGGTATGCAAACTTGTTTTGCAAACCATGGCATTATGTTCATGAATTGGTTCTTATATAAGTACTTTCTACAATTACAAACCAAGCCGAATATGTTTCAAATTTTTCATGGATATTTCTATGAGATAGTGAACATTTGAAAAACTCTCTTAAAGCACATTTAGATTCATTTGATTATCTATCATGATTGATTGATCATCATATTTGATCTAGAAGTGTTAGATGAATATGGCCAAACTATAAGTGTTCATATGGCTAACTTCGGTTAACAGTTATTGAGCCAACTAGTTATACATGTTTAGGTACGGTTCACCCATATCTAAATATAGGTATATTTCATTTATGTGTATCAAGCTAATACCATCTAACGGTGGAGATTGATTGCTTATATTCTAAGCAGACTTAGCTTGAATCTTAAATTAGGAGTTCATCTAACGGTGAATATCAATTGCTTTGTTACTAAGCTATCTTAGCTTTGATTGTAAGCAACCCTGATTTGAAAGACTATATAAGGGAGAACTCTAGGATCTGGGAAACCTAATACCGACACTCTCGTGTGTACTAATTGCAAACTTGAGTCGATTCTCCATTAACCCATGTTTACAGTTCTTATGAAAACCATTATTAGGGTTAATGACTTATAAAGACTTCATTTGGGATTCGTGAAGCCATATCCAACTATTTTCTCTGTAGTTGCGTATTCTGATCTTACTTTTTCTATCACATTGAGTTTAATCTTCTTTAAGATCTTCTCGAGATTTATCTCCGATAGGTAAGACATAAAAAGTAATCATAACAGTTCTTCGTCTCAGACTCTTGTGATTCCTCAATAACTTCTTCTCTTAATCAGTTAGGTTACTGTGAGGTGACTAATATTTCTAGGATGCTCTTCGGGAGTATAAGACCTGATTGTTAGTTGAGTTTCCTGTACACCTTGATCTTTATCTTAAGACGGAAACAACAACCAGAATAGACTTATCTGTGGGAGACAGATTTTGGGTCGTAGCAACTCTTAGTTGTGGGTGAGATCAGCTAAGGGAATCAAGTGCTCAGAGTCTTGCAAGATTCAAGAGGCGTAAGGAACGCGACTGTACCTTAATCGGTGTTAGTCTTTGTTAGGTCTCAACTATATTCCAGTCCAAAGTTAACTTGTAGTAGGCTAGAGGCTGTAGCGGCTTAATACAGTGTGGTGTTCAAGTCTGGACTAGGTCCCGGGGTTTTTCTGCATTTGCGGTTTCCTCGTTAACAAAATTTCTGGTGTCTGTGTTATTTCTTTTCTGCATTATATTTTTTTTTTAATTGAAATATCACAGGTTGTGTGTAGTTCAATCATAGTTGATAAATCCAACCTTGTTTGTTGGATATGACTTGATTTACACCCGGACATTGGTCTTTGGTACCTGTTGATACATGAAAATAACCAATCCCATAATAGATGGCCCCTTAACCTATCAAAGGGTCCTTTTAAGATTTAGAGACTAGGGGACGAGGCCTAACCTATTAGAATGGGATAGTTCTAGTCCATCCAAGAGTATATTAAAGATAGTTGGGCTTTAACCCAAGAATAAAGCCTCTTAGGGTTTGGTGATAACTTAAGGAGAGGGAAATGGTAGTTTGGTAATATGTTAATCTTATGGGCACTTATCCATAAGATGATCATTATAAAAGGGGAAAGAGGGCACACTTATTGAGATCATTAACACACCATTACTTCTCATAGACCTCTCTACACCTTGGGAGTACTTTCTGTGGTTAGGCTAGTTCCTCCTTCCCACGTTTTACCCCGTCAACAGTACCATCCGAGTTATTCTCTTAATAATAAGGTTCATGGATTTCTATCTGTTTGATTTACTGATGTGTTGAGAAAGATATAAAGCTCTTTAATATTTATTCTAATTGAGACTCAATAACTTGGTGCTCTCAGATTTATATTGGAGTTTAGTCCATATAGATTGCCAAATAAATTAGTTGGGTGTGGTTTTTGTACCCCCGCGTTTTCACTTATGTCAGTGTATTGAGTTTGTGTTTGGTGGCCCAGTTATATTCCTGACTCAGAACCAATGCAGTTTGGAAGATTTGTCGTAGCGTATGGATTTTGTTATTATGTATTATGGCAGTTCTAGCAAGCCATATGTTCCACACTGTGAAGCATCATATGGTGAATGCTTTTTTATGTCTTCCAAATTCACAAACTATTAAAAATATCTTAGAACCCTAATCACATTTCCTGCTGCTCCGTGGTGTATTGTTATCCTCTATTGATGTTGCGTATTATTTGGAATGTGTTGTTGTTGTGGTGTCTGTTAACATATCATGTTTGGCAGTGGGTGTGATAGAATGATGAGCCGGTTGTAAGGGCTATGTGAATTGTTTCTCCCATTCAGATATGAGCACACGAGTGTCCACGTTTGTTTTGCTCCATAACATTCAAACAAACAATGTTGATTTGATTCCTCATTGTGGTTGCAGCTTGGGAAAATGTTGGTACTGCTGATGTTCCTAGTATATAATGTCTCAAAGGTTGGAAGTCCCTTGTGACTGACTTTCCACATGAAAATTCGAATTTTTCGTGGGCAATTTGCTCGCTATTTTTTTTTGTAACTCTGGTTATTTGGTTATTTAGTACGGGTGTATTTTGTGGTAGGGTATTTTTGTTATGTTGGGACATATTTTTTGTTAATACCTGATATCCACTTTTTACCGTGTAATGGCCATTTCTGGAGTGAGGCCAAATTGGTTTGTCTAGGATTGGTGGTTATGGGATGTGCATACCTCTAATTGTGTTGGTTATGGTCGGAGTGAAAATGTGTTTGGTTAAGCAATTCAACATTCCAATTACAGGAGTGGGGATCAAAAAGCGTACTAACCAAGTTATTTCCCGCATCTCCGGTTATTGTCGTGTCTGCATGCATGAGAATCCAAATTTTTTTTATTCTTGTTGATTTTCCATCTCTAATCTGAACTGCATGATTCCCATGCACGGAAGAAGCCACCTTAGGAATGTTTTTCCATGTGGAACTTTCTCCGTCCGGTGGGTTTGGCATCGCTGAGAAGACTGATTGGTTTTGCAGATACTTTTCCTTATGCATGTGATTGCAGATTGTATTTAAGGTTAGCATGCATCTGCCAAACTCTCTTACCAAGTAAGGAAAAATTGTGTTTCTTTGAGTCTCTTATCCATAAACCCTCATGTCTGATAGGGAGATTGAGTTTTTATTTTCCTATTGTATGCAACTTCTTTGTATTTGTATCATGTCCCCAAAAAAGGTTTCACGTGATCTTATCCATTTTGTTGTGGACATGGCATGATAGAAGTTGAGTCTGTATTACATGATTTACTGTAGGTATTAGGGACGAGTTGATGAGCGTATATCTTCCTTCCCTATTGAGACATTTTTCCATCCAGCCTTTCGCTTTCCGTTCTAACCTTTGAAGTAGCTGAGCAAAAATTGATGACGAATTCTTCCCTTGTTTAAATTGTACTCCTAAGTATGTAGGTGGGTTGTGTGTTGTGGGTTGTTGGTATGTTGAATGTGTTGCTAGCCTAATTCACCGATTGTGTTGTTTTTGGGTAGTGGATAAGTACCGATTTCTGGGTGTAGATTGTCTGGCCAGCAGATGTGAAGTAGGAGTGTAAAATGTTGTTGAGGTTGTCACATGTCTTTTGATCAGCTGAGCAGGTTATGAGTAGGTCATCAACATACATCAAGTGGAGTATTGGTTGTGTCTTTGTGGAGATGCTTAAGCCCTTCAGTTTCCCTTGATGCTCAAGTTTTGCCAGATTAGTAGATAGAATTTCTGCACAAAGAATGAAAATGCATGGTGATAGGGGGTCGTCTGCTGTAGTCCCCTCTTTGGTTGGATGGGTTCCTATGGTGTTCCATTCACATTAACTGAGTAGGTGACTGAGGTTATACAGATCATGACATATTCTATGAATTTACCTCGAAACCCTAAAGAACATAAAGATTGTTTCACAAATCCCCGGACAAGGCTATCATATGCCTTCTGAATATCCAATTTTAAGGCAATTTTGGTATATTATTTTTGTTGTTGTTGTTGTTGTTGTTGTTGATGTTCTTATATGGTGGAATTTTTTTGTGGCTATGGCAATGTTGTCATGTATTGCTCTGTTTGGAATGAGGCACTTTGGTATGAGCTGATCATGTATTGTAGTAATGGTCTTAGTCGATTGATTAATATTACAAAGTCCAATTGGCCTAAAATCCTTTGGTTTGCTTGCGTTTTCTGTTTTGGGGATCAAGGTGATGTTTGTGTGGTCATATGTATTTGCTAGTTTTGTCTTTTCAAAGAAGTTTTGCACAAGATCAATAATTTGAGGGATTGTTGTGTCCCAATAAATCTTGTAAAACTTACTTGTGTATCCATCTGGCCCTTGGGATTTTTCTGATCCAATGCTGAGAAGTGCTTTGCGAATTTCCTCATTGGTTGGCTGTCTAGTCAGCGTCTTGCACTGGCTATCGAATATTCTTGAAGCAAGATTGTTGAACAGGTCCATATCGATCACAGTTGGTGGTGCATTATATTGATGTTCAAAATCCTTCATAATCATATTTGCTATTTTTCGTTGGTTGTCCACCCAAACATTATTTTCATCTTGAAGATGATGTAAATGGTTGATTCTTCGATTGATTGTTTCTTTTATGTGAAAGAACTTGGTATTTAGGTCTCTATTTTTCAGCCAATCTATTCTTGATCTTTGTTTCCAATACATGTCATGGTAGTGTTGTAGCATTAGATGTGAGTTACGTGTCTCTCTCTCTCATGTTGTAACCAAGAAAAGAGTTCAGCTCCATGTGAAGATGCACATTTAGATTGTGTCAGTTGTATTTGGAACTCAACTTCTTTCATTAGTTCTGGTGAGTGACTAAAGGTGTGTTTACACCAGAGCTGTAAAGCTGTATCAGTCTCATTCATTTTGAGTTGTAGGTTACGTGCAAAATCCTGGTCATTATTTTGTTGCCATGCAGTGAGAACGACTTCTTTCATTTGTGGGTGGAAAAACTATAGATGTTTCATGCGAAAGTTTGGTGAAGTCCTTCTCGACATGGCTTTTTCTTATAGCAACAATAGAGCATGGTCTGAACCAATTCTTGGTAGATGTCTTATTATGGCACGAGGATGTGAATAAAGCCATTGTTGGTTTGCCACTCCCCTGTCCAATATTTCCATGATAAAGGAAGCATCGACTTGTCTGTTTGTCCAAGTGTAAGATCTCCTTGGAATCCTATGTCGATAAGTGCCAAATTGTTAATTAAGTTTTTGAAGTGCTTTAGTTGACTGTTTTTCACAGCTCTCTCATTTTTTTTTTTTTTTTTTCATGTTGTGCAATTACTTCATTGAAATCTCCCATGAGTATCCATGGGATGTCTGGGGTTGTAATGATATTGTTGAAGTTTTGCCATAAATCCCATCTTGCAACCTGTTGGGGAGGACCATAAATTCCGGTGAAGAACCATGGTTGTGTTGATTGTGATCTGGTTGGACGGATATAAACATGCAAAATACTTTGATTAGCTACTAAAACAGAGACATTGAGGTGGGATGCCCACATCAATCAAAGGACACCTCGATGTTCTATACAAGGTACAAAATACAAACTATGAAATCCTAGATTGGTTTGTAAAGAAGACATATGGGCAGTAGTAGCAATAATTTCGGATAAAAACAATAAATTTTGTTTGAGCTTGCGTGTGTACTCACGCAGTTTTTAAACTGTCAAGGAATTGTGGACTCCTTGGAAGTTCCAAGATAAGAAACTCATGGTTGGTGTGAGTGTTGGTGTGATCCAACATCTCGCAATGCATTTAGTGACTCTGCTGCGGCAATCTCGTCATCTACGAAAAGCTGCCAAACAGGTTTTGTACCTTTGTTGTTACGAGTCCTGAAATTGGTGGTGGAAGCAGTGGCTGTTGTATCAAGTGTCTTTGGTGGGATATTAGTTGTTGTTTGTTTTGCTTGAGCTTATGTTAGAGTCCTGTAACTTCTTGGTTTTATTGCTCTTGTTGTTGGGATCCCAAATGCTGGACTTCTATCTCTATCAACATGTTGTTCTAACTCCGCAATGCATACATACTTCCTTGTCTTTGCTGGTGATGGATGAGCTGCGAAATATGGTGTAGCTGGAATGGCCAAATGAGCTGGTAGTTTTGATGGGTTCTTGTATGTTCTCCTTTTGTAAGTCCTCAGTGGTCAAAGTGGTTAGTGTCTTTCCTTTGGTTTCGCATTGTGAGGTTGACCTTTGCATCACTGCGTTATAAGAAAGTGTTTAGTATACATGTCCATGTATTTCGGAGTGAAAAAAGCTCTCATTATATTGAAACCTAGTTTCGAGCACAGTTTCGAGTTTGGATCCGAAACCGACGCAGAAGATTGGGCTGCAGAAGAGTTAGTTGTGTTATGGGCTTCTGCTGGAGACATATCTTCCCGGGCTTCATGTTGGCCCACCTTTTCTTTCCCTTTAGATGACTGCTGTTGTGGCGTTTGGTTGTGGATGATGTATTCTGCCATATGTGATGTGAATCTAGATGGAGTATCACGTGGTGTTACTGACGTGTCATGTTGAGGTCTCATAGTAGATTGCTTTTCTCTAACATTCATGACAAGGTCTGTAGCTGTTTTTGAAGCGGTCGCATGGGCAGTCTCTTTAGTGTTCTGTTTTATCGGCTGTGGTGTTTGCCTTGTTTCAGTTTCTTTGTCAGTCCTGTTCTGTTCTTTAATAGAGTTCCAATATAATCCTCAACGAGTCATTTCCTCAGCCAGGTGGGTTGGTACCGAGTTGATGGGTGCTAGATCGGAAACCCTGATTGTGGTGTGTCTAGTTGCCTGAGAGTTTCCTACCGGTTGTTATGATCTTAGTTGATGTAGAACTTTCTTATCCCGTTTCTCCATATGCCCTGATTTTTTTGTTGAAGCTTCCCCTTCATGAAAGATTGAATTGTTGATTGCTTGCATGTGTGATATTCTTTGTGACTTTGTAATGAAAGCTTTCATTTTTGAATTCAATCTCCCATAATGATAGTTGGTGAAGGTGATGTTCTTCATAGCTTGTTCAATACCAAGGAAGTTTGTGCAGTCGTTGAAGACATGGCCTGGAAAAACACACAAGAAACATAGTAATGATATATTTTCATGAGAGAATTGAATCCAAACTCCTTTGCCAATATTAAGCATCACACCAGGCATAAATGGTTTGGATAAGTCCACCATGATATATGATCTTGGTGGTGAACTTGTTAGGTCCAGTTGCAGAACCGTTCCGGTTTCTGACATTTCAATCAATTCATATATTATTTTCTCATCAGCAAAAAAACCAGGTAAGTTGAGTAGTTGCATCCAGAACGGTGCAAACTTGAAACAGATGCTAGGGTTTAAAAAATATTCCAGTCCTCTACCAAAATAACTTGGTTTACAGTCGTCCATGGATGGTTGTTAAGAATATACATCTTATCTTCTTTGTGTTTCATAGCTACCTTAATACCTGATGGGATGAAGTTGTATCTATGTGATGAAAACGAACTGGGAACCATCTTCTGTTTAGAGCTTGCTTGAGGGTGTAAAACCTTACATTTCTTCCCAACACCTTGATCGCTAAGCAGTGTTCATTGTGGTCTTGCACGAGGTTCTGCATTCTTTCAGTTAGTTGAAAAATCGGAGTTTCAACCTCTTTCTGGTGTTTGAGTAAAACTGCTCGAGGGGTTTGGTTGGTTAAGGGTTTTGAAGTGGCTGTTTGATTTTTAATCTTCTAGTAATAATGAACTGAAGATTGCTTTTAGAAAGGTCTTGGATTTGGGTAAGATTTGTTAAAAATGGATATCGTAGAGAAGAAAGTTTGAGATGATTCTTGATGTGAAGTTTTGCTTTTAAATCTTTCTTTGTTTATCTTTGAATTCGAACTTTCCGAGTGGGTGTGTTGCAGGTTTGGACACATCTATTATTGGTTCTTTTCAGGTGAGATAGAGTGTCTCAGTGGAGTGATATTTGTTTTTCAGGTGTGTTGATAAACGAATTGGTAGTTTGGGGTGGTGGATGCGAACTCATTGGTTGAATAGGAGGTTGCAACATAGATGGTGGAGGAATAAAAAAGAATTTCAGAAAATACAGCCGGCCACTACCGTGTCTTGGTTTGAATAGATTTAACCAAATTGTGTTTCCCAAATAGCAAAAAACTTGAGCCAATCAAAGAGGAAAAACTAAGTTAATTGGTTGTTTGATCTTCATCCCATAAAAACAAAGGAAACAGTGATGCGCAAATTCTTTAATATCCAGATTCTAGTCAATCCCACGGCCAAAAACTACTTTAGAAGTTTAATAAGTCTACTACGGCAATACAGGGGTTCCAACTTCCAACATGTAATTACCACAGAAAAAGAAATGAAAGATTCAGGAGATAGTGTAGGCCCACTCTTCCATGTAATCGACAAACAAAAAAACGCAAAAAAGGGTTAAAAAACCAAAGTACAGAATTGGCGGGAAAATACAGGACCCTACAGTCGTATCGTAATAATGCGGAACACCGAGGGTCTTTCAACCTACTTAATTGACTAGTAAGCCCCTTAGTCTTTGCCCCCGTTTTAGGAACCTAATAGGGGTAGCTAGTGTAATTAACCAAGAACAGTACAACACTGAGTCTCCAACCTGTCTATCCTAACTGCGTTTCACTTTCAGAGAGAGAGAGAGAGAGAGAAAGGAAGAGAGATATACAGTATGACTAGTTTTGAAGATGATGAACGTTTTCTTCCTATTAGAGATGCAATATTAGCCATTAATCAAAAAGTTAATCTCATCGGTATGATTTCTGAGTTTGGAACTCCTCAAAAAAGTAAAGGAACTGGTAAAACTTCTACACAAACCCAAATTTTGATTGATTTTTTTTTTTTTTTTTTAATAAATGTATATTTAGGTCATTCTTGTTTTTGGTACTCGTATATAACAACATGTTGGCTGATCAATAGACTAAGAGGAGGGTTGGGATCAGTAACATGTCTTAGTATAAGGGCAAATAGATACCTAATTCTATTACCATTGTTGATAACGACCATTTTATTTCATTTTGACTCAGATTATTTCTGCACACTCAAAATTATGGATGAGTCTTATCACATTTATGATTCGGCTAAGACAAGAAAGTTTTACGGTCTTGTAGTGAATATGTTTGCTACAAGCATAGAAGACCTGCCGCAGATCAACTCAGTTGGAGATATCATATGTTTTTCTCAAGTTTTGGTATTTTCCCTAGCCTTATCTTTTTAGTTCCATATTGTTCGATGAAATATGCCTTTGTAGGGATTTTCCCCCCCTTTTACAATGCAATGCAGCAATGGTATTTGCTTCATGTTTTAGTTGCATATCTTGTGCTTCTACCTAATGATGCATTTGAGTCTATATGACAATAGAAATCATCTAAATCCCTTTATTTGCCAAGTTAGAGAAATAGTTATGGATGATATTATATATTCAATTGGTTGACATTTGCGATGGTGTTGAGATGTTGAAGCACACA
>JAJJMB010007708.1:9763292-9835781 GCA_023531105.1 Papaver atlanticum
TTTTTTTTTTAGTAACTCAATCACTCTATTTCAACCCAGCAGACATCAACATAAAAATTTGCAAAAACAAAAACAGAAGTAATAAGATGATTCCGAGATACGGTGAAACTATCATGCTATTTCTAACACCTGAGCTCTGTGCTTTTATGAATAGACTCTTTAGATGTTTCCATCTACTCAGATTGGTTCCTCAACTCCTAAAACCAAAATGCTTCCATCCACTTAGATTGGTTAGTGCCATCCTTAATAGGCATAAATTTCTAGGCTCTGGAGTTTATTTATTGCAACTAAAAAGTTTCTCCCATACCCCCAAACTTAAACCTAACATTGTCCTCAATGTTCTAAAGATAAAATTAAAAGCATGAACAAGGAGAAACTGTTACCATTTGAAGCAAAAGAGTTAAGGAAAGATATTACCGTGTTGCATGAACCATGGGTTACCTCCCAAGAAGTGCTAAGTTTAAAGTCTTCAGCCAGACTAAGAAAGGATTAGTCACTTGAATCATAAAGTAACAGTCGGAATAACTGTGGGTCTTCAAAAAATAGAGCTGACCAAAAGAAATTGCAATAAACCAAGAAAGTGAACAAGAATAGCATGCCCTTATCTAGTTTCCTGATTAAGATACCTATATCTAATTGTGGTTCAGGTTCAGGTTCAGGTTCTATGAAAGGGTCTAAATAAAATATTTTCATTGGATGCATTTCCTCATAAGTGAGATCCAAATTATTAGGTTCTAGAGTCTGTAGAAACTCAAATAAGAACTTAGAAGCACATAATAATAACCTAAATAATTTAGGATCCTCTAAGTCAATCAGGTTTGACTTACATAATTGACCACAATGAGAGTAGTGGTCATTCTTAAGCAAATGTGTCGATTTTAATTTCCTAAAGCATTTAGGTTTAGATTCACAACTTAATATTCGACACATTTGGAATATAAACGTTCTCACAGTTGGAAGAAAACTATTTGGTGGGAAAACAAAGTCAATCTGGGTATCATAGCCTGGGCAAACCACATCAACCAGAGGATGGGTTTCTAACTTCTGAGCTTCTTCCTGGACATCATTAGGTTCGGGAAAACGATTATGAAGGTAATCTTGTAAAATGGTCGAGGCATAGATATCAAGTCCTAAGTGAGGGGACTTTCTGAGAGTTAAAGGTAAGGCACTAGGGAAGTGATAATCACCCCCAAACTTAGAGTTTTGGGTGTCTCTATCTAGACTAGTCACAATCTCCCTAATTTCTAGATCATCAGATTCTTGAAAATGGTAAATTGATTCTTCTAAGTTATTATCAGGTAGTGCATCTTTACTCATTTCTACGGGTCTATCTTCTTCGTCTAAGACTATTGTTCTAAGTCGCTAGACTCTAAAACATCATTTTCGGAATAAACCCATTCCTCTAAACCACTATTGGCTTCGTAATCAAAAGGAAATACTACATCGTCTAAAACGGGGATATCTCTAGACAAATCCTCGTCCTTTTGAATAGGTGAATAATTATTAAAATTATTTGGATTTGAACTAGAAATAATATTATCATTATAAAGCTCAATTGGAGTAACAAATTCCTGATCACTAAGCCTACATATTTCAGATTCTTCATCAACACTATCCTCGTCATAATCATCATTGTGATAACATGAAAATGGTCGAACCTCATCTAAACATGTAGTGTTACCAATTCTAACCTCATCATCTTGATTATGCAAATAACTATAATTATTTTCAAGGGTATTATTGGAAACATTGTATTGGAAATTAAGATTATTTCGAGCAAGTTTTTCGTTCGTCTCAGCCATCAACTAGAGGGAGTCCTCTATATAATTTTTTTTCAATGGTGCAGTTCGTCTATTCATTTCTGACATAAACCTATTTGATTTCTCAGTAACTGCTTAAGAGACTCTTCTAAAGATATGAAAGGATCATAAATAGGAACAGAAGGATCATAATAAGGACTAGTTTTCAACAGTTTGATTGTATTGTCCAAAGACGAGGTACTAGCATTATAATAATCCTTATTTTCTTGCTCGTATGAACGGTGTGTGTGTGGATAGTAATTGGGCTCACCATGGTATGAACCATAACCTTGAAAAGGTTGGCGTTCCCAACTACTATTCCCACCATGGTCATAAAAATGATGATGTCCATATTCAAATTAAGGTCGATACTCATTGTATTGGCTTCTATCATACCAGTTCGACATTCTTAATTGCAAGGAAATTCTACACAATCACAAACAAGGTTGACTCGACCAAATCAAACCTATAAAATCTAGCAAACAACAAGCATGATGGCTCCCTTAGATTGTTTCTAGACCAGTTTCTAATCTCCCAAAAGGCAACTGGGTATAGTTTTAGCAAACCTCTCTAGATCGACCCGAATAAAGTAAGTCAAAGAGAGGTAGAGGAAGCTCAGAGGAGCTTTGATACCCCCACCTCTTTGGCAATGCTTCCCTGGGTTACAAGGCGGCTCTAATTGACTTACAGTAATCTTCATGAACTTTGAGTTAGGCTAACAAAATACCCAATACAGTCCTTTCAAACGACTTTCCTACAAGCTCGTTACTTTATCGGTCTCGTTCTAATCAAAATTTTAGGCTTGGGATCGCGTTTGGTATCATTTTCCTAAAGCGGGCAAGAAGAGAACGGTGATGAAATCCGAACTCTTATCTTATATGGCCAGGCCTTGCCCTATACTAGGAAAATAAATGTCCGTATTCGATCCCTCAGCATATATGCACCTTAAGGAAGACAGTAAACCCGCTGACAGGAGATTCGCGGGTGTTTAAAATTTTATCTCCCGTACCAGACGGGCAAAGAACCGCTGAAGTCGACTCGGGCCACTGACTCCTGTGTCAATGTGCGAACCCGAGGGGCCGAGACGATATCGTAATCGTCGTCCTTCCCTGCAAACAGTTTATATTTAATGGTACCCTTCCGTAGGGTTTAAAAATAAAGTCCAAAAGTCCCAAAATGTCCAAAAAGTCCAAAAATAAAAAAAATAAAAAGGTTCAAAAATAAAAATTTACAAAAATAAAGTCATATTTACAATTTCTAAAAATAAAAAAAATCTAATTAAAAAATAAAATAAAATATCTTCGTCTTTTCTCCGTTCTTTTCGCTTTAAGCTTTATCTCCAAGTCTTTATGAAATCACCAAACTCCTTGACAACTTCTTTCTCTTTTCGATCCAAAACATGTAGACAAAAGAAAAATACCCAAAAACGTAAAATAGAACAAAATAAATAAAAATAAAAATAAATCTAAAACCCTAAAAACAAGTCCGCGTCGGCGGCGCCAAAAATTGATGTGTTTTTTAATTGTAGTAAAAATGATTCGAACTCTAAGACTTGTGAAGGATTTTCTAGACTCAAATTAAACTCAACAATTAAATAAAGTTGTATCAAAAATATAAAGAAAACACCGAGACTCTGGATTCCACCATTGACCAATTAAATGATAAACTCTAATCAATATTTATGCATTTTTTTTTAAGTGATTCTAATATTTTGCCTCTAATAGATTTTTGAAGTAATAGTTGTAAACACAAAGCATGAAACATCAAAAGTTTTAAAACCTAGCATGTCCCATCAAAACAATTCACAACTACTCAATAAAAATCAATTTTCCTATATTAGTTCTATGCAAATAATCATATAAAAAATTGCAAAAATAATTAAAATAGAATTATACCACTTTTCATGGAACAATGGCTTCCTCCGTCGCCAAGGCTAAGGGGTTTAGCTCCTCATAATAGAAATATGTTCAAAAGTTGATTTCATTGCTCAAATAAGGTGTTTTTATTAAGAAGGACGAGCTGTAGTTACAGAAAGCTTTTTGTAAGGAAAGTAATGGTCGCTGAAAGTTTAAAGAGATTACGGTTATAAACGATAACAGCTTCCTGTAGTTGAATATAAGACTGCTTTTGCGACGGTTCGGTGTGGGTCGAAGTTCTTCGTGTTCTTCGCGACTGTTCAGTGTGGGTCAATGTTCTTCGTGTTCTTCAGGCCTGGCAGCAGCAGCGGCCTGTAAATCTATGATTCTCGCCTCCTCAAGCCTTCTCAGCCCCCCAAACTCTCGATAACCCTTCTATATGACCCAACCAACCTATTTATATCAAAAAGACCGATTAAATCTCTCCAAAATCTTCCTAAATCTCTTTCTTTCTCTTCATGGCAAAGTTGCGGCAATTTCTTGTTTAAGAATTTCCACTCGTATCTGAGCTTTCCTTTTGATTCTAAACTCTTCCTTAGATAGATATCAAGCTTTGGGAAGAAAATCTTGCCTTTAATCTCTCTAAAATTTCCTAAAATCGGTCACACACGTGACTTTCCATATTTTGCTGTTGAGATAAAAATCCGTCGATTGAGCCCAGTTTAATCGATTTAAACACCCATGTTAGATTCCTAGACCCATAAGGAGTCTACCCTATGAAAATCAGAGGTTTAATCGACCTCAAACTCCTCCAAATTACTACCACCAAAACTGCATGTTTTCTATTTTTGGTTTCCCGCCAAAAACAGAATTTGAATGTGAAGGGGAAAGGTTACCCCTTATCCAGTGGTCGCCCTTTATCCGTTGCTGGAGTCCGCATAACACTCGTCCCTTGGGTTGCATTTTATCAACTTTTTGAGCCAATTTCGCCGCAAAAGCTTATTTTTCCAAAAACACCTACAAAGAGATAAAATATCATAATAAGTACAAAAATGGGTTCTAACAATATACACAATAGAGATGAAAATAGACACATAAATGCGTCTATCAGTTACCTTGGTAACAAAGCATTCAATATTCACCGTTAGATGAAAACCTGATTAGACTCAAGCTAATATCTTTCAACCGTTAGATCGAACTTAGTTTGTTACACACAAATGAAAAGTGTCTTCATTTAGATATGAGTAACCGTACCTAAACGTGTGCACCTTGTTGGCTCAACAATAGTTAACCAAAGTTAGCCATATGAACACTTTCATATCAACCTTATTCATCTTAACCATAACTAGTTCAAATGACTCAAATGAAACTAGTTCTTGAGTTGTTCAATTGTTTATATTCTCAAAGAAGTATACAAGACACAATTGAAGCAAAATCGATTTTGATTCACTCGAATCAATTCATGAACATTATAGCCACAGTTTGCAAAAGATTGCATTCCTTATTATATAAATGTATTAGTTCAAGAACAAACCGATTTTAGAACATAACCTACTCAAGTATGCGAATGGGTACGCATACCTAAGTGGACGGACCAAGTTTGGGTTCGCCAGTACACGAACAGGTACGCATACCATCCAACCTCAGTTAAATTCCGGAACTTGAAACTCATGCCAGTACGCATACCGGTATGCATACTGAGTTCCCGGACTTTCATAAACCAACCAGTACGCATACGGGTATGCATACTATGGTTCCCGGACTTGGAATATCTTGCAACAAATAGCATACAAGTACGCATACTGTGCTATATAATCATGGTTATTTGTTCTAAACTCTAATTTCAATCATTGAAACATTCTTAGAAGACGACAATAGCTGTTTCACACAAACTATTAGCTTCGAAGCAATTTTCAAGTGATCGAATGATCAATACGAAACATTCCTAGTTTACATCAAATGAATGTCTCACACAAATCATGTAAGATGTTACAAGGCGATTTTCACATGATCATCTTTTGACTTTCGTCAAGAATATAAGATGAACTTGGTTAAAGCGAAAACTTACCAACACATATTTCGAGAAATATGTAAGTGAGTTAAACTCAGTTCGAAATATCAAATGTGTATAATCGAAGTCTATATAGCTATACGAATTTTGTCTCAAATAGGAGATAGAGTAGATAAACTTTTGAGTGATAGATGAGTTCAAGTCTCCACATACCTTTTGTTGATGAAGTTCCACAAGCTCCCCTTAGTAGTTCTTTTTCTTCAATCCATGAACACCGTGAAGTCTAAAGCTCAACCACACTTTCTATCCTAATCCGAGACTTAGCTATAAGTAGACTAGAAATCAAGACTTATAGTTTTGGAAACTAAACTTGACAACAATCTTGAGATAGCAACGCTTGCGAGTTCGACCGAGCAGTGCTCTAACAATCTCCCCCTTTGTCAATTTTAGTGAAAAAACTATCAATACATATGGATTACAAAATAAAAAAACTTTGTAGCTTCTCATCCAAATGCTTTATCTCCTTGGTTCTTCAACATTACTCGAAATCTTCGTCACTTCCAAGTACTCCAGTGATTCTGAACGTGTTCAACTCAGCATCATAGTTGTTGAATATCCGTAGCTATAACAATGAGAAAACAGTAGCTCTCAATCATTGTTATACAGTGTCATAGTGAAAAGACGAGGGTACCCAAATACACCACAATCTTTAAAATATCCACCTATAAGTCCTCTTACCGAAAGTGTTTGTCTATGGACAAAGTCGAGACAATACTACAAATCTGTATTCACACTTTGTGTGATCGTCTATGGATACGAGATCGAGACAATATAACAATCAAAGTGTGATTACTTGATAATAGGTTCGGACTTAACCAAACTCTATAGGATCACTATCAAGTAATACGGATTTAACTTTTGTGTATTTTACTTTTAATTATAATTGGAAAGACGAGGGTACCCAAATATACCTCAATCTAAAACTTTTCCACCTATAAGTCCTTTCTCCGAAAGTGATTGTCTATGGACTAAGTCGAGACAATACAACTAATCGGTTCACACTTCGTGTGATCGTCTATGGATACGAGATCAAGACAATACGACAACAAGATAACTTGCGTGATTGACTATGGATACAAGATCGAGACAATACAACAACGAAGTATGATTACTTGATAATAGGTTCGGACTTAACCAAACACAATAGGATAGCTATCAAGTAAATAGGAATTAACGTTTGTGTATTTTACTTCTAATTATAGGATTTCTATCAAGTTAAGTCCCAACTGCAAGAATTCACACTTATATCTATGTTGAAGTATGATTACTTGAATCTGTTGTGATCAATCACACACAAAACGGAGTCTGTTAACAATGGATTATCACAAGACGTCTTTAGATCTACAAACAGTCTAAAGATCCCAGTCGATACTTATCTAGTTTGAGTGAATCTTATATCAGAAGAGAAGATTCTCAAGCATAAACAAACTAGGTGCAATCAAAGTTCAATAACCGTTAGTCAATCAAATCAATCGAAAACTAATAATAAACTGCAATTATCTAATTTCCCACCAACGGTACTCGTAGAGCTTCCCAATCCCAAAGAAGTCTTTAAAACGAGCGGTCGTAAGAGATTTCGCCTAATTAGGGTACTTTCCTCTCCGAATAAACGGCTCAACCAGTAACAACACAACTAGGTAGTTTTGCTGGATCTGAGGATTAGTTTGCCTGAAATGACAACTTCAATATTTATAGACCAAGGAAGTTTGGACACCAAGGAATTTCAAAAACCGAAAATATTCTTAAGATATGCAATATATTTCCAAATTCGGTTTTCATAATTCCTGGAAATGCTCTGTCCAAATATTGACCGCAATCTCAGTATAAAATCTCCAATTAGTAAATGCACGTTACCGATTTTTATTTTCTAAAGATATGCATTTTAATTCCTGGAAATTAAAAGCATATAAAACTAAAAACCTTAATTAAAAGATTCTCAATTTATTTCGATCCGGGATTCTCCTTTAGTTATTAAGGAATATCTTTGAACAATAAAAGGTAAGAATTATTGCACGTGTTCAAAGTATGTCGACATCTTTACTTTGTAAATCCTTTTTCATATTTACAATCTAGGAACCGATTTGCCACACTTCCAAATGAGTTTAGAATTGGTTCATCTGACTTCCAAGAACTATATGATTGATTATCCTATCAAATCACCATTAATGGGTTTCACGGTTCTACCAAAACAAAGCTTCGGTTCTACCTCCATGTGGGTACTAGGATCGGTCACACTAGTTTTCCAAAAATTGGTTGACTAGATACTAGGATCGGTTACCACATAATTATGGTATTTACTTATAATCGGTTGCACAAGTCATAGGATCGGTCACCAATTACTAAGACTTGTTGTACCTCTTACAAGGATCGATTCCACATACTTGTGATTGGTTTCACCTCTTACTAGGATCGGTTCCACATACTTGTGATCGGTTGCACCTCTTACTAGGATCGGTTCCCCAATGTCTAGAGTTGGTCATACCAATTAAAATATATCGATCATACCATCTCAGGTGATTAATTAAGATCGGTTTCACTAATAAAAGTCATACCAATACAAAAGTCAGGCATTGTGAATAGTTTTACCAAGATACATAAACAAGTTATGAGCGGTTATACTAAACACACATATTGGTAATCCGAAGATTTGCAATGAATAACAATACCAATAAGCCTAGCGATTTCCCTTTCGATTCATAAAACAAGTTTATGAATTGTACTTCCTTTAAACGAATGTAAAACATTGTTTCCTAGGACGAAATCTTCACCCATACCCATACATAATCACAATTGCATTCATACGATTATGTCGATGTCTTATATACGAAGTTCAAAAGATAGACGTTATACTTCGTATTATAATTCCTTAATACTATGTCTAACTAGAGTATAATCATTCACAGCTTCGCAGTTATGTTTTAAATATGCACGACTTTAAAGATACGTTAGGAATGAAACAGTTAAAGTCAAATATTACTAACCTCAGGAGGAAGAATGATGTTGTCGTTGTAGCTCTTTACTTCTTCACATTCTTCAAGTCTTCACATAATACTTGTAAGTCTCATATCCTAGTAATTTTCTAGCTAACCTATACGAAGTTGACTCTAGTAAATAATCAAGCGACTCTTTAAATGAGTTTTGATTCACTAAAATATGACAACTAAACTTGACATACCAACGCTTGGTGGGTTCAACCGAGCTATGCTCTAACAGTCTCTCCCTTTGTCAATTTTAGTAACAAAACTTTTACAACATATGGATAAACAAATTACAAGAATTCATTACACATACGCTTTATTCCAAGTTTAAACAGCACAATAACCTGTATACATTCAATCCATAAATGCCGCTGTTGACATTATAATAACAAAGCTAATACTCCCCCTAAAGGTAAGATAGGTAGATTTTCAATCCGCACGTCTTTGTTATTCCCTTTGTAGTTAAGATAACCACAAGTATCAATATGATATGTTACTCCCCCTTAGTCTATGCTTTACTCTTTCGTTAGATATAACGTTCAAGCACAATTTTCCTTTCCTTAGTGATACCAAATAACTTGTTTAGTCCATATATTTCTCCCCCTTTTTGTCAAAAAATGACAAAGGTACGAGCAAATAAAGGACAAACCGAAAGGATCTTACAAATCTTAAAAGACTTGCAACCTATAAGAGTTAAGCACGAGGGTTCCACACACCATTTTAGATAACCAATATCAAAACCGAAACTACAAAGTAATTTTGTTTTGATATGTTACCAAGGAAACAATTGCCCGAAGCAATTTCCCTTAATAGTTTAGCCAATCAAAAATTGACTAAGCAACTTAGTTCTTTTGCTAAACCGATTGTACAAATACAATCGCTTGTTCGATAAGACCAAAATAAAGATCAGAATTAACTTTATTTTTCTATTCAGGTTCTAATTATTTAAATAATAACTTAGACCTTTCACTTTTAAATAAGACAAGTACTAGGTTAGTTAACTAGTATTTCTTGTTAAGGCATTCGATTAGACTTGAATAACCGAAACCTCCACTTTGATAAGTCTAACTAAGATCAAAAATAACTTAGTTTCTCTTATCCGGAATCCAATTGGACTAAACAATTTATCCTGAAAACCCTTTTGTTAAGCCATAAACAATTCATACAAACCAAATAAATAAACTTGCATAATTATTTACCTCAACCGGAAGCAATTGAAACAAACATAGACATTATAGTACCGCAATTGCACCGAAATTTTGTAAGCCTAAACAATTGATACCAAACAATAAAGCAAGATAACAATAGTTTTTCTTAACCGAAAACAATTGAATCACACACACATCCATACACAAATAATGGAATAAACATCAATTGTACCGAGATTTTTTTAAGAAAAAGAAATAAACATATGCAATAAAATCAGGCTTTTCTTAAACAGGAAAACGATTAACTAACAAATTCGTTACCTCAAGTTTCGAATCTTCTTCTCCATTTCTTCGCATATTTCCAGGGCGGACTATCACTGTGTTGTCATCCTATTGCAAGACAAAAGAACAACAACAACCACCAACCTTTACCAGAGAAAGGTTGAAAATCGGTTTTAACTAATGCATAGCAAAAGTTGAAAACCCCGAAACACATATGCTTTTATGCTAAACCAAAAACGATTCAACATATTGTGACTTTTTCACACATGAGTTTCAATCGGAACCCCTTATGATCCTTTGATAAATCCTTCCAACATGGGATATAACTCAATACCGCTAAATCAAAAAGTCACCCAAACCATTAGGGTTCACACAATATGAGATCGAATATTAAGGTTATGAAAACAGAAATCAAACATCCCATAACACAAATGCAATACACCATAAATATTCAACAAAGAATCAAGTATTGCAATTACCTTTATCTTGTAGGGAATTGAATTGCAAAACCAACGCGAAAAGAATGAGGTCATTCCGAGTTCGAACGAAGAAGTTATGGGAAAAACAGTTTTACACTCCTTCGTATGGACCTATCACTAGGATCGGTTACAAGAGTTACTTGTGACGGATCACAACACTAAACTGTTTTTGACATAACTTTTGCATACGATGTCCGAATTCAGTGATTTTTGGCTCGTTTTAACCGTAAAAACAAGAGATACACATATATGATCAGTAGATATCAACATCATAAACTCAAAATTACCGTTTCTATCAAAAGCTCAAATATAGGTAGAGAAAGTATGAGTATAGAAGAAAATAAATCTCCCTAAAGATGTTAATTAGTCATATAATAACCGAGAGATCATGTGCTCAGTTTCACGTGCTTCCTCACCCTTCAAAAGATTGAGCACAAAGGTGAGCATGCACATTCCAACACAACTAGGTTGTGTTGAGTTGATCCTTGTCTTGTTCGTCACGAGTGACTAAGACAAAATCATCATTCTTGACCTCTTGCTTGGTTTGTTTTCTATTGTTCCATCTCTTGTTTTTCTTATTTGACTTGTGATGAAGAGTGTCATTATCACAATGTTCACTAGTACAAGAGATTTCAGACATGATGTCTTTCTTTAGTCTTTCAAGAAAACTCTTATAATTATTGTCACCAACAATTAACAACTGAGAGTCATTCTTGTGACTAAATTTTGGTCCCTTCTTGGATATGGAGGACTTTGGGGCCCATTTAGAGTTGGGTTTCACAGGAGAACCTTTCTCCTTCATACAATTAGGATCATTGTCCTTTTGGATATTTTGCGAAACAACATTTATCCAATTTGGAACATCAGATCTTGTCTTAGTATTTGCAAAGTCATCTCTTTTTCTATAATAGGTTCTTTTATAAGATGTCCTTGTCGAGCAATGAGCAAAACATGATTTATTATTATAATAATTCTTTTGCCTATAATTTGGACAATATCGAACTGAGATCCTTTGGGGAGCAATCTTAGCCAATTCGCTTGATACAAAGGAAAGTGCATCCTGCATCTTACGAATATTGCATCCCCATTACAAGTGCCCTTATTACCACAATAATAACAATGCTTAGAAACATACGAAGTCTGAGTTTTAATGTTACCTTTTTGTGGATCCTCTTGCATTAGAGCTCGACGAGTTTTCTTCTTGTCTTTGTTCAACGGTTTTGCTTTCTTCACATTAGCAGAAGTGCTCTCTTTGATTTCCTCACTTGACGAGTCTGGTTGAACACCATTCTTAGGATTGTCTGGATTTACTTCTTTACAAGAAATAATATCATTTTTGACATCAGTGGAAGCCTCTGGTTGAGAAGAATTTGCATCTTTAACAAATTTTACCTATTTGCTAATATTTGAAGAATCTATTCCCTTATAGCCCAATCCTCGTATATCACAATGCTTTCTACTTGCTTCTAACATTGAGGTTAAATTGTTTGAGCTATCATTGAACTTTTTCAGGTTCAAATTTTCTTCTTCCAACATCTTGATTTTATCAAGAGCACTAGTAAGATCAGTCTTAAGGTATTTTTCTCGTGAGAGATATTCACCTTCTTTCTCTTCAAAACTCTTTTGTTGAGAATTAACCCTTGCTTCTGATTCAACAAGTTTCTTTTCCGACAAAAAGAGATTTCTTCGAAGATTTTCACATTCTAATTTCTTAGAATTAAGCTCGTCTGTACGATCTTTAAGAAGATAATAACTGGTACGGTAACCCTTATAACATCCTTGAAAAACCTTCCTCAGTTTCTTGTTTTCACGACAAAGAGGAGTCATAAAACCAAGAAAATCCGAAGTTCTCAGCTTTTGATTTTTCAAAGGTTCCAGCAGTTTAGAGTATTCTGAGATATCCTCTTCTACTTCTTATTCAAAATCTGAGTCATCATCATCGGAAATTTCATCTAACCCTTCTTGTAGACGTATTTTCCAGTCGTCATCGGTTTCTACATTATTAACAAGATTAACTTGTCTAGTAGAATCTCTAGTGATGATTTCATGAATGTTTTAAGATATTCAAAACTCTTGATATTTTGCTTTACGTTAACTGAATCAATCATAGATTCAATTCTTATAGGTTTGATCGCACCAAACACAGATTGTTAGATCTTTTTCGTGTTTGCCTGCTCTGATACCAATTGAAAAGACGAGGGTACCCAAATATACCTCAATCTAAAACTTTTCCACCTATAAGTCCTTTCTCCGAAAGTGATTGTCTATGGACTAAATATAAAAAATACAACTAATCAGTTCACACTTCGTGTGATCGTCTATGAATACGAGATCGAGACAATACGATAACAAGATAACTTGCGTGATTGACTATGGATACAAGATCGAGACAATACAACAACGAAGTATGATTACTTGATAATTGATGTGATTTCAACTTTGTTGTAGTAAAAGGTTCGTTGAGACTTGTGAAGATTCGAGTTTTTAAATTTAATAAAAATATACAATAATATTACAATTGGTGCAAGAGGTACTGGGACTAAGGATTTAGCCAATCTTCATAACATAAGGTTCACTTAGTTATTCTCAACAATTTTAGCTCAAGAAATATAAACATGGATTCTATTTTTGCCAAGGTAGATTCTCAAAACATTGATTGTAAATGTTAAGCATGGGACATCAAATCACCTAAGCTAAGCATGACCCATCTATTATAGACACTCTCAAAATATTTTTTATTTGCTCAAAAATTGTTTACAATGGTGAAAACGGAGAAAATAGTGAAAAACAGTAATTTGCGACGCACAAAAATCGTCACAAAATGAACGATATAAGAGAAGTGCTGTAGACTCTGTTCTGCGGTCGCTGGAAAGGAGTTGGGAACTGTCGCATTTAAGCGACAGTTTTCAACGACTTTCCTTTACAGGCTTTTGTTCTTCGTGTTCTTCAGTTCTGCAGCAGTAGCAGAACCCGAGTTTCTGCAACTCGTGATTTCTTCTTCTCTGGCTCTCCTAAGCTCCCCAAAATCTCGACACCCCTTCTATGTGATCCTAGGAACCTATTTATACATCATTTCGACATTGAATCTCCTCCATTAACTACAAAAAATCTTCTTTTACTCGGGTATATTTTTTTCCATTTTTATCATTGATTTTGATTTTCACGCATCTGAAGTTGTATTTCTTTCCTTCTCTACCTTCTTCCCGCTCCAGGATATCGATTAAGTCTTCCAAGCATGTGTAGTACACGTTTAAATTTCTCACAACTCGTGCAAGATCATGTTTTTCCTCCAACTCCCTGTTTGGATTAAACCAAGTTATCCAGCCAAATTTGATCGATAAAATCACCCATACTAGCTTTCTATAGTCATATCACGTCTACCCACTAAGTTTAAGGGATTGAATCTCACTAAATCACGTCCAAACATCCGATCGAAATTCTGCCAGTGAAGAGAAACGTTTTCCCGCCAAAATTCATTTTTTGAATTTGAGAAGAAGATGTCCTCCCCCTAATCCTGCACGGGTTTCCCTTTAGCACTTGTCTTATGGGGTGCAAATAGTAATTTTTGGGCGTAGATAGTAATTTTTCCGGGGTTCCTCTGACACATTTTTGGGGTGCTTCCGGTGCATTTCTGGGGTGCCTTTAGTACTCTATCCTGGGGTATAAAACACCACTTTTCGAGCCAATTTTTCCGCAAGAGCTTATTCCCTAGAAAAGACTTAAAACAACTTTATTAGAAATAAAATGAGTCCTAGATAATGTAGTTATGGGTGAAAATGCGTCACACTTACGTGCTTATCAATAATAGGTTCGGAGTTAACCAAACACAATAGGATTGCTATCAAGTAAATAGGAATTAACGTTTGTGTATTTTACTTCTAATTATAATAAAACAATTATAATTGCAGAAATAGAAAAGTAAAAGACACAGCAAGATTTTGTTAACGAGGAAACCGCAAATGCAGAAAAACCCCGGGACCTTGTCCATAATTGAATACTCTTAGGATAAAGCCGATATACAAAATCTAAACCAACTTCGTATAGTTGAGACCAAGCAACTAAACCTATAGTTCACCTAGTTCCGTCTGTATCCTTGCACCTCCAACTTGCAATAAGTCATGCACTTGGAACAATTCCTTTGGTTCGTATTCCAAACAGTAAAGGAACAACAAATCTGTTTGGTAACAACTCTTTTCAAACAAGTGATATGAGTTTGATAAAAGGCCCTTCCTTTTATCCCAATAAACTCCTCTGTCAGGTCCTTAGATCTATCTAATCAACAACTACCAAAGTAATTGTCTAGACTATGCAATCAATACTATTAATCACCAAGAAACGTATTGATGCCGATCTACTAAACTAATCAATCCAATCTATCAAAAGATAAACCGATTATAGTTGGATCCCTAGCCGATCAAGTTTTGTGCACACAAAAGATTATGAACTCAAATAAGAAATTTTCTTTGTCTTTAAATCTTTTTAGATCTTCAATAAACACCTGCACACAAACAACTTGAATCTCTTGTGATCAATCACACACAGAACGGAGTCTGTTAACATTGGATTATCACAAGACGTCTTTAGATCTACAAATAGTCTAAAGATCCCCGTCGATACTTTGATCAAATTTGAGTGAATCTTATATCAGAAGAGAAGATTCTCAAGTATAAACAAACTAGGTGCAATCAAAGTTCAATAACCGTTAGTCAATCAAATCAATCGAAAATTAATAATATACTGCCATTATCTAGTTTCCCACCAACGGTACTCGTAGAGCTTCCCAATCCCAAAGAAGTCTTTAAAATGAGTGGTCGTAAGAGATTTCGCCTAATTAGGGTACTTTCCTCTTCGAATAGACGGCTCCAACAGTAACAACACAACTAGGTAGTTTTGCTGGCTCTGAGGATTAGTTTGCTTGAAATGCAAACTTCAATATTTATAGACCAAGGAAGTTTGGACACCAGGGAATTTCCAAAACCTAAAATATTCTCAAGATATGCAATATATTTCCAAATTCGGTTTTCATAATTCCTGGAAATGTTCTGTCCAAATATTGACCGAAATCTCAGTAGAAAATCTCCAATTAGTAAATACACATTACCAATTTTTATTTTATAAAGATATGCATTTTAATTGCTGGAAATTAAAAACATATAAAACTAAAAACCTTAATTAAAAGATTCTCAATTTATTTCGATCAGGGATTCTCCTTTAGTTATATAGGAATATATTTAAAAAATAAAAGGTAATAATTATTGGACGTGTTAAAAGTATGTCGACATCTTTACTTTGTAAATCCTTTTTCATATTTACAATCTTGGAACCGATTTGCCACACTTCCAAACGAGTTTAGAAGTGGTTCATATGACTTCCAAGAACTATGTGATTGATTATCCTATCAAATCATCATTAATGGGTTTCACGGTTCTAACAAAACAAAGCTTCGGTTCTACCTCCATATGGGTACTAGGATCGGTCACACTAGTTTTCCGAAAATTGGTTGACTAGGTACTAGGATCGGTTACCACATAATTATGGTATTTACTTGTAATCGGTTGCACAAGTCATAGGATCGGTCACCAATTACTAAGATTTGTTGTACCTCTTACAAGGATCGATTCCACATACTTGTGATTGGTTTCACCTCTTACTAGGATCGGTTCCCTAATGTCTATAGTTGGTCATACCAATTACAATATATCGATCATACCATCTCAAGTGATAACTTAAGATCGGTTTCACTAATAAAAGTCATACCAATACAAAAGTCAGGCATTGTGAATAGTTTTACCAAGATACATAAACAAGTTATGAGTGGTTATACTAAACACACATATTGGTAATCCAAAGATTTGCAATGAATAACAATACTGATAAGCCTAGCGATTTCCCTTTCGATTCATAAAACAAGTTTATGAATTGTACTTCCTTTAAACGAATGTAAAACATTGTTTCCTAGGACGAAATATTCACCCATACCCATACATAATCACAATTGCATTCATACGATTATGTCGATGTCTTATATACGAAGTTCAAAAGATAGACGTTATACTTCGTATTATAATTCCTTAATACTATGTCTAACTAGAGTATAATCATTCACAGCTTCGTAGTTATGTTTTCAATATGCACGACTTGAAAGATACGTTAGGAATGAAACAATTCAAGTCAAATATTACTAACCTCAAGAGGAAGGATGATGTCATCGTTGTAGCTCTTTACTTCTTCACATTCTTCAAGTCTTCACGTAATACTTGTAAGTCTCATATCCTAGTAACTTTCTAGCTAACCTATACGAAGTTGACTCTAGTAAATAATCAAACGACTCTTTAAATGAGTTTTGAGTCACTAAAATATGACAACCAAACTTGACATACCAACGTTTGGTGGGTTCAACCGATCTATGCTATAACAATAATAAAGAATTATAATTGCAAAAATAGAAAAGTAAAAGACACAACATGATTTTGTTAACGAGGAAACTGCAAATGCAGAAAAACCCCGGGACCCAGTCCATAATTGAATACTCTCAGAATTAAGCCGCTATACAAAATCTAAACCAACTTCGTATAGCTAAGACTAAGCTGTCATGCACCTCTAGTCCAATGCCTTTACTTGTTGGGATGTTTTATCATTGTTTGATGTGTGTTATCCTTTGTGTTGGGTGTTCAGCTTAAAAAAAGAGATTAGGGTAAACTTTACTTTACTGTATCCAACAGCTGGGGTTTTGACAGCCGTTGATTAGTAGCTGGGTAGTTCCCTTAAAATCAAATGATTGTTTGGAACCCTGTAAGAAGTTTTTGAATTTAATTAAAATTAGGATCATCCATTGTTTTGGAAGAGAGGTACTGTGTAATTCCTTGTAATTGTACCTTCAGGTACGTTACAATTGGTATCAGATTCACTTTCCTTGGACCTGAATCATGCCGGGGGGAGAACAACCTCTAACTGTAAAGGTTGTTGCTGGTGAACAAAAACTTCATCTTGATCGATTAAACCTTCTTTAAACTGAGGTAGCATATCTTAAAGCTCATCTTACAGAGGTAACTGTTTCAAAGAAGACTCTTGATCTCTATGTTGAAACTCAGTTTGCATCTGTAGCTCAATATTTGGAAGCTATTAGTTCCTTTTTGGGTTTATATCCACCAGAAAAGGATGCATCTACTTCTATTGATCAAACTCCGGGCCCAAATTTGGAGAATCAGCATAATCCTAATCATATTCGTGATTTGATTCACCATTTTACTCGCATTACTTCAGGTGACTTATCTAGTACTTCTAAAATTGATTTTCCTCGTTTTGATGGTACTAATCCACGAAGTTGGATTCGTAAATGCGAGCGTTATTTTCAATTGAAGAATATAGATACTGCTCATAAAGTTGATATTGCTTCTATTCATCTGGATGGAAAAGCTGATTCGTGGTTTTTAGATCATCAAGAGGGTAAACAGTTTATTGATTGAGATACTTTTATGATTGATATTTGTTATCGTTTTGAGGATGTAGCATATGATAATTATATAGGGAGTTTCAATAAATTGTCTCAAACTAGTACTGTGGAAGACTATTTTGAGAAGTATGAATCGTTGAAAACTTGTATGAAAGCTAACAATAACTCTCTATCTGAACAATACTTCACATTAAGCTTTATCAGTGGGTTGAAAGATGAATTTCGAAATTCAGTACAGATGTTTAAACCTTCTTCTGACACTGAAGCCTTTTATCTTGCCCGAATGCAACAAGCTAATATTGATGTTCAGAACAAATGAACTCGACCTTTTTCTAGACCATTCATTCCACCAGGTTCTCCATTTTCTCCTCCGAGTTCTGCACCTAAACCATCACTGCCACCACTTACTTCTATTCCAAAACCATCCTTCTCTGATAACAAGCCTTTCATCACCTACCCTATTACACCCACTAAATCCACTCCATCCATTCCACCCATTCGCAAACTTAACCCTGTTCAAATGAAGGCTCACAGAGACCAGGGTTTATGTTATAATTGTGATGTTGTTTATCGACCAGGTCATGTTTACAAGTCGCAACAATTGTTTATGTTGGTGGCTACTTATGAGGATGATACTTCTTTTTCTGTTGAAGAAACTAGTGATGGGTCAACTAGAACTTCTTCTCCAGAGGAGTCTCCCATGGAAATATCCTTACATGCCTTGACAGGTCATGTTTCCCAAGATACCATTCGAGTACCAGGACTACTTAACAAGCACAACATTATGGTACTGGTGGATACTGGCAGTACCCACAGTTTTCTTGATGCTCAGTTAGCAGAGCAGTTACAGCTCTATATTCAACCAACTGGAAACATGCTGGTTACAATGGCTAATGGAGATACTACACTTATTAAAGGTTTGTGTCCTAACTTACAGCGATCCATGCAAGGTCATCAGTTTTCTGGGGATTTGAGGGTCTTGCCCTTAGGGGGTTGTGACATGGTATTGGGTGTGGATTGGTTAAAACAACTAGGTGATGTGACCTTCAATCTAACTTAATTGAAACTTTCATTTTTTCACTGTGGACATACAATTACCTTACAAGGTAGTTATACCACTGCTTCTTTGAGCATGTTGAGTGGTTCTTCTATCAGAAAGTTCATTAAGAGTAAAGCACCCACTCTTATTGGAATTTTTTTTATGTCTCTGCGATACCCTTCTCACCAGTACCTCCTGCCATTTATTCTGTTTTATCTAGCTTCACTGATGTTTTTGCTGAACCCACTTCTCTACCTCCTACAAGAATATTGGACCATAAAATTCCTTTGAAGCCTAATTCAGAGCCAACCTCTCAGAGACCATACAGTTTCCCTTATGTTCAAAAAGCTGTAGTGGAGAAATTGGTCCAGGACATGTTAGATTCTGGCATTATTCAAAATAGTCTCAGTCCATTTGCATCCCCAATTTTGTTGGTTAAAAAGAAAGATGGGTCTTGGAGGTTTTGTGTGGATTATAGGAAGCTTAATGAGATGACAGTGAAAGACAAATTTCCTATACCTTTGATTGAAGAATTACTTGATGAACTCAATGGTGCTGTCATTTTTTCCAAGATTGATTTGAGATCAGGCTATCACCAAATATTGATGCACCTATCTGATATTCATAAAACTTCTTTTAGAACACATCATGGGCATTATGAATTTAGAATCATGCCCTTTGGGATGACTAATGCACCATCCACCTTCCAGGCTCTCATGAACTCTATCTTTCAACCTTTTTTAAGGAAGTTTATTTTGGTCTTTTTTATGACATTTTAGTCTACAACAAGTCACTGGAGGAACACATTTTCCATCTCTCTCAGACTCTCTCATTGTTGAGGCAACACTCATTGTTTGCCAATCTCTCTAAATGTTGTTTTGCTCAACCACAATTAGGTTATCTGGGTCATTTGATCACTGCAGAAGGAGTTATTGCAGATTCAGACAAGATTACAGCCATGGTTAGTTGGCCTACTCCATCTACACTTAAACAATTAAGAGGGTTCTTGGGCCTTACAGGTTATTATAGAAGATTTATTAAGGGGTATGGCCTCATCAACAAGCCCCTGACAGATATGCTTAAAAATAACTCTTTTGCTTGGTCAGCTGCAGCTTTGGGTGCTTTTGAAAACCTTAAACATGCCTTGGTTACTACACCAGTCTTGGCTCTTCCTGATTTTTCTATGCCATTTGTTTTATAAACAGATGCTTTTTCAACTGGTGTTGGAGCTGTACTTATGCAGCTGGGCAAACCTATTGCCTTTTATAGTAAAGCTCTGGGTCCTAAAGCTCTAGCCTTGTCCACTTATGATAAAGAGCTACTGGCCACTGTGATGACAGTACAAAAGTGGAAGCACTATCTGTCCAATAATCAGTTTATAATTCATACTGATCACCAAAGCCTGAAGTTCTTCATGGAGCAAAGGATCACTTCAGTTTTATAACAAAAATGACTGATGAAGTTGCTTGGGTTGGATTACATTATCAAATATAAAAAGGGTTTAGATAACAAAGCTGTTGATTCTCTGTCCAGAGTTCCTCATACTGCTTACGAGTATTTAGCAATGTCATTGGTGCAGCCACAATGGACACAAGATATCCTCAGCAGTTACAAGGATGATGTTGCAGTGCAACAATTATTATCTCACCTGCTCATCAACCCAGATGACAATAAATTTTCTCTCAATACTGGTATTCACAGATACAAGTCCAGACTTTATATTGGTTCCAGCAATAACATCAGGGCTTCCATAATGCATTCTGTTCATTTTCAGTAGTGGGAGGTCATTCAGGTATGACAGGTACTTATAACAGAGCAAAAGCTTATTTTTATTGGCCTAGAATGAAGCAGGATATTCTTCAGTTTGTAGCTGAGTGTGATACTTATCAAAGCAACAAAGGAGAAATATCTCATCCTGTTGGTCTTTTACAACCTCTACCAATTCCAGACACAGCATGGCAGCATATATCTATGGACTTTATTGAGGGCCTTCCTTTGTCCAACAATAAAAATGTTATTCTAGTGGTGGTGGATAGACTCACCAAATATAGCCATTTCATTGCATTGTCTCATCCATTCACTGCCATCTAAGTGGCTAAGGAATTTCTACAGCAGGTATTTAAGTTGCATGGCCTTCCTACATCTATCATTTCAGATAGAGATAAGATATTTGTCAGCTAGTTTTAGTAGGAACTGTTTAAGTCCTTAGGAACTAATATCCATCTCCGTACTTCATACCACCCACAAACAGATGGACAGACTGAAAGGACTAATGCTTGTCTAGAACAATACCTGAGATGCATGACTGGTTCTTCTCCAAAGAATTGGTTTCATTGGCTAGCACTTGTTGAATGGTGGTTTAACACCAATTACCACTCCAGCCTCAAGATGTCACCTTTTCAGGCCTTATATGGTTATGTACCTCCTAACCTGGCTTTTCCCACCAAGGCTACCACCTATGTTGCAGTTGTATAGGAATATCTAGCTAAGAGAGATCACATGCTTCAACTTCTTAAAGAACCTTCTTCAGGCTCAAGAAAGGATTGAGCTCTTTGCAGATAAAATAAGAATTGAAAGGGTGTTTGCAGTGGGAGATCTAGTTTTTTTGAAGCTTCAACCCTACAGGCAATCATCTATGGCTATGAGGAAAAACTTCAAGTTATCTTCTAAATATTATGGTCCTTTTGAGGTATTACGGAAAATTGGTGCTGTTGCTTACAAACTTAAGCTTCCAGTAGGCTCCAAGATACACCCAGTCTTCCATGTTTCTCAATTAAAGAAGAAAATTGGTGAACATGCAACTACAGCTTCTACATTACCACTGGTGGAAATTAACGGGACTTTCATTGTGGCACCAATAGTAGTTTTTGAATTGGTGATGTTTTATCATTGATAGGTGTCTAAAACACCTTAATATGTATCTATTGTTTATGCTTTCTTTGCTAAGTTTTCTTGTAAATTATGTATCTTATGTTTGCTTTTGAGTGTTTAGGTACTTTGGAGACATTTGGAACAAAAGAAGAAAAAACATCGCTTAAAAGGAAAAAAGGTGCAACTGCTGTTGGAGGCGGATTATTTCTCATTATTTCCATTTATTTCTTCATCTTTGTCTAAAAAGCATGTCGGCTTTAGTGATGCAAATTCTGTCTGAAAAGCATGGCAGCTTTAGTGATGATGAGACATTGAAGAGAATAAGTGAATCTGAGAAGTAAGAGACGGATGTTATTGGTGGAAGAATTCGAATAAGAGCAAAAGCTTCATTTCATTGCAAGCAAGCACTATTGGGAGCACAATGGAGGAATAAGGGGCAGTCGTTCTTGGTGGCATGTATCATTTTCTGGGTGCCTGTGGCACTTCTTATCATTACCACACCCTAGAATTCGAAAGAGAATTCATTTCTCTCAATCATTTGTTTTCTAACATAGAGGAATGGCGGCTCCATAACTCAGATAGAGAAATCGAGAAGATGAAGAAGATTATTCTGCTACTGTGGATCTGGCGACTTTGAGATGAGAGATGATAAAGGGAAGGTTACAGTGAAGAATTAGGGTTCGATGTGTTCAATTGAATGGGTTTCTGCTGTGAGTTTTCTGTCACAGATCGAGAAGAAATTAAAGACAGAAACAGATGAAAGAATTGTGAGAGGATGAAGCTGTAGTTGTTGCCATCGTGTGAAGCAAGAAATCCGAGAGGAAGTTAGGGTTTGCTGTTGAAGAATAAGTATTCAAAATTACAGTGAGATGGAAACTGAAATTCAAGGTCTGTGAAATAGGTTTGATGGATGAACTTAGGGTTTGAACTGTGAAGAATCAACAGAGAAATTGGGGTTTTGAATTCAAGAACAGAGGATGCCGTAATCTGGTAGTTACTGAGATTTGCAGTTCATAGCTGCAATGAGTTGTTGGTGCTGAAGTTGCAGCTTAGATGAATGATAAGAGTTAACCTTACAAGAGATGATGGCAGTGAATGTGTGGATGGTTATGAATCACAGATGGAGATGGCGATGGTGCTGTGATGTTGTTGCAGGAATGAGAAGTTGCTGGTGTTCAACTGGTGTTGGGAGCTGATGGTACTGCAATGGTTAGGCAGAGGGTTGGTGCGCTGGAAGGAAGCATATATGTATGCCTAGGGTACAGGGAAAAACTTTGCAGGATTTGCAAGAGAGTCTTGCAGTAGCAGAATGGACCTGGGAAAGAGTTTTTGGTCCCGAGATCAATCTTGACACAGTCAAGGTGTTGAGTCAGTGATGAATGGAATAGCAGTCATGGGTGTACAAGGAAAGATTGGAGCTGCAGTTAAAGTTGTTGGTGGTATTGAATATGAATGATACTGCAGGTGGAATTGTTGGTGCTAATGTTGCAATTATGAACTGAATTGCAGGTTGAGCTAAAATGTTGCTAATGGAGTTACTGAGATGGTGGTTTCTGGTGGTGGGCTGTGGTGAACTGTTGTTGCAGTTGGTTTGCCGCTTAAGTGAATTGCAGCTGAAATGAAGGGACTGGTGGATTTGAGCAGAACGGGATTACAAATGGAGTTAAAGCGACAGATGCTTGTGCTAATCTGAGGTTGCAGTTGCAGCTGCTGTAGCTGTAGCTGGGAGAGCAAGTGGAGCTTGAGATGGTAGAGCTGTGTAACAGGGAAGAAGAACAAGTCTGTGTTGCAGTTGTAGTGCTGTTGTGCAGCTAATCAACTGCAATGGATGTACACAGGTGGTATGACTGAGAAGGAGAATGAATTGATCATGATGCAGTGGCAGTGGTGTTGGTTTACGAGAATGAATTTGCAAGAAGCAAGCCATGAGGTTAAGCTGCAGGTTACAAGAAGAAGTGCAACTGAATTGGAATTGCAGAATGCACAATCTGTGGAGCTGTGACCGTGGCTTGAGAGGATTAAAGAGCAATCATTGTGTGACACAAGTTCTGGCCTATGCAAAACAGCTTTGGCTTGTACAAAATAGCTTTGGCCCGGCAGTCATATTCTTACTCAGCTCCTACTCAGACCCTGACTCGGACGCCGTTAGTGACCGTTAGTCATCCGTCAGTTTTATCGGTTGACTGTTAGTTTGACCCCGGCTACCTGAGCTGTTTGCTGTCACCTGAGATACTTTTCTGGCGACTATTCATGCAAACTTCCGGCGGTGGAACCAGTTTTCCGGCAACAGTTTTTGGACAGAATTCTACATGGGTTTTTCTACATATGGGCTTGGTGAACATCTTTGTATTGGACTTTGGAGATTGGACCTAAAGTTGGAGAAAAGCTACAAAAGAGAAAGTCTTCTACAACTTGAGAGGATCACATATTCTACTTGGAACCTTTGGGAGATAGATGCAACTAGGGTTTGCTTTCGTATTTATTTTTCATCTTCTTTATTTCAATTATTATTGATGATGAACTCCATTATTATGAGTAGCTAAAACAATCTTTGATTGAGGGTGATTTCAAAGCCCGAAATATGAACTTATAATTGATATGCAATAGCTTCTTCTTTTGCCATTGTTGTTGTTATTGTTTGATTTCTACCATGTTAATATTGTTTATGAGTTATGTGTTAATTGTTTAAGTTCGAAATTGAATCGTTAGTGCACAATTCTATTGCTAGTTTAGATATTCTTCGACCCGTAATTGTCTATAAATATAAACACAAGTAGCAATATATGGGTATTGATGATGGGACTTTGTTAAGTACCCATATGTAGAAATTGACACTAGTAGGTGATTCATGCTTTTTAGCTCATCACTAGGAGCAACCTTATCTCATAAAACTTAGTGCACTTGTTTAAATCATACCTAGTAAGCGTACCTCTAGGTAACTTGAATAAGTAGAATCCGGTAGTCGAGCGCTTCCGTATCCGGTGAGATTAGGAGATAATAACGAAATAGTTGAGCGTACTAATTATTCTAGGGTTGTTAGTAATGAGATAATGCGAAGAACGTGGTTATATATCAATTTGGTTTATGTTCCGTGGTCGAGAATGAATCCTTAATCAATCTCATCTCATATTTGAATACAACTTTGTGATTTTCAGAATTTTACAACATAATCATCTTCGCTAAGAGTAATTCCATAACAACTATTGCTTAATACACCTCCCTTGGGACGAATCTGCTTTTATTATATTACTTGCTAGTGGTAGTATAAAGAGAAGTAGAAAATATTATTTGCGATTTGACACCTCGTCAAAATTTGCGCCGCTGCCGGGGAGGTAGTGGCAAATTTAGTTTTATTTTTATTTTTGCTTTTAGTTACAATTTCTGTTTACTAAATCACTCTTTTAGAAATCTTATTTCAGGTACCATTTCTTTGGTGAATGCGTGGAGAGGGCAAACCAAGTCCAATTTGTATACGTCTTCGTTCTGGCACTTTACTAAAAGACTTGATTCGAGCAGTGAATACTCCACTTCCTCGTAGTTCTTCACCTAGTGAATTCTCAGATTCGGACAAAGAGGAAGACAACACAATGGGAGGTCGACCACCCGCTCCAAGAACACTCAAGGAGCTCACTTCTCCAAATCTTGACAAGCAGCCTTTATGTATTCAGCTGAATGGAACAATTAAGTTGAAGCCAAAATTGATTCACTTGCTGCCCAAATTCAAAGGTTTAGTGGGAGAAGATCCTAATCGTCACTTGCAACAATTCCATCATGTTGTGACTAGTTTGAAGCAAGCAACTGCAGACGCCGATATGGCTATGATGACAACGTTTACTTTCTCCCTTATAGATGCTGCAGGAGAATGGTTCTTTTACTTACTTCCTGGGAGTATAACCACATGGAATGGAATGAAGAAGTTGTTCCTTGAGAAGTATTTTCCAGCATCAAAAGCAACAGTGATTCGCAAAGAGATTTGTGGTATTAGGCAAGTATCTGGAGAGACTCTCTATGAGTATTGGGAGCGGTACAAGAAACTTCTAGCTAGCTTTCCACACCACCAAATTAGCGATCAACTCGTTATTCAATACTTCTACGAGGGGTTGCTTTCTAATGAGAGAAATTTGATTGATGCTGCAAGTGGTGGTGCACTCACCAACAAGACCATTGCTGAAGATACAAGCTTGTTAGAGAACATGGCGGCAAACACTCAACAATTCTACACTCGAGGTGAACCGGTGGTAAGGAAAGTGAATGAAGTTGGTGATTCTCCACATTTGGAACATAGAATGGGTAACATGGAGAGGATGATGCAACAAATAGCAGCTGCCATCATACCATCATCACATACCGAAGATGTTGAGCAAGCAAGTGCTATGTACCAAAATCAGCAAAGGCTGAGGTATGATCCGTACTCCAACACATACAATCCAGGTTGGCGAGATCATCCGAATTTCAGTCACGCCAACAAGCAAGCTGCAGCAAATCCTATTTTTAATCAACAAGGAGGATACCAATTCATGCAAAGACCATAACAAGAAACTCAAGGTACAAGTGTGGATGACAAGTTTACTCTTATGATGCAAAGTATGCAAGAGATTTCAAATACAATGCAAGGGTTCAACCAATCCCAGCAGAAATCCGAGATGGCTATGAGAGATGTGCAAAACCAAGTTAGTCAATTGGCTAATGATATGAATCAACTCAAGGCACAAGGATCTGGAAAAATCCCTTCGCAACCACTGAATCATAAAGAGAATGCCAATGCTATTGAGCTGCGAAGTGGGAAGCAAGTAGAGAAACCGGCAACATCACCGGTGTCCCATGAACCTGATTTGGAGAAAGAAAAGGGTGAAACAGCCCCTAAAAAGGCTAACCAGGTAACAAATTCTTACTCTAAAACTCGTGTTTCTACTTATGCTACTCCTCCGCCTTTTCCTAGCAGGTTTGCAAAGTCGAACAAGGAGACATTGTACCAAGAGATTTGGGAGATCTTTAAGAAGATTGAAGTGAACATTTCACTAATTGAGGCGATAAGGCAGGTTCCTCGCTATGCAAAGTTCTTAAAGGAATTATGCACTAACAAGCACAAATTGACCGGTAATGAGGTAATGAGTGTGGGGGAGAATGCTTTTGCATATCTTCAAAAGAAACTCCCACCCAAATTGAAAGATCCCGGTAGCTTCACCATACCATGTACTATTGGTAAAATCAGGGTTGAACGTGCTTTGTTATATTAGGAGCATCCATTAATGTTATGCCTACTTCCGTTTATGAATCCTTGAATCTTGGTCCTCTTAATTGTTATACAACTTGCTGATAGGTCTAATACTTACCCGAAAGGGGTTATTGAAGATGTTTTGGTGTAGGTTAATCAGCTCATATTTCCGGCAGATTTTTATGTTCTTGACATGATGGACGAAGATTCACCATCGACTACCCCCTTGTTGTTGGGTAGACCATTCCTGAGAACCGCTAGAACGAAGATAGATGTTTTCAAAGGAGCCTTAACTATGGAATTTGATGATGAGATCATAAGTTTCAATATCTTTGAGGCTATGAGATATCCTAGTGATGTGCATTCATGTTTCGACTACCCCCTTGTTATTGGGTAGACCATTCATGAGAACCGCTAGAACGAAGATAGATGTTTTCAAAGGAGCCTTAACTATGGAATTTGATGATGAGATCATAAGTTTCAATATCTTTGAGGCTATGAGATATCCTAGTGATGTGCATTCATGTTTTTCTATTGATATTTTTTTGATTCTCTAGCTCAACAGATTTTTGAATTGAATGGTGATGATGCTTTAGAAAACACCATAGTGGAAGGTTTAGGTTATGGAAAATACAAATACCTTGAAAGTGAATTGTCAATGTGTGATGAACTTAAAGAGACTGTTTTAGCCCTTAACTCATTACAAGAAGTTCCACAAAATTATAATGCTTCTTATGTTTTCTTGTCGCTTACTAATGAGAAACTTTTACCATCGATTGTGCAGGCACCTATTCTTGAATTGAAACCTCTTCCGGATCACCTCAAATACATATATTTAGGTGATAAGGAAGAGTTACCGGTGATCATTTCCAAAGACCTTACCAAGGTGCAAGAGGAGAAATTTGTTCGAGTGCTAAGAGAGTACAAGTCTGCCATTGGGTGGACCATTGCCGATATCAAAGGAATCATCCCTTCCACATGTATGCACCGAATACTTCTTGAGGAGGTGGCAAAACCAACAAGAGAAGCTCAACATCGCTTGAACCCTCCGATGATGGAAGTAGTGAAGAAAGAAATCATGAAGTTGTTGGATGTAGGGGTTATCTATCCCATATCCGATAGCAAATGGGTGAGCCCGGTTCAAGTCGTTCCAAAGAAGTCCGGAATCACGGTGGTGAAAAACGAAGATAATGACTTGGTTCCAACTAGAATCCAGACCGGTTGGAGAGTTTGCATTGACTACCGAAAGCTTAACTCTACCACCCGAAAGGACCATTTTCCTTTACCATTCATTGATCAAATGCTTGAAAGATTGGTTGGACACTCTCACTATTTCTTTCTTGACGGTTTTTCAGGTTATAACCAGATCGTAATAGCTCTGGAAGATCAAGAAAAGATGACGTTTACTTGTCCTTTTGGCACTTTTGCGTATAGACGTATGCCATTTGGCTTGTGCGATTATCCAGCCACTTTTCAACGTTGTATGTTAAGTATATTTTCGGATTATGTGGAAAGCATCATAGAAGTGTTTATGGATGATTTTAGCGTGTATGGTGATTCTTTTGACAAGTGCTTAGATAACCTTGCACTTATTCTTAAACGATGCGTAGAAACTAATCTTGTGCTTAATTAATTGGGAAAAGTGTCACTTTATGGTGAATCATGGGATTGTGCTAGGCCATGTTATATCCTCTAGGGGGTTAGAAGTGGACAAGGCTAAGATAGATTTGATTCGGAACTTACAATACCCCACAACTGTGAGGGAGGTTCGCTCTTTTCTTGGTCATGCAGTTTTTTATAGGAGATTCATTAAGGATTTCTCCAAGATTGCAATGCCCCTGTGTAGACTTTTACAGAAAGATGTGGCCTTTGATTGTGACAAGGAATGTAAAGAAGCTTTTGACACCTTGAAAGAGTTGTTGACTACCGCACCAATTATCAAACCACCTGAATGGAGCAAGCCACTTGAGTTGATGTGCAATGCAAGTGATTATGTTGTTGGAGCCGTGTTGGGACAGGGAGATGGTAAAATTCCATATGTCATTTATTATTCTTTTAGAACTCTCAACGGAGCACAAATCAACTACTCCACTACTGAAAAGGAGCTCTTGGCCATAGTATTTGCACTAGAGAAGTTTAGATCTTACTTGGTGGGTACAAAGGTGGTTGTTTTCTCCAACCACGCTGCACTTCGATACTTGCTAACAAAGAATGATGCTAAGCCAAGGCTCATAAGGTGGATACTCCTTCTTCAAGAGTTCAACTTGCAAATCAAGGACAAGAAGGGCAGTGAGAATACCGTAGCAGATCATAAAAAGATTGGTTGTGTTCGAAGAAGCGATTCCTTTGCATGATAGTTTCCCCGATGAGCAACTCTTTGCGGTGGTTGGCACAACTCCATGGTACGCTGATATTGTTAAATTTTTGGTGACGGGACAAGTACCTAGTTCCATGTCTACATTTCAGAAACACAAGCTCAAGAAGATTGCCAAGCAATATATATGGGATGAACCTTATTTGTGGAAGCATTGCTCTGATCAAATGATCCGCAGGTGCGTACTCGAATCCGAGTTCCAATCAATTCTGAATTTTTGTCACTCATATGCTTGTGGTGGCCATTTCGAAGCCAAGAGGACATCCCTCAAGGTTCTTGAAAGTGATTTTTATTGGCCTAAATTGTTTAAGGATGCATATTTATTTTGCAAGGCTTGTGATAGGTGTCAAAGGAAAGGCAACCTAGGTGCTAGAAACCAAATGCCGCAAACACCAATTCTCGTTGTTGAGATTTTTGATGTTTGGGGTATTGATTTTATGGGGCCTTTTGTGAATTCCAATGGGAAATTTTATATACTTCTTTTTGTAGATTATGTTTCTAAATGGGTGGAAGCTAAAGCCACCCCTACTAATGATTCTCAAGTTGTTTGTGAGTTTGTGAAGGAACATATCTTTTCTAGATTTGGTACACCTCGAGTGGTGATTAGTGATGGAGGTTCGCACTTCAAGAGATCCTTTCACGCTCTTCTAAAGAAGTATAATATTTCCCATAAAGTTGGCACACCATATCATCTACAAATGAGCGGTCAAGATGAAATTTCCAAGCGGGAGATTAAGTTCATCCTAGAGAAGACGGTGAACGTTACAAGGAAGGATTGGAGTTATAGACTCAATGATGCTTTGTGGGCGTATATGACAGCTTACAAGACACCTATCGGTATGTCTCCTTTTAGGCTTGTCTATGGTAAACCTTGCCATCTTCCGGTTGAACTTGAACATAAAGCTTATTGGGCTATCAAGGTATGTAATATGGAATTAGATGCAGCTGGTGAACATAGGAAACTTCAACTCAATGAGTTAGAAGAGATACGTAATGTTGCATATGAAAGTTCATGCATTTACAAAGAATAGACCAAAGCTTTCCCTGATAAAATGATTTCCCGAAAGAGTTTTGCAGTAGGGAAGAAAGTTCTTTTATTCCATTCTCGTCTTAAATTGTTTCCAGGTAAACTTAGATCCAGATGGATTGGACCATTTGTTGTTACTAATGTGTTTGCGCATGGTGCAGTTGAAATTATTAGTCCCAAAACAGGGATGGTTTCCAAGGTCATTGTTTGAAACCATACTATGAACAATTTGTGACGGAGAATCAGGATATGGTCACATTGAGTGATCCACTCCCTATGGAGGAGTAATTGGAGATGAAAGTCGGGATGAAGACTTTAAACCAAGCGCTAAGTGGGAGGCAACCCATCGGTTTTGTATCTTTATCTTTTTATTTTTAAGCATTTTATCTTTGTTTTTGCATACCATTTGCGGAATTTCCCACCTTGAACTTTACTTTGAATGACTAAATTTTACATTAAGTACAATGTAAAGTTTAAGTGTGGGGGATCATTTATATGTTTGTAGAGTTTGATGCCTTTAGTAAAAAAAAATAGAAAAAGAAAAAAAAATTGCTTTATAAACTCCGAAATCTATAAACTTGTGCCTTTAGGATGACACTACCAATATAAGTGGATGGAACCATCTTGGTTGCAGGAGTTGAGGAACCCATTAACTAAAAGGACATAGCTCATGTATTAGAAATAACATGATAGTTGTTACCATATCTCGGAATGTCACCATATCACCTTCTTTTTTTATTTTTGCAAACTTTTTGTTTCTCTAAGTGATTTGGTGGGTCACTAACATCGAATTGTTATTACTGCTAGGATGAAATAGAGTGATTGAGTTACTAAAAAAAAAAAAGACCAGACCAATTAGACCAACGGGTGTATATAAACGGTCCCAGATTCTAACAAGTTTGGCAAATAAAGTAACTCAAATGTATGAGATAGTAAAATATGAAGAGATCATAATTATAAATTCAAATGAATGATAACAAAGATAGAGAGTAGAGATACTCACAAAGTAGTTATTTATTTATTGATAGCACACCACACCAAAGCAAACTTGGAATCACACACAATGATAGGAAAATGCTCTCAGAAGGAAGACACTCACAAATTTTTTCACTCACACTCAAACTTGAACTAAAAACTTGAAAACTCAAAGGAAAAGCTTGCCCCTCCCCTTCACTTCCATGAAGTATTTAAAGAGAAAGAAATACAAAGAGATAAGATTTCTTTGAGCAAAAATCTTATCATGAAAATACATTACCCAATAAGAGAAGGATACGTGGTAGAGATAAACAAAGATGAGAGATAAGGATAACCCAAACCTTTTTCTTTTTTGAAAAGCAAAAACGTGTCCAAAGAGAGTGGCAGACAAAGACCAGGAAAAAGATGACCATAAGATTCCCTTTTAGAAAAGCATATACGTGTCCTTGATAAATAGTGGAGTCGAACTTGCTTTTTCTTGAGAGAAAATTCTTGAAAGATCCTAAACTTTAAGAAATTAATCCAAAACAATCATCTCCATTAGCATTTAAATCTTCAGAACTATCTTATGTCTTGACTTCATCTTCTTCCATAGATTTCGAAGAAGGTTGAGAGCTGATTTCTTCACTGTCTAGAATTTGTAAAAAATTTTTTTTGAAATCTTCTTTAGACAAATTTCCATGCTGCTGTTTTAATGCCAAAATATGTGTAGAAAATTCCATAGGGGAGACTGAGGATGATACTGACACCAATAATTGAGGTGCCACAAATTGAATAACAAAATTAGATGGTTGTAGATGGGAAGCATTATACCTATCCCACCATTTAATAAATAATTGCATGTCCAAATATGGGATATATTCCCATTCAGGATCATCATCTCGCAAAATCCATGGGATCTCATATAAGATAAAGAACCAAGACATTAATCGTCTTTTATCATAAGAATGGCTATTAGCCTTTATAAAATTTTCTAAGGCTTATGAAATAAAGCCAAGTAAAATATCTTGAGTAGGTCCCCATAGACCCAACCATGTCCGAAACCAATTTGGAAGGTCTTGAATTACTTTTAGTTTAAAACCAATATACCAAGAATGAGAAAATCTTTGGTTTTGAACACATAAGATATGTGTCCACGCTTTGATATAATCAGTATAATTGTAAAACTTAGTTTTCAGATGTGGGTAGTTTATGACACTTTTAGAATCATGGGGATTCATTCCCCAGTCTCTATAAGAGAGGATTTTTAAAATCTCCAATTTGGAGAAGCCAGGAATATTATTATTATCCATAGCATTATGCTGTATGAGGACTGAACTTGTTTCCAGAAGTATTGCTTCGTAGAAGTCTCTAGATTTACCATAATGTGGTAAGATATGATTTTTTAAATACATAGAGGCGATTTCAGCAGGATTTCTTTGAATATGCTCCGTCTCAATAGCTAAAAGAGGTAATGACATAGTCATTAAATATGGAGAACTTTCCTCTTGATATGAGGAAGAATTACCTTTATTAAGGCTTCCTTTAATTAGGAAAGGATCATTCTTTTTACTAAAAGGATTATTCTTTTTGCTAGAGCGGGAAAAAGCAGGGGCTTTACCCTTAATCAGCTGAGATTCCATTTTTTCCCTGCAAAAATTCACGAGTTAAGAAATCTGGCAAAGAGTTAGTATCTCCTTTAATATATTCAATCTTAAAATCAAAAGCTGAAAGAATAGCTTGCCATCTTGCAAAGATTTGACGAGATGCTAAATTTTTAACATCTTTTACTAACACTTCTTTGGCTGCTTGGCAGTCTACTCTGATAAGGAAACCCTGATTTACATATCACCTTCAAATTTAGTAACACAATGAATTATAGCCAAAATTTCCTTTTTTATTTTCGAATAATTTTGTTGTGCTGATTTCCACACACCAGAAGTATAACGAACTAATTGCTCTTTACCATTGACTATTTGTTTAAGAATTCCTCCATAACCAATATCAGAGGCATCTGTTTCTACTATTTTGTAAGCCGTAGGATTAGCTATATTTAGGCATGGTAATTCTTTAGCCTTAGCTTTTATTTTCCTAACAGCGCTAGTATGCTCACTAGTCCAATTAACAGGACTTTTCCTTAATCTAGCATATAAAGGTTTACTATCTTTTCCTAGATCTTTATAGAAATCTGCTATGTAATTCAGACTTCCAAGAAACCTTTGTGATTGTTTTTTATCCCTGATTTCATCTGGGAATTTATCAGCAAAGGCTATAGCCCGGTCTATAGGTATAATAGTACCTTTATTAATATTATGCCCAAGAAACCTAACTTGGGTTTGGAATATTTTCATCTTCTTTGCAGATACAACTAAACCAGCCTGCTTCACTATTTTGAGGAAGGTTAATATGTGTTTAAAATGCTGCTCAATAGATTCAGAGTATATTAATACATCATCGATGTATACAATTGTAAAAGTTGAATATGGATTAAATATATTATTCATGATATGCTGAAATTCTGATGGAGCATTTTTTAGGCCGAAGGGCATGACATTCCATTCATAATGCCCGAATGGAACTGTAAATGCTGTTTTATATTTGTCCTTTTCAGCAATTTGGATTTGCCAATATCCAGACTTTAAATCAAATTTTGAGAAGATAACAGCATTATATAATCTATCCAAGAGGTCTTTTTTATTAGGAATAGGGTACCTAATCCATCTTAAAGCTTTATTCAAAGGTTTATAATTTATTACTAATCTCGGAGCTCCTCTTTCCAATTTTGCTGCCTTTTCAACATAAAAGGCCGGACAGCTCCATGGAGAATAGCTTTTCCTAATTAGACCTTTATCTAATAAATCCTGAATCTCAGACTTACATATTTCAAGTAATCTGTTATTCATTTGAATTGGTCTAGCCTTAGTTGGAATCATTTTTTCTGAAAAACCTGGTTCATAAGGTAACTCAACTATATGTTGCTTTCTTTCCCAAAAAGCATTAGGGATATCAGCACAAACTTCTTTTATTAATGTATTGTTGACATCTTCTATTCGTTTTTGGACTTTAGGACATTTTAATTTTTCTTCGGTCCCCTTATACTGGATTTCTTCTTTTAAAAAGAATAGAATTTTCTCTTTTCGTTTGATTTTATCCTGAATACGATTAATAAATTTTTGCTTTGGTTCGGAAGCAAATTCAAATGTAATCTTATGACCTTGAACAAAAGCTTCCATTCTGGCATTACTAATTTGTAATGGATATAACATATTTAAAAATGGGGTTCCTAAGATACATGTTTGAGATAGGTTTTTAACCATAATAAATGGTGTTTGCAGACAGATACCATTATTGCAAATTGCAGCATCTGACAATTTGTAATTGATCATGAGTTTATTTCCATCTGCAGTATTAAGAACTTGGGTGGTCTTACTGAAATATTTCGTTTGTACTATTCCTTCATTTAGACAATTTAAATCTGCACATGAATCTATAAGTGCCATAGTCTGAAAACTATATTCTTTTCCTATGATTAATGTAACTAAAGTATACCATTTTTGAGTTACCACTTTATCAACTGTATTAATAAATTGCAAATCTTTTATTTCTTGATTTATATTAGAGGATTCTGGTTTTTCTACATCCTTTTGTGTAGAAACTGTTGCCTGATAGTTTTGTAAGATATCATCAAAGGAATTTTCTTCTTGTGAATCATATTCCTCATCTACAGGTTTATGAAGTTCCAATATCTGGATTCTATGTTTAAGCTCTCGTAATTCAACCTTAACCTGATTAACCTCAGCCTGAAGTTCACTAATTGAGGGTTCTTTCTTAGAGTTTCGATTTTCTACCCTTGATATAATTTCTTTGAAACTAAAAGGTTGTAAATTCTTCTCAATTTTGTTTACTTTAGGAGTATGTTTAGCCATCTCAATGTATCGTTCCAAGGCTGCACGTTTTGCATTAGGATCACTTATTTTATCTATTAATTCTAGAATAAGATTTTCCTCATTGGTAAGAACATTGATTCCTAAGCCTGTCATTTCCTTATGCAAACAATTTTTGCAAGAACAATTGTCGTCACATTCATTATCCTCTAGCCCAGAAATAGAGTCTGAAGGTTCATCAGAATCTCCTCTAGAAGATACTTCCTCAGTTTCATCTGAGTTGTCAGATTCCATTAAAAGGATTTGACTTAATTGACGTTTAAGCCCTTCATCTATATTTAGTTCATTTATCTTTTGTTTTGTTCGACATTTATTTTGGTAATGTCCGATCTTTCCACATTTGTAACAAACTGGAGGTTCTTTTTTATTATTATATTGTTGTGGCTTCCTCTTATTTCTAGGAAAATCGGGCCTTTTATTTTTTTCATGGGTATCTATTATATTTAGTCATTCTTTTACCATGATATTGTGGAACATTTTTCCTTTTGGATCTAATAGTTGGTAGAAGAGTATTATAACCAAATTGTTAGGAGATTTCCGTGAATGGGAATATATCCCATATTTGGACATGCAATTATTTATTAAATGGTGGGATAGGTATAATGCTTCCCATCTACAACCATCTAATTTTGTTATTCAATTTGTGGCACCTCAATTATTGGTGTCAGTCTCATCCTCAGTCTCCCCTATGGAATTTTCTACACATATTTTGGCGTTAAAACAGCAGCATGGAAATTTGTCTAAAGAAGATTTCAAACAAAAAATTATATATATATATATAAACAAATATGAAGAAAAAAATGACACCTGGATAGCAATATGTGTGTGTTCTCCTTATCTCCGTCGCCTAAACAAGCGTGAAACGCAGGATCCACGGGAATTACCATGTAATCTGCTGACAAGAAGCATGCGCTTAGATCCAAAAGATCTAATCATGTTGTCAATTCAAAAAATAAATAAATAAATATATATATATATATATATTATCGTTCAATTAATAAATCGACCGCTGGTTCCCTTGTATTTGCCAGCCGAGTTGATCTAGAATTAGGATTATCGACCACTGGTTCCCGTGTATATTTCAGCTGAGTTGATATTAGAATTCAGACCAGTATCTCAATCCATTAGGTTTCATAGGTTCATCTTGGCGGTGACCTTTAGACAGATATGGGAAACACCGTTCACACTAGTCAACATTCGCAAACATCTACCTCTATATCCATCTTCTTAATCTATTCATGTGTGATTGTAGTTAGATTTTGAGTATTGTGGTTTGTTCAACTTTCTAAGTAGAGCTTTATTTACTTATATATGAATTGGATTTGCATCAAGGTACCTCCTCATGTAATCATTTTGGATTCGTTCATAGATGTTTCACAGGTAGTTGGAATTTGGAGAAAAAGGTTTTGTAGTTACACCTCTTGTAAACCTTCACGAGACTAAAACTCGTCCACTAGGGACACCTAGGGGTTCAAAGGCTTGTTATACATGCTAAGTGTGACCGTAGCCTCGACGAGACAGAGTTGTATGTATGTTTTAGAATTATTTTGTTTGATTTGCTCGAGGACTAGCAAAGTCTAAGTGTGAGGAAATTTGATAGGTGTCTAAAACACCTTGATATATATCTATTTTTTATGCTTTCTTTGCTAAGTTTAAAGTATCTTATGTTTGCTTTTAAGTGTTTAGGTACTTTGGAGTCATTTGGAACAAAAGAAGAAAAAACATCGCTTAAAAGGCAAAAAGGTGCAACTGCTGTTGGAAGCGGATTATTTCTCATTATTTGCTTTTATTTCTTCATCTCTATCTGAAAAGCATGACGGCTTTAGTGATGCAAATTCTGTCTGAAAAGCATGGCAGCTTTAGTGATGATGAGACATTGAAGAGAAGAAGTGAATCTGAGAAGTAGGAGACGGATGTTGTTGGTGGAAGAATTCGAAGAAGAGCAATAGCGTCATTTCATTGCAAGCAAGCACTATTGGGAGCACAATGGAGGAATAAGGGACTGTCGTTCTTGGTGGCCTATATCATTTTATGGGTGCCTGTGGCACTTATTATCATTACCATACCCTAGAATTCAGAAGAGAATTCATTTCTCTCAATCATTTGTTTTCTAACATAGAGGAATGGCGGCTCCATAACTCGGATAGAGAAATCGAGAAGATGAAGAAGATTATTCTGCTACTGTGGATCTGGCGACTTTGAGACACGAGATGATAAAGGGAAGGTTATAGTGAAGAATTAGGGTTCGATGTGTTCAATTGAATGGGTTTCTGCTGTGAGTTTTCTGTCACAGATCGAGAAGAAATTAAAGACAAACAGATGAAGGAATTGTGAGAGGATGAAGCTAGAGTTATTGCCATCGATTGAAGCAAGAAATCCGAGAGGAAGTTAGGGTTTGCTGTTGAAGAATAAGTATTCAAAATTACAGTGAGATGGAAACTGAAATTCAAGGTCTGTGAAATGGGTTTGATGGATGAACTTAGGGTTTTAACTGTTAAGAATCAACAGAGAAATTGGGGTTTTGAATTCAAGAACAGAGGATGCCGTAATCTGGTAGTTACTGAGATTTGCAGTTCATAGCTGCAATGAGTTGTTGGTGCTGAAGTTGCAGCTTAGATGAATGATAAGAGTTAACCTTACAAGAGATGATGGCAGTGAATGTGTGGATGGTTATGAATCACAGATGGAGATGGCGATGGTGCTGTGATGTTGTTGCAGGAATGAGAAGTTGCTGGTGTTCAACTGATGTTGGGAGCTGATGGTACTGCAATGGTTAGGCAGAGGGTTGGTGCTCTGGAAGGAAGCATATATGTATGCCTAGGGTACAGGGAAGAACTTTGCAGGATTTGCAAGAGAGTTTTGCAGTAGCAGAATGGACCTGGGAAAGAGTTTTTGGTCCCGAGATCAATCTTGACACAGTCAAGGTGTTGAGTCAGTGATGAATGGAATAGCAGTCATGGGTGTACAAGGAAAGATTGGAGCTGCAGTTAAAGTTGTTGGTGGTATTGAATATGAATGATACTGCAGGTGGAATTGTTGGTGCTAATGTTGCAGTTATGAACTGAATTGCAGGTTGAGCTAAAATGTTGCTAATGGAGTTACTGAGATGGTGGTTTCTGGTGGTGGGCTGTGGTGTACTGCTGTTGCAGTTGGTTTGCCGCTTAACTGAATTGCAGCTGAAATGAAGGGACTGGTGGATTTGAGCAGAACTGGGATTACAAATGGAGTTAAAGCGACAGATGCTTGTGCTAATCTGAGGTTGCAGTTGCAGCTGCTGTAGCTGTAGCTGGGAGAGCAAGTGGAGCTTGAGATGGTAGAGCTGTGTAACAGGGAAGAAAAACAAGTCTGTGTTGCAGTTGTAGTGTTGTTGTGCAGCTAATCAACTGCAATGGATGTACACAGGTGGTATGACTGAGAAGGAGAATGAATTGATCATGATGCAGTGGCAGTGGTGTTGGTTTACGAGAATGAATTTGCAAGAAGCAAGCCATGAGGTTGAGCTGCAGGTTACAAGAAGAAGTGCAACTGAATTGGAATTGCAGAATGCACAATCTGTGGAGCTGTGACTGTAGCTTGAGAGGATTAAAGCGCAATCATTGTGCGACACAAGTTCTGGCCTATGCAAAACAGCTTTGGCCTGGCAGTCAAATTCTTACTCAGCTCCTACTCAGACCCTGACTCAGACGCCGTTAGTGACCGTTAGTCATCTGTCAGTTTTAACGGTTGACTGTTAGTTTGACCTGGTGAGTTGTTTGCTGTTGCCTGAGATACTTTTCTTGCAACTATTCCGGCATACTTCCGGTGGTGGAACCAGTTTTCCGGTGACAGTTTTTGGACAGAATTCTACATGGATTTTTCTACATATGGGCTTGGTGAACATCTTTGTATTGGACTTTGGAGATTGGACCTAAAGTTTGAGAAAAGCTACAAAAGAGAAAGTCTTTTACAACTTGAGAGGATCACGTATTCTACTTAGAGCCTTTGGGAGATAGCTGTAGCTAGGGTTTGCTTTCGTATTTATTTTTCATCTTCTTTATTTCAATTATTATTGATGATGAACTCCATTATTATGAGTAGCTAAAACAATCTTTGATTGAGGGTGATTTCAAAGCCCGAAATATGAACTTATAATCGATATGCAATAGCTTCTTCTTTAGCCATTGTTTTTGTTATTGTTTGATTTCTACCATGCTAATATTGTTTATGACTTATGTGTTAATGGTTTAAGTTCGAAATTGAATCGTTAGTGCACAATTCTATTGCTAGTTTAGATTTTCTTCGGCCCGTAATTGTCTAGAAATATAAACACAAGTAGCAATATATGGGTATTGATGATGGGACTTTGTTAAGTACCCATATTTAGAAATTGACACTAGTAGGTGATTCATGCTTTTGAGTTCATCAATAGGAGCAACCTTATCTCATAAAACTTAGTGCACTTGTTTAAATCATACCTAGTAAGCGTACCTCTAGGTAACTTGAATAAGTAGAATCCGGTAGTCGAGCGCTTCCGTATCCGGTGAGCTTAGGAGATAATAACGGAATAGTTGAGCGTACTAATTATTCTAGGGTTGTTAGTAACGAGATAATGCGAATAACGTGGTTATATATCAATTTGGTTTATGTTCCGTTGTCGAGAATGAATCCTTAATCAATCTCATCTCATATTTGAATACAACTTTGTGATTTTCAGAATTTTACAACATAATCATCTTCGCTAGGAGTAATTCCATAACAACTTTTGCTTAATACACCTACCTTGGGACGAATCTGCTTTCATTATATTACTTGCTAGTATAAAGAGAAGTAGAAAATATTATTTGCGAGTTGACACCTCGTCAATCATTAAGAACCAATTCAAAAATGACTGGAACCTATCAAGATAACTTGAAGTGGTGTTACTAATATTGCAGGCCTCTTGTTTGCTAAAATGCCTATGAATGAAGCTTGGAATTTATAGGGGTTTGGAATTGATTTCCTAGTGCAGCTCAAAAGGGGTAAAGTATTTGATCGTGGAAAAACAATTGAACTCATGATGGAGTACTATTATCTTGCTGGTAAATACAGATTCTGTGATATAGTTGCTTCTCATTCTTTTATATTTCTTATGTGTTTACTTTTAATGGATGTATACCACCAAATGTTCGTTCATGAGTTAGGTCTTTACAATGGATATCAATTAGAATTGGAGTTTACAAAGTTGATGGTGTTTGTGTTATTTAAGAAGATTGACAATGGTTGTGAGAGTAAGCTATTAGTGAAATTGCCACGAACAACTATTTCTAGCATGACTCTGTTGACACTGGTGGTTGTACCTATGCAGATTTATCAAATGATTGTTAACATGTGTAAGTCAAGATACACAGTAAGGTTTAACGGATACCTATTCATTATCATCATATTTGCTCGTTGGATATATGATCGGGGCAAGGTGTTCGATAGTAAAGGGTATTTTGATTTTTCTGATGCTTTTGAATCTTGTGTTGACACAACTACTTCTCGAGTCACTGTTCTTTTTATGTCAAATAAGATGGATGAATATATTGTTGAATCTGTGTATAAGCTGATTTCGCTTCGATTTGAATTTTATATTTGCGTCTTCGAATATGTTTTTTTGGGTTTTCAGTGGGGACAATTGTAGTGATTACGAACTGGATGATGAAGTGCTCGAGAGTAATGTCAGTAGTACTATGCTCCTTGTCTGGAAGGTGCAAGCAACGACAAATATATTTCTATGTCATTTTTGCTGTAACGTTTTCAATCTCAGGACTATATCTATAATTCCATTCAACACTTTAACTGTGTACTTTCATGGGTTCTGTCAAGTGCATTTTCATGCTTCAGTTCATCGATTGTCACATCTATGGCCTGATAGTGATGTTTGTTCTTATAGATTGTCTACCCAATTGCTTCAAGTTTTGAATTCAGATGGTGACCTTGTGGAGTTTTGTGTTCTTTTTCCTGTGGCGAGTCTTTATATTTTTCGGTCCAGGTTTATTTCTGCACAGTCTCTTGCTTTCTACTGGTTCTACCATGTTGGAGTTCTAAGTGGTATTCAAGTCTTGCTTGTGGTGTCTCAGATTCTAAATGTGTTGCTGCGGGTAGGGTACTTGAAGTGGAAATTCAAGTTATTTTAAATTGGATTGTGGAGTGTGAGCCTTTTCTATATGGGTTTGTTCTTATTATCTTTATCTCTTAATGGTACTGCTTTATCATCAGTGTCTTCAACCAGTTTTTCTATATTGCTGGGTGTACCTAGTACTATTGTGTTTGAAGGAGATGGACTTCTTTTCTGCCAACTATGGGTCCTATGGTACTCGACAACGAATCATTATAGCTGGAGGGTGTATTCTATGAGGAAACTTATTTTTTATTCCATTTTTACTAGTATCATTAGTCTTGGACTTGTTTTTTTTCTAGTGGCTCCAGTATGTTTCTGATTGATGTGGATAAAAGAACTACGCGCATGGCTACTGGTCCGGATTCGACAGGTGCTGCTAGAACTGCATACCCAGCTGGAGGTTGTGAAGATTATGGGACCATTCTGTTATGTGAAAATGGGGTCCATAAGCAGATTGTGGCCATTCTCCCGCTCGAAAATGATTGGAACCTAAGCACTGCAAATAGAGTTTTAGGACTGCCATACAGGAACTATCATCTACCAGTTGAGCTGACAAGTACCTTGGCCTCCACCTTGTTCTTCACTGACCTATTTATAAGTGACGCTGCTACTGAAGTCTTCCGAGATGCGCCTGTACCTGCCATATGAGAAGATGTCTTGCGACTAAGTTCTTCATCCTTGAGGACAAGGATGTTTCCAAGGAGTGTGGAATATCATGTACCTGCCATATGAGAAGATGTCCCCTCGTCTGTTACTTGTTAGCCGATATATCTTAGTAGTAATAATGTCGATAGTTAATTAGAGTTATCAATTAGTGTTTAATTGAGTTGTAATGGATGGTTTAGATGATGTCATAGGCTGTGTTAGTAGCGGTTAGATCTAAGAGAGAAAACCTAGCTTTTATAAGCTGTGAAGTCTGTAATGAAGAGATCATGAAATTATTAATCCAAAAAGAACTTTGTTCTTAGGCTGTGTACTTCGTGAACCAGAGAGGCTTGATACGTGGGAATCAAGAGAGGTTTATCCTCGAATTATCTATCAACCTTGTCATTGTACTATGGTACATGACAATTGCCATATGAGAAGATGTCTTGCTTATGGACCCCATTTTCACATAATAGAATGGTCCCATAATCTTCACAACCTCCAGCTGGGTATGTAGTTCTAGTAGCACCTGTTAAATCCGGACCAGTAGCCATGCGCGTAGTTCCTTTATCCATATCAATCAGAAACATACTGGAGCCACCGGAAAAAAAACAAGTCCAAGACTAATGATACTAGTAAAAATGGAATAAAAAATAAGTTGCCTCACAGAATACACCCTCCAGCTATAATGATTCGTTGTCGAGTACCATAGGACCCATAGTTGGCAGGAAAGAAGTCCATCTCCTTCGAACACAATAGTACTAGGTACACCCAGCAATATAGAAAAACTGGTTGAAGACACTGATGATAAAGCAGTACCATTAAGAGATAAAGCTAATAAGAACAAACCCATATAGAAAAGGCTCACACTCCACAATCCAATTGAAAATAACTTGAATTTCCACTTCAAGTACCCTACCCGCAGCAACACATTTAGAATCTGAGACACTACAAGTAAGACTTGAATACCACTTAGAACTCCAACATGGTAGAACCAGTAAAAAGCAAGAGACAATGTAGAAATAAACCTGGACCGAAAAATATAAAGACTCGCCACAGGAAAAAGAACACAAAACTCCACAAGGTCACCATCTGAATTCAAAACTTGAAGCAATTGTGTAGACAATCTATAAGAACAAACATCACTATCAGGCAATAGCCGTGACAATTGATGAACTGAAGCATGAAAATGCACTTGACAGAACCCATGAAAGTACACAGTTAAAGTGTTTACTGGAATTATAGATGTAGTCCTGAGATTGAAAACGTTACAGCAAAAATGACATAGAAATGTATCTGTCGTTGCTTGCACCTTCCAGACAAGGAGCATAGTACTACTGACATTACTCTCGAGCACTTCATCATCCAGTTCGTAATCACTACAATTGTCCCCACTGAAAACCCACAAAAACACATTCGAAGACGCAAATATAAAATTCAAATCGAACCGAAATCAGCTTATACACAGATTCAACAATATATTCATCCATCTCATTTAACACAAAGAGAACAGTGACTCGAGAAGTAGTTGTGTCAACACAAGATTCAAAAGCATCAGAAAAATCAAAATACTCTTTACTATCGAACACCTTGCCCCGATCATATATCCAGCGAGCAAATATGATGATAATGAATAGGTATCCGTTAAACCTTACTGTGTATCTTGACTTACACATGTTAACAATCATTTGATAAATCTGCTCAGGTATAACCACCAGTGTCAACAGTGTCATGCTAGAAATAGTTGTTCGTGGTAATTTCACTAATAGCTTACTCTCACAACCATTGTCACTCTCCTTAAAAAACACAAACACCATCAACTTTTTAAACTCCAATTCTAATTGATATCCATTGTAAAGACCTCACTCATGAACGAACATTTGGTGGTATCCATCCTTTAAAAGTAAACACACAAGAAATATAAAAGAATGAGAAGCAACCATATCACAGAATTTGTATTTACTAGCAAGATATGAGTACTCCATCATGAGTTCAATTGTTTTTCCATGATCAAATACTTTACCCCTTTTGAACTGCACTAGGAAATCAATTCCAACACCCTATAAATTCCAAGCTTCATTCTCAGGCATTTTAGCAAACAAGCGGCCTGCAATATTAGTAACACCACTTCAAGTTATCTTGATAGGTTCCAGTCATTTTTTAATTGGTGCTTAATGATAAAGCAGCACCAATTCAAAAACTGCTATTGGTGCCACAATGAAAGTGCCATTAGTATCCACCAGTGGTAATGTAGAAGCTGTAGTTGCATGTTCACCAATCTTCTTCTTTAATTGAGAAACATAGAAGACTGGGTGTATCCTGGAGCCTACTGGAAGCTTAAGTTTGTAAGCAACAACACCAATTTTCTGTAATACCTCAAAAGGACCATAATATTTAGAAGATAACTTGAAGTTTTTCCTCATAGCCACAGATGATTTCCTATAGGGTTGAAGCTTCAGAAAAACTAGATCTCACACTGCAAACACCCTTTCAATTCTTATTTTATCTGCAAAGAGCTTCATCCTATCTTGAGCCTGAAGAAGGTCTTCTTTAAGATGTTTAAGCATGTGATCTCTCTTAGCTAGATATTCATGTACAACTACAACAGAGGTGGTAGCCTTGGTGGGAAAAGCCAGGTGAGGAGGTAAATAACCATATAAGGCCTGAAAAGGTGACATCTTGAGGATGGAGTGGTAATTGGTGTTAAACCACCATTCAACAAGTGCCAGCCAATAAAACCAATTATTTGGAGAAGAACCAGTCATGCATCTTAGGTATTGATCCAATGGTCCAGTTCACCCCCAGAGGATGCTACTTGGGAGGATATCCACCATATTCAAGCTCACTTCCCTAACTTCATCCTTGAGGACAAGGATGTTTAAATTGAGAGGGTATTGTCATGTACCTCTAGTCCTATGACTTTACTTGTTGGGCTGTTTTATCATTGTTTAATGTTTTTATCTTTTGTGTTGGGTGTTCAGCTTAAAAAGAATGATTAGGGTAAACTTTACTTTACAGTATCCAACGGATGGGGTTTTGACAGCCGTTGATTAGTAGCTGGGTAGTTCCCTTAAAAGCAAATGATTGTTTGGAACCCTGTAAGAAGTTTTTGAATTAAATTAAAATTAGGCTCATCCATTGTTGTGGAAGAGAGGTACTGTGTAGTTGGAATTCCCTTGTAATTGTACCTTCAGGTACGTTACAAAAGAAAGTAAACCTAGTTCACTTAGTTTCACCAGTATCCCTGCGCTTCCGACATTCAATAAGTGCATGCACTGGAACAATTCCTTTGGATCGTATTCCAAACAGTAAAGGAACAACAAATCTGTTTGGCAACAACTCTATTGATTATTTCCAGATAAATATATTTCAAGTCATATGCAAAGGCTCTTCCGTTTAAACTAATAAACTCCTTTTCTTGATTAAATCAATCTATCCAACAAACTACCGAAGTAGCAGAGTTTAGATTTGCAATCAATCAATATAGAATCCAACAAGAAACTATAAAGCGATGCCGATCTCACGCAACTAATCAATCCAATAAATACGATTCTAGTTGGATCCCATCCGATCAAGTTTTGTGCTACACAAAGATATGAGAAACCAATAAGAAATCTTCTTCGTCTACAAATCTTCTTTAATCTTCAGTTAAACCTGCACAACACCACTTGAGTCTCTTGTGATCAATCACCCACAGAACGGAGTCTGTTAACAATGGATTATCACAAGATGTCTTTATTCTACAAACAGTTCTAAAGATCCCGACGACACTTCGATCTAGTTTGAGTGAATCTTATATCAGAAGAGAAGATTCTCAAGAATAAACAAACGAGGTGCAATCAAAGTTCAACAACCGTTAGTCAATCAAATCTATTGAAAACTAATAATATGTAATTATCTAGTTTCCCACCAACGGTACTCGTAGAGCTTCTTGATCCCACAGAAGTATTTAAACGAGCGGTCGTAAGAGATTTCGCCTAATTAGGGTACTTTCCTATCCGGATAGACGGCTCCACCAGAAACAACAAAAAGATGAAGTTTGCCTGGCTCTTAGGATAGTTTGCTCGAAATGGAAACTTAGGTATTTATAGATCAAGGATGTTTGGACACCAAGGAATTTCCAAAATCGAATATTCTCAAGATATGCAATAAATGCCCAAATCGGTTTTCATAATTCCTGAAAATGCTTTGTCCAATATTTTCCGAAATCTCTCAATAGAAAATCTCCAATTAGTAAATGCACATTACTAATTTTTATTCTCTAGAGATATGCATTTAATTGCTGGTAATTAAAGCATATAAAACTAACAACCTTAATTAAAAGATTCTTAATTTATTTCGGACCAGGATCTCCTTGAGTAATTAAGGAATATCTTTGAACAAAAAAAGATATAAGTTATTGTTCGTGTTCAAAGTATGTTGACATATTTTCTTTGTAAATCCTCTTTCATATTTACCATCTTGCAATCATACCACACTTCCAAACAAGTTTAGAATTGGTTCATCTATATTCCAAGACAACTATGTGATTGATCAAGTATCAAATCACAATCATGGGTTCAATAGGTTCTACCAATCATAAGGATCGGTTCCACCTCAATATGGATTACTTGTGATCGAACAAACAAGTTACCAGGATAGGTTACGTCAATTACCAGGACCGGTTACCATATTCTCATGGTATTGCTTGTGATCGGTTACACAATTACCAGGATCGCTTACACCAATTACTAGGACCGGTTACACCAATTACAAGGATCGATTACACAATTCTTTTGTGATTGGTCACACCAATTACTAGGATCGGTCACACCAATTACAAATATCGATCATACCATCTAAGGTGATTACTTAGGATCGGTTACACTAATTAATAAAAACCAGTCATACCAAATCATAAGTCAGGCACTGTGATTAGTTATACCAAGATACATAACAAGTTATGATCGGTTCTACTAACTCACACATATTGGTAATCCAAATATATGCAATGAATAACAATACAAATAAGCCTAGCGATTTCCCTTTCGATTCATAAAACAAGTTCATGAATGTACTTCCTTTAAACAAATGTAAACATTGTTTCCTAGGATGAAATCTTCACCTTTACCCATACACATAATCACAATAGCATTCATACGATTATGTCGATGTCATATATACGAAGTTCAAAAGATAAGAATTATACTTCGTATTCTTATTCCTTAACACTATGATCATGTGATCATGTCTCACTACTAGAGTATAATCATTCACAGCTTCGGAGTTATGTTTTCAATATAGCACGACTTGAAAGATACGTTAGGAATAAAACAGTTCAAGTCAATATTACTAACCTCAAGAGGAAGGATGATGTCGTCGTTGTAAATTGTTACTTCTTCACATTCTTCAGGTCTTCGAGTAATACTTGTATGTCTCATAATCCTAGACTTTCTAGTCTAACCTATACGAAGTTGTCTCTCGTACATGATCAAGCGACTCTTAGATGAGTTTTGATTCACTAAAATATGACAACCAAACTTGACATACCAACGCTTGGTGGGTTCAACCGAGCTATGCTCTAACAATCTCCCCCTTTGTCAATTTTAGTGACAAAACTCTTAATACATATGGATAAAAAAATTACAAGAATTCATTAAACATACGCTTGATTCCAAGTTTCAACAGCACAATAACCTACATATATTCAATTAATAAATGCCGTTGTTGACATTTGAATAACAAAGCTAATACTCCCCCTAAAGGTGTAGGCCCTATGACCCATGGGTGTGCGGCCCAACTAGAAGCCTAAGGGTTTCTCTTTACATGTATATAAAGGATACTTTACCTATGTAATAGGCTAATCAATAGAAATCCTTCTCTTCTCTGCCTCTTTACTTTTCCTTATTATTATACTACAAAACGTTATCATGCACGATGCTATATCGCAGAGCTAGATTGGATTGGTAGATATTTTTTTTCTACATGGATGATTTACATCAACGCAGTTATGCAATTATCGTCAAGCTAATGTTGAAATCGCTGGAATCAAATCAGCTAAGTTGGATCTAATTTTTATTTTCCCTGATTTTGATTTTCTTTTATTTGATTTGTGATGTGATTACAATTTATAATATATTTTATTATTATATATTTATGCTGTGATTGATCATGTGGGTCAGAGATGTATGCGAATGATCATGAAAGGGAAAACATTCTGTTCGTCTTCCGAGGAGATCTGAAAATCAGTGAAAGATGTGAACGAAAAATCTTCTGTCCGGTCCAACCCTTTCCTGTCCGATTCTGAACTCTTCCGACCCAACTGTCCAATACTAAACTGTTCCGACCCAGCTGTCCGATTCGCTCCTACCCGGTCCGGCCCAGCCCAGCACTATCTTGTTCTGTTCTGGTGGTATGCCGTGCATGTCCGAGTGGGCTCCGGTTCCGTGTATGTATAGATGGAACCAAAGCTTGGTATGAGGTATGTAACTATTTGTTGGTTTTAACGTTGGATATTTGTTGGGTTTATTTATTTGTTTTTAGAACATGCCTAATTATGTTATTTTAGAACATGCCTAGTTCTTTTTCTTTTTTTTTTGTCTTAAGATAAATCCATATCATATAAACGGTTAATTTAGATTATGATTGTTGATCTTGATCATTAAGAATTTTGGTATTGTTATTTTGTTCCCTTGAATATGATATTAGCTATAGTTGAATGGTGTCTCTTGTTCAATTGATTGTACCAACTCGATTCCAATGTATTTATTTGAATGTTCCATGAGATGTAATCCACTTGCTCGACTATTAAAGAGTCGGTAGTTTCAAAAGATACGTTGCAAATAAAATCACATGTATCCCAATTTTAGTGGAAGAACCCACAAAAAGTGATATCAGTCAGAAAATTCCCATTTTTTCTACTTCATTCGTAATACTAACGAACCAGTATATGTTAAAGTATGCAAACAAGAGATCCACTATCTTAAGTAATCTATTCAACCTAAAGTAAGTGGTTGACATGTGTAGTGAGATTCTCTTGGCCTGTTGAGATAAAGAAATTTCCCAAATTAAGCTAAATGTAGCAAAAATGAAAATGGAAAGAACCCCCAAGTAATGAGGGTTAGATGTACTGGCTCATGTGAAGCATGTGAAAATGGACATATATATATATTATGAGACAAAGATGTATTTTTGTACCCGGTAGTAATGACACCAAAGTACAGGTATCAACCGAACATTGGATCAAGCTAAGATGTAATTCTAGCTTGCATCAAAATAAAAGAGTTGGGAATGAATCTTGTTACTGGTATTGGTACAAGCAATGCAATGCAGGTACCATAGTAACAATAGATTCCGTAGGAATACTTTAGACGTCAACTTTATTGGCAAGAAGAACTTTTCCTAGCCATTTGATTTCAGTCGAACTAGACCCATTTTTAGCACTTATGAAAAGTACATCATTATATATCACGAGACAAAAAATTCTTTACAGCACTTGAGATATATCTGGATGAAAAGTATATTATCCCCTTGAAACGTAACATATATTCAATCTAAAGTACTTGAGTTGAATCCCATTTTTGTTACGTAATAAGGCCACACCACTTATTAAATCTCTCAAGACTTACTGATAGTGGTTTTTCTCCCACTAATTTAAGGAATGTACACTAGCTGTTGAAACTATTTCCTTATAATGTAACTATGAGAATTGGATCATCGAGCACAACACTGCTCAAACAGTTGTTTTCAAGATAGCACAAAGACGTCACATAATCTCTACATGTACTGAGAAATAATCACACCTTGTTAAGTTCCAAACAAACCCATGCAAATGGATATCATGTGGAACCTCACAGTGGTGAGAATGTAATTGATTGCATCTTTTGTAGTCTCCAATATATTTGGAAGGAAATATATTTTATAGAAACTAATGAGTCAACTAGTGAAATGTAAATCACAATAGTATTTGGATTATTTAATCCATATTGATTCCGACGATGAAATGTTGGGAATTGACTCATAGATGCTTTGACATAACCATAAAGGAACTTTGGTTGTGACATGATGTTTTGTTTTGAAAGGACTTATACGTACATCACTGTGTTTGAGTGGACGAGAAAACGGGAAAAATATTGACAGAAAGGCGAAGTAATGGCATATCTCTCAATAAAATAAGTGTTTTCTAAAGTACTAGATGCACAACTCCCCCTTCCCATTATACTTTTAAGTAAGAAAGCATATCACTCATTTTACAAAGTCTTCAATAAAACAGGATCGATACCATCCTAAGATGCAAATGGTAAACAATCCATATTACAAACAAAACGAGGTGATATTTAGAAAAATATCCATGCAGAATGCGGACCATTAAAGTGACTTATGACTCTCGTGGATTTTTGACATTTTGGACTAGTTATAGTTCCCAAGTAATGTTGCGTTTAAAAAACTACTAGCACATATTATACATGTAAGGACTCACCACCTCTTGTAAATGTTAGAGAGTATACATCAAAAGGAATTGATAGTTATTGTATGTTTAATAGGATCAATGTATAGCATCCTATACCCCATGGTCTTGCAAAGGCTATCATCAAAGGTTACAGATGGTGCCTAAGGCATGGTTATGCATACAAACCTACCTTTAACTGCTTGGGGAATATGCAATATTACACGCATCTTCACTTATTCGTTTTACACCCACAATTGGTCAACCATTCTTTGCGTACCAGTTGGTAACTGGATATAAGCCTGACATTTTGTGTTCTTACGCATTTTTGGTTGCATTATATATGTGCCATTACGAGTCCACATCGTACTATGATGGGTCACGAAAACTATTAAGTAGTTATTTGGATATTTACTCTTAACAATTATCCGCGTTTTAAAACCTTTGGCAGGAGATCTCATACCGCTAGATTTGCGCGTTATCACTTTAATGAGACAGTTTTCCCGTCGTAAGGGGGAGATAAGAAAAAGTATTTTCTAAGGGAACGGCAGGAATTGTCGTGGTGTGTTCCCACTGTGTCTCATATTGATTCATGTACTCCACAAATGTAAATGTGAAGTGACAAAGAATAATCGATTTTCAGAATGTACACTGATGTCGCTAAAGTGATGAGATCACACATACCAGCTGCAAACCTACCTACAAGGTTATGAATCCTCAATAAGGGATATACACCATAGACTAAGGTGTTGCAACTACACTTAGTGGAAGTGTGGTTGAGGCCGTGGCTCCATAAAGGAAGTTGGAGAGACCACTTGGTTCGATCAATCCTCACCTAGAAAGGAAGTAGGTGAGGAAGGCATAACTTATTTATATCATCAGAAATCATCTCATAAGATTGTCTCTTAATATGTCCTTGAATCAAACTGGAGGACGCTCCGAAGTTTAATGATTCCATAGAACAATGACATCCCAAGTGGATTATGAGAATGCTCACGACACTAGTACAAATTTTTACATAGGCCACACTTGATCACCGTGTCCATAGGCATTTGGCCATGGATTTTTTTCACTCCAAAAATGTGGCATCAGGTGCCATGACAAATGGGTACCTTTATGGCTACATAAACTTTGAGTGACTATTCCACATGATTTACCATGGCCATATCCTTGTAACCGTGTCTATATGGTACCCTGTTTTTTTTAAGTTGTCGAGCATTTTTTCTAGGCCATAAATTCCTTATAGCCACACAATTTATGTTTAATGTGGCTAGTGTTGACTTTAAAGCTACATGAATTTATTTGAACCATGGCCTTTGCTAATAATCAGACACGCAAAAGTCATTTTATCATGGCTAATTCTTGACCTACGGTCACATTAAAATTGTAACACCATGGCAATAGACTTTCTTAAGATACAATACATGATTTCGATGTGGCTATTGTATATCCTAAAGCCACATGGATTTATTTAACCATGGCTACCTCTATTATTTAGACACGCAAAATACTTTCAGCATGGCTAATTCATGACCTATAGCTACACTAAATCTATAGAACCATGGTCATCCCTATCATTCAGTCACCCAAAATAAATAAATTAACATGGCTAGTTCATAAGCTATAGTTACACGGAATCAAAAGCACCATGACCAAAAGCTTTAGAAAGACACATCAAATGTTTTCAATGTGGCTGTAGGTTACGTTTTGGACACATGAAAACTGGTAAACTGTGACTGTATTTCATATTCAGCCACAGAAAGGCGCAATCTTCTATTATTGGTGTCTTTAGGCCTCTTATGTATGTCAAGATTTTAAGAACCTATTGGCCACCTATTTGTATCAAGTGTAGCAAAGTAGAATCTATAGTCATTAATACAAATTAATCACTGATACTAGTTTGGGCATCTCCAGCGAAGACCGCATCTCCAGCGGGTAGGTTGGATTAGGCGCGCGGAAGGAAGGATGCAGCGCAGAGGCCGACCGAAGCTAACTTGGGATGAGTGCGTAAAGAAGGACATGTGCAATCGAAATCTCTCAGCAGAGCAGGCGTTGGAAAGACAGACATGGAGGGCGGCGATACGCGTGGAAGAGATAGGTTTCAGGTACGACGACTAACAAACCCCCTTTATTTTATATATTCCGCGTCAATTTCTATGCCACTAAATCAGCGAACACGTAAAGACAACCCTGCAGATTGTGAAGGGGGGAAACCCCTGTAGCGCTGCAGTTGGCAGGATGTGAAGGGGAAATACCCTGTAGCTTCTGCAATAGGGACTTGATGTAAGCATATCCGCATTAAAGGTCGATAATTCGTAATTCCATAAAAACGGTGATTACTTACCATCTGGCCCATAAACAATCACGACGCAGGTAGCGTCAAGTATTTTGCTTGCCGTAGTGCAAGTTGTGCAAGGTTTGACAAGCCGGCGTAAAAACTATGTTATATTTTTTGGAGATATTTTCTAGTCGACCCGGTACTTGCTACTGGAAAAGACTTTGGATTTGGATTTGGACTAGTGAATCTGTTTACTGAAAATTCTCAGATACTCTTTATTTATCATTGAAAAATTATTGTTATTACATTTCCAGAGAAAATGCGTAAAGGTAGATCATTAAGTAAAAACATGGAACATATATTCAACACCACTGTAACCACCAAACCATCCCCTTTAATTCCAGGTCTTCCCATCTGAGCACAGTTTCCTCTGCATCTCTGTGTAGCTTCTAAATAAGCACCTGCAAGAGAAAGAGGGAAAGGGAACAGATTCAATCATCTGGATGGAATGTTGCAAAGAAAATTATTACGATCTTTTATAAGAATAATCTATATGTCTTAAATTAGAGATTATACCACGAGAACATTCATTAATAAAAACAAGAGATTGTTACAACTCTGTATGCACCATAATGACAAAATTTTCTAATTTTGCAGTGACTAGAAAGGGGAGCCTGGAGAAGTCAATATTTGGATACAAAGGAAACATGCAAGATGAGTGAAAAAAAAAAGTACATATCATAACCTTTTTAAGCAAAAAAAAAAAATGACACAAGTAGGAGATAAAATTTGAAATACCTTATTTTCAATCTCCATAATTTTTAGCTTTTTCCTTCTGAAACAAAACAAGTATCTTGAGCAGATTGTAGGCGATTTATGAATTACCAAGAAAGCATAAAATGCAATGCCAAAATTAGAAAACTTTGAACCCAAACAGAATAAAATTGTATTAACCACTAAACCACTGTATAAGATGTTCAAAAACTGCAATTTAGTTCTCAGACAACCACTATGTTGCGGAAACTATTCAATGGAAGCAAGTAATTTCCCTCCGTCCCTAAAAAATTCCCAATGTACAACACCGATTCTATAGAGAAAAAAGATAATTAAGTATCAGACACATGGATGGTTGCTGAATGAGCTCTGGAAGATCTAACTGTCGGTCAACAACAGCTATTACTTGTGGAGTCATGGGGCATATGGGGGGTGACCTCCAGCATATGAACTATGCCAGGCAGATGAGCAAGCGGTAAATAAGAACATGAATGTTCATGTAATTGGATTCTATAATGCCAATCTTAGTAATAAAGCAAATTATTCATCAGTTATGAGTGTAAATTGCAAGACGAAGAAGAAGAAGAAACAAATAGTAAAATAATAAGATCATTAAATTGCGCCAAATGTTTTTTTTTTATATACTGCTTATACGACAGTCAAAAAACCGTAAAAACCATCAAAATAAGGTTTAGAACGATACCCAAATAAGTTCTAAATTCCTATACAGTGATTTATTTTTGTTGTTGTTTTTGTGGAGCTTTCAACACGTAGCAATGCCCTACAGATCCAAGAATCAAGAAATAAGAGTAACATTCACTGAAAAATATCTAAGCATAAAAAGTCATGATCAGGCATAATTAATAAAAAAAAAGATAGAATTGACAGGTTATTCCACATATGATTTCAAGATAAGTGTGTCAAAGTGAAAGGATGAGATGGAGAGGCATACCATTAGTGGTGCTGAGTTCAGTAGTAGCACTGGTTCTTACCATGAGAGGGAACAGAAAATTAAGGGAACTAAAAAAAGTGTATCATATGTAAAACAAAAACTTTCACTGCTGGCTAGTCTCCTCTTCCATAACCCACAGAGAACTTATAAGACTCAATGAAAACATGAGCTGATAATTTTATTTGAGAATAAGGTTACATAATCGAAAGCAAATTGCAGAAGAAGCTGATACACCAACATCCCTTAATTGCAGGGAACTCTACCAAAGAAAAAATGGAGAAGTTCTCAAGAATGATACATGCGAAGGATAACTTCAACTCCCAAAAGTTCACAGCATCCCTTAATTATCACTGCACAGTCCTTTAATCTCTGCAACCAATAACAAGAAACATTACTCTCAATAATTTTTCCTTCTTTCACGATGAAAAATAATCTATCTCTGCAACATCTATCCTAGAAATCAATTGACAATGATCATAAATGTTAATGTAAATGACTTAAACGAAAACAAAATCTTGGGTTTAGATTTTTACGATGTGGTTATGATGAAAACTCTAACAAAATCAAAGAAATCTGAATGTAAATCAGTCATAGCTACAGAAAACTAATAAGAAAAAAAGTTCAATCAGGATCTAAACTCAAGATTGTACTACAATTAGAAGAACAATACATTGATTTGACAGATAAAGATTAGTTAACAACCAACATTAATCTCTGAAACACACACATAAATAAGTCCAAAAGAGAGTAAGGAGGGTATTGCTATCATCGGTGGTGGTGGTGGTGTATCCAGTTCATGTTTATTTTTTTCCGGTGTAATATCATCGGCCTGTATTTTTTACTCTTCCCAGTTAATTGGAAACACAAAAGGGAATGATGTGCTTCAGGTACACCTGCACAGTAGAGAAAACAAGGCTTGGATTAAAAAACAAAACAAAAAATCTCTCAAAGCAAATCAAATAGTACATGAAAAATCAAGTTTCATTGACAAATAAATCAAATATTGCATACTTACTCATCATTTTCATCACTTCAATTAGGGATTGTGTATGATTGATTGGAGTTTTTGTGGTTTTGGATTCACGGTGGAAAAGATGGGAGTTCTTGGATTTGAAAAATGATATGGTTTTGCTTGTTAGGGTTTTCACGAGGTTTGCATCTTCGTAATTAACATTAGAGGGGAGGTGTTCTCATATCTTTGAGAGAGACAGAGGCGAAGGGAAGTGGAGGCGGATAGAAAGAGCGAGAGAGAAAGAAAAGGGAATATAGGGTTGTACAGTATGAAGTTTTGAAGTTTCGATGCAAAAAATGCATCAAATTTTTGATGTTTAACAAATAAAAATCTGCCACGTTGAGATCACATCAATAATCTAAACCGTCCACTCAGACGGCCTAGCAAGTACGAAGTATATAGCTGCTTTCTAACTGAATAATTGTTACACTTTTTTTTCTTTTTTTAAGGAAGAGGTGATCTCTCGGTTTCATTGATATAAAAAAATTACATATACATCATTGTCACACATAATAGAACGGGTATGTATTCTTAATGACCCTCTCTCCTCTCTTACTAGTTCAACAGGAAAAAAAGGTTTTCTTCACCGGTAACTATTTCCGGCTCAGATCTTTATCGCCAGCGTTATTGTCTCTAGCGCCAACGGCTAGTTCTTTATCGCTATAAATTTGTAACTTTCAAACTCAAAATTTACCCCAAATTTTTTACACAAAAATTTTCTCTTTTTCTCAATCTAATTTATTTTTTCTATTTTCTCCAAATGGCACAATTAACCCAACTTGATTTGGCAACGCAACTTGATTTTTTCAGGAGTAGTGCTTGAAGGTGCCGTTAAGAAGATATGTGATAGTTATAAAGAAATAAGTAAGAAGCAAAGAAGTTTCCAAGTTTTGGATATCAACCAAGTCAAAACCGCAACTAAGAAAAGGCAAAGAAAAGTTCAAGGCAAGGAAAATCAAGGCAAAACAAATTTGAAGCCAAAGAAGAAGATAAACAAAGGAGAATCCGTTCATGAGCGCATTTATTGGAAATTTGGTGAAATGAAGAAGATTAACAAGATGAAGAACATTGTCCCAAATTTTTATTTTTAAAGTCTATATTTCAAAATATTATTGTCTAGTTTTATGTCTTGTAAAAAATGACTATTTAATGATTATATCGAAGTTTAATGAATTTGAAAATTTGACGAGTAATGTTGAAAATTAAGCTTAATTCTATTCTTAATCCAATCTTACATTTTAATTAGAGATACATTTAAACAAATATAAAACCTAATACTTAGACAATTTTCAAATTAAAACATAAGAACTTAAACTAATACTTAGACAATTTAAATACTTAAGTGGACAATCGAGAAATTAAAACATAAATATTGGACAATATTTAGGCAAATATTTTAAAATGTCGAAACAATTTTCAAATTGGAAGTCTTTTTCGTAGATGCGACGATATTCCGCATGACACCTACGTCGAAGTTCCATCATAGTTGCACCATCCGCACGACACCTTTGTTGAAATTCCATCATGGATTCACCATTCCTCAAATTTGGACCTTCTTGATGAAGTAAAGCAACAAACCTAGTAACTTCCTTATTGATTGTACTGAAGCGTTGAATCAACTCTGAAACATCACGATTGTTGAGATTCATTGTCTGTTCTTGAAATTTCCCAAAAATAATTTGCCATAATGTTTCGAGATGTAATGCATTTCCGAATATAGTATCCTCAATAGAAGAAATATAATTCCTGCAAATACATTCATCTTCCGCAACAGTGAATTTTGGTTTCCTCCTTATTTGACTTCTCCTATTTTGATTTCTGAATCTAATTTGACTTCTCCTAATTTCATTATCCACGTTGGCACGATCAACAGCTCTTCGATTTGCATCAGCACGTTGGTTTGCTACGAACTCATCGAACTCAGCAATGCTCATATTATCATCCATACTCTCTGAGATTGGAAGAGTGATGAAAAGAATTGGAGATTGAGAAATTCTAGAGAGGTTTAAAAATTCTGGTGTAAGTTGAAATGAGATTGAAATTACGTATTTATAGAGGTGAAAAATAGTAGCCGTTGGATGAAGATCTGATAAGCGATGATCAGAGAGCCGAGCGGTAGCTTGACTAGCGCTGGCAACTCATAAACCAGCGAGCACTGACTTGACCATCAAGCGATGGACACTCTATCGCTCACTGGAAACTCTGTCGTGTATGCCTATATGTTATTCCTGGCATATAGGCATATGAGTTTGGCAGTTTGGCATACCCATAGTGGGTGCATATATGCCAAAAATCAGTGTTTGGCATATGCATAGGAATAGGCCTAAGGGACCTCATTTATTTATAAAATATATGGATACTTTTTTTTTTTTTTTTTTTGTAATGCAAGTTTTCTTTAAGATGCACATTAGCATGATCGACTTTGGCTAAGAGGGAAGCACTTATCTTACAATGCACCATTTCTTAGTATATGCTTGTCTAATAAACCATATATTATGGACACATAAACAAACCAAGGTGGCTAAATAAATTCCCTTTTCGTCACAGGTTAATAGTAGTGTCTATTACCACCCTACGCATTCGACACATACATAATTGCTTAATGCGGCCATATACGCATCTACGGCTACATGTGATGGGATTAGACTGAAAACCATGACCAAACGATACCCTACGGCTATACTTGATGGGTTTAGAATTAAACCCATGACCAAATGGTGCACTATGGCTACAGGGTAACACAAAACGTGGTTATAGTTATACTGATGACCAGTAGCCACGCAAATAACCCGAAACGTGGCTAGGTTGTAAACCAAAAAACGTGGCCTATGTGAAGGTTTGTACTAGTGCGAGTTAATGGAAAGATCATGCGAGCATATTTATGATTAATTTCATATGCACTTGCTTAAGTAAATAGAGCAAGATAAGATCGAACCAAGCTCGTTGCTGCTTAATGTCAACGAAGAGCATATTTGGCCTATACAATCCAGGTAGAACTTGGTTCTTTGACGAATATACAGGTATTTGGTGTGGTAGTGCTAACCAACCAAGTGTAAAGCCTATTGGACATACATGATTAATTTGTCACAAAGCATAATGAGAAGAAGCAGTCTTAAAGTATAAAGACTCGCCTTGTGGCGTAAGGTTTCTCACAAAGCCCTGGAATTGTTCTCTTGTAATGAACGTTATAGCGTTCCGCTACTTAGCTAGCTTGGTAATTTCAAAAGGACTTGAAATGCAGCATATGTATGTGGTTGTTATGTATCTCTGAAAGAATCAAGAGATAGCAGATATTTACAAAAGTACTTGATATACTTTTTTTTCCCAAATCAAGTGACTCTAAACCACATAGTGCGTTTACAGTTAGATATAACGCTCACTTATAGATTGGAGCAATCAGGCGGATGTGGTATACCCATCTAAGTGACTATTTGATTGAGGGGATAGACAAGTAAGGTATTTTTCCTTGCGTATTCACAAGAAAGTTCCTGATTTGGAATTGTAGCTATCTATGTCGATGGTACGGACATGATGGGTACTCTTGATGTAATAAGAGACCTTAAAAGCTATTTGAAATCCGAATTTGAGATGAAAAGTCTGGGGAAAGCTCGACCGAATGTGTTCTATCCCTGCAAAGACATAAAAAGGAATGTTAATGAAAGTGGAATCCAAAAGTTGTTGACTATGAAGGAACAATAATCTCTTCCCCAACGAAAGTAATTAGGGGGAGATACGGTAGACTATTTTCTAGGTCATTACCGTTATTCAGTTTCGAAAAGTACGTGACTAAAGGAACTGTCTGGAACAACTTTGAAAGTAATCATGGGGAGATGCCGACATCAGGGGGAGGGTCCAAGGATATGATGTCGACATATTTTACTTCGAGATTGAAGTTGTGTCGTACTCTTTTTCCCTTCGATGGAGAATAGTTTTCCCAAAGGGTTTTGTTACTCGACAAGGTCTTTAGTTAGACAACACTAAAAACATCAAGTATGTTGAACGTTGAAGACATAAAGATCGCGTTGATATTACTAAAAATATCTGAATCAAAGAAATGAAACGCGATATTCTTTTAAGCAATATAACTTCCAGAATCAACAACATGGTCTTATAAACATTCAAGTCACCAAAGTAAAGTGTGATGAACTCCTTTTGACTACATTAGACTAATGAAAATTGTATGACATTGGGGGGAGCATCTAATGGTGTGTTGAACTATTTTCCTTCACCGAGGTTGCTTTTTCCCACAGGGTTTTGTTACTCAGCAAGGTTTTTAATGAGACAACAACAAACACCGAGAATGTAATTCCCAGCTAAGGATATTGTCTTTCCCACGAGGATTTTCTTCCTTAAGAGTTGTGAAGCAACTAGTAAACTTCAACAGAGCAAAGTGATCATCTGCAACGGATCACCTTTACTTGCATCTGTCACGTTGTACTCTTTTCCCTTCGTCAAGGTTTTATCCCACTGGGTTTTCCTTGTCAAGGTTTTAATGAGGCAACATATTTGAGTCTAACTATGTTCTAAGTTTTCTTAATATTATACTCTTTTTCTTTAGTTCAAATTTTGTCCCCCTGGGTTTTCCTGACGAAGTTTTAACGAGGAAATGAACTTAGACTCGTCGATCTTTGAAGATCGTATTGCATGTGATGAACTACATGTAAAGGACGAGACAACATGTGAAGTACTACATGTGAAGAGTTGTACCAAGGTTTTATCCCACTGGGTTTTTCCTTTTCAAAGTTTTAATGAGGCAATTGATTTCGGCACAAGTCATCAAGAAGAGGACGACATTTGAAGACCTACATTTGAAGAACTATACATGAAGCACTACAAACGGAGTTCTATTGGACCAAACAAGGGGGAGTGGTGTAGGGCCTATGGCCCATGGGTGTGCAGCTCAACTAGAAGCCTAAGGGTTTCTCTTTACATGTATATAAAGGATACTTTACCTATGTAATAGGCTAATCAATAGAAATCCTTCTCTTCTCTGCCTCTTTACTTTTCCTTATTATTATACTACAAAAGATAGGTAGATTTTCAATCCAAACATCTTTGTTATTCCCCGTTTGTAGTCAAGATGACTACAATAGCAATATGATATGTTGCTCCCCCTTAGTCAATGCTTTACTCTTTCGTTAGATATAACGTTTAAGCACAATTGTCCTTTCTTTAGTGATTACAAATCACTTGTTTACTCCATATGTTTCTCCCCCTTTTTATCACAAAATGAAAAAGGTTCGAGCAAATAAAGGTCAAACTGAAAGGATCTTACAAATCTAAAAGACTTGTACAACCTATAAGAGTTAAGCACGAAGGTTTCACATACCACTTTAGATAACCAATATAAAAACCGAAACTACAAGTAATTTGGTTTTAATATGTTATCAAGGAAATAATTTCCCGAAGCAATTTTCCCTAATAGTTTAAAAAATTAACTAAGAAACTTAGTTCTCTTGCTAAACCGATTGTAAACATACAATCGCTTATTTCGATAAAACCAAAATAAAGATCAGAATTAACTTTATTTTTCTTATCGGGTTCTAATTATTCAGACAATAACTTAGACCTTTCACTTTAGACAAGACAAGTACTAGGTTAGTTAACTAGTATTTCTTGTCAAGGCATTCGATTAGACTTGAATAACCGAATACTTTAATTTGATAAGTCTAACTAAGATCAGAATTAACTTAGTTTCTCTTATCCGGAATCGAATTGGACTAAAAAAATGATCCCATATTTCGTTAATCCATAAACAACACATACAAACCAAATAAATTGACTTGCACAATTATTTCTCTTAACCGGAAGCAATTGAAACAAACATAGACATTATAACACCGCAATTGCATCGGAATTTCGTTAAGCAAAAACACTTGATATCAAACAATAAAGAAGATATCAAACAATAAGCCAAATAAATTGACATAGTTTTTCTTAACCGGAAACAATTGAATCACACACACACACACATCCATACACACATAATAGAATACATATCAATTGTACCGAAATTTTGTTAAGCAAAAGAAAAATATATGCAATATAAGCAGGCTTTTCTTAAACAGGAAAACGATTAAATAACAAAATCGTTAGCCCAGATTCCGCATCCTCTTCTCCCCAGAAAGATATATCATTAAGTGCAAGTTCAAGTTAGAACTCTCCCCCAGTATGTTGTCATTCTCTCGCAAGATCAAAAGAACAACAACAAAGAGCAACCTTTACCAGAGAAAGGTTAAATCGGTTTCAACTAATGCGTGCCAATAACAAAAGTTGAAAAAACAGAAACACATATGTTTATGCTAAACACAACTTATGTAAACACAAATTGATTCAACACATTGTGACTTTTTACATATGAGTTTCAATCGGAACACCTTATGATCCTTTGATAAAGCCTACCAAATTGGGCTAGAACTTAATCCCGCTAAATCAAAAAGTCACATAAACCATAAGGGTTCACATCATATGAGATAGAATATTAAGGTTATGAAAACCGAAATCAGACATCCCATAAATACATAGCAATAATTTAGACATTCGAAGTACAGGCTATGTAATCGGAAACTATCACAAGAACAATTACAAAATAATAATTTTATTCATAATTATTGATAGTTTTATTCAAAAATACACCTTATACAATAATCGAAATAAATCAAAAACTGATGTTTATTTTACTTGGAAGAGATCTTTAAACATATTTTTCAAAGATCATCTTCAATTTCCTCAAATTTTTCAGGATCTTCATCAACAACATCTCGACTGATTTCTCAGATTCTGCACACCGTACCTTGATTATGTTCATAGGCTAAAGCATTAAGCTTTCGATTAATATTCTGAGCATACTCCCTATTACCGATTCCAAGTTTAACCATCTTTATTTGGTTACGGATAACAGTTCTTAGTAATGCTGCCTGTCTGTGATGTGTTTCAATAGTACTGAGGATGACTTGTCGTAGATTGAGAATATCAATCTTAGCATCCAAACTGTTTTGGATAAGAAGATGAGTCACATCTTCCTTTTCTTTTCCTTTGTCTTCACAAACATATTTCTTGAAGGAATCATCAAGATTAATAGTTTCATCAGAAGCTATTCCACTCAACACTTTCAGAATTTTAGATTGGGATCTGGTTGAGGATACATCCTTTAGTATAAGTACTCAAACAAGATGAATACATATACCAGAGAATTCTTTAACACATACCAAACATAGGTGCAAGCCTTAAATAAATAATTCTGACCAGATTTGAAAAGATTTTTGCATCTTATATGTTATTAAATCACAAAGATTCTTTGGAAAGAATCAATCTTCTAGATCATGTATCAAAAAATACTTTAGACAAGAAAACTTACCTTGTTTAAACAAGTTGTTTTAAGACAACTTTTCTACACATGAGGACAAATTAAGTATCTTCAGGTAGATTGTATATACTTTCTATGTTGAATAAGAGATATTAACAGGATACAAGATGCCCAAATACTTGTTCTTCCTTACATCAAATGATTGGGCACTGTAAGGATGCACTTTCAAACAAATTTAAGTGTTAGGGTGAGAAGAACCTTCCTCACCAAGTACCATTTGAGAAATATCTTCCTTCTTATCTTTAGGGTCATGATCGTGTGCCCTTGTGTGGGTTTCAGATTCGTCCCTTTTATCAGGAATATTGTGTGATGCTATATGTTAGAGCACTGCTCGGTCCAACTCGCAAGCGTTTCTATCTCAAGATTGTTTATCAATGTTAGTGATCAAAACTATAAGTCTTGATTTCTAGTCTACTTATAGTAATGTCTCGGACTAGGATAGATTTTGTAGTTGAGCATTAGACTTCACGGCGTTCATCAATTGAAGAAGAAGAACTACTAAGGAGAGCTTGTGGAACTTCATCAACAAAAGGTATGTGGAGACTAAAACTCATCTATCACTTGGAAAGTCTATTTCTACTATATCTCCTATATTGAGACAAAAGTCGTATTACTATATAGTATTAGATTATGCACATTTGAGATTTCGAGATGAATTTAAATTGCTTACATATTTCTCGAAATATGTGTTGGTAAGCTTTCGCTTCAACCAAGTTCATCTTATATTCTTGACGAAAGTCAAAAGATGATCATGTGAAAATCGTCGAGTAACATCTTACATGGTTTGTGTGATACAATCATTCGGTGTAGACTTGAAATGTTTCGTTATGATTATTTCAATAACTTGAAAATTTCTTTGATGTTAATAGTGTGTGAAAACGGCTATTGTCATCCTCTAAGAAAGTTTCAATGATTGAAATAAAGTTTAGAACACTTAACCATCATTGGATTATAAACATAGTATGCATTCTTGCATGTATGTGATCCATGACCGAAACTATAGTATGCATACTGTATGCATACCTGTTAGTTGTGAAATTCCGAGTACCTAAGTACACATACCCGTACGCGTACGGGAAAAGGGTTTGGGTACGTAAATTTCTGCTGTGTTGGGAAGTATGCGTACCCGTTTGCATACTGGCGAACCCAAACTCAGACCGGCTACTTTAAGTATGTGTACCCGTTTGCATACTTGAGTGGTTAAAGTTCTAAAATCGGTTTGTTCATGAACTAATACATTTATATAATAAGGAATGCATTCTTTGCAAACCGTGGCTATAATGTTCATGAATTGATTCGAGTGAATAAAACCGATTTTGCTTCAATTGTGTTCTTGTATACTTATATGCGAATATAGAAATTGAACAACTCTTTAACTAGTTTCATTTGAGTCATTTGAACTAGTTGTGGTTAAGATGGATAAGGTTTATATGAAAATGTTCATATAGCTAACCTCGATTAACTACTATTTAGCCAACCTAGTGTACACGTTTAGGTACGGTTACTCAAACCTAAATGAAGGTACTTTTCATTTGTGTATAAAAAGCTAAGTTCGATCTAACGGTTGAAAGATATTATCTTGAATCTAATCAGGTTTTCATCTAATGATGAATATTGAATGCTTTGTTACCAAGGTAACTAAGACTTCAAACCCTGATTTGAAAACTATATAAAGGAGAACTCTAGCAACTGGGAAACCTAATCCCCATACCTCCTGTGTGATACTAGTTGCGACTAGAGTTGATTCTCCTTTAACCTTAGGTTTTTCACGAAACCCTGTAGGTTAACGACTTAAAGACTTCATTCGGATTGTGAAGCCAGGCCCAACTATTTTCTCTGTAGTTTTGTGTTCTGATCTTGCCATGTTCTATCGTATTGAGTATTATCTTCTCTAAGATTTTCTCGAGATTGATTCTCCGATAGGCAAGATAAAAAATAGTCACAAACATCTTCGTCTCATCGTTTGTAATTCCACAATATCTTGTTTCGCTACCATACGATTAAGATTATTGTGAGGTGATTGATAATACTAGGATGTTCTTCAGGAATATAAGTCCGGTTTATCAATTGGTTCATGTGCACCTTGATTTATCAAAAGACGGAACAAAACTCGTTGGTATTTCTTTGGGAGACAAATTTATCTATTCCAATAGACTTTTCTGTGTGAGACAGATTTGTTTATCAAGTCTCCGACTTTGGGTCGTAGCAACTCTTGGTTGTAGGTGAGATCAGCTAAGGGAATAAAGTGTGTAGAATCCTGCTGGGGTTCAGAGATGTAAGGAGCACAATTATACCTTGATCAGTGTGAGATTGATTAGGGCTTAACTACATTCCAGTCTGAAGTTCATTGGTAGTAGGCTAGTGTCTGTAGCGGCTTAATACAGTGTGGTGTTCAACGCTGGACTAGGTCCCGGGGTTTTTCTGCATTTACGGTTTTCCTCGTTAATAAAATTCTGGTGTCTGTGTTATTTCTTTTCCGCATTATATTTTGTTATATAATAATATCACAGGTTATGCGTTAAGATCAATCAATTGTGAATCCAACCTTTGGTTGTTGATTATATTGATTGACACTTTAACATTGGTCTTTGGTACCGTTCAAGTTGTTTCACATAATAATCAGGCTCGCGGATTTCTATCTGTTTGATTTGCTGATTACATTGTGAAACAGAGATATAAACTCTTTGATATACTTTTCTCTAAATTGAGTCTGACTGTCTAGTTGATTCTCTTGGAAGTATATTAGAGTTTGTCTATTCAGATTGCCGAACGAAATATTGGGTGTGGTTGTTAGACCACCGCTTCTTCAATTGGTATCAGAGTAGGAAAACACGTTTAAGACCTCATAAGTCTGTGTTTGTAGCAATCTGATTTCTGTGGACCTAAGAAGTATCTCACAAATTACGCACATAGAGATGTCTTCCAAAGCTTCTTATTATGCCAAAAATCTTGGGTTTCCTCAAAGGATAACTCCTTAGTAGATTCTTCCGAATCCCAGGGGAAAAACAAGAAACTTGACATCGTATCAGAATCAGAAATGGAACTCACTAGATCGTTAAAAAAATCTGCTGATATCATTGATTTTCAAGATTCTAAAATTAAGAATCTTGAAGAAAAAAATGATCAGCTCATTTATGAATTCGAGAAATCTCTTGAAAGAGAACGTGAACTCTATTGCTTTATTGAATCTCTCTCTAACAATATCGAAAAATTGGTTCAAGAAACTACTCTACAGCGTGAAAAGATTAGTATGCTTGAAGATACTGTTAGAGAGGACTCAATTAGAGAAAAACGTTTAATCAAGGCCCATTCATCATAAATAAACAGTCATCATGTATAAAAAGAGAAAATTGTTACATCTCTTCGATGTGCCCAAGAACAGTGTAACACCTTGAAAAAGGAAAACTTTGTTTTGATGAGTAAGTCATCCTCTGTACCTCTTTCTGATATTCACAAGGCTTTACCAAGCGTAAAGAAAATTCCCTCCAAGGAATTACTCAATGTGAAGCACTTGCAAAATTCGCATGTGCCAGAAAAGGTTATGAGTCAAGGGAATTATTTTTCTAATCCATGATGATGTTCCTTTTGTGGGAAAAAGAATCATTATGCTCGTCATTGTTATACTAGAAAGAAACAAATTTCTGATCTTCATAAATTGTTTTTTTTTACAGTCAACGGAGTAAATCGTCTGACGACATCTACAGTGAATTTCTTTGCTACAGAAAACCAAAATTCTTATAAAAATGATCTCTCTTAAAGAAATCATCATAGGTTGTAAGTTCCTCTTAATGGTATAAACTCTTGTATCACTAATGAATACATTCTCCGTGGTTATAAGAATAAGTATGGCAAGTCTACGACTAGAGGATGGAAGTCCTTCAACTCTTCCCTTTTGTTAGAGCATTGCTCGGTCGAACTTGCAAGCGTTGCTATCTCAAGCTTGTTTATTAATGTTAGTGATCAAAACTATAAGTCTTGATTTCTAGTCTACTTATAGTGATGTCTCGGACTAGGATAGATTGTGTAGTTGAGCATTAGACTTCACGGCATTCATCAACTGAAGACGAAGAACTATTAAGGCGATCTTGTGGAACTTCATCAACAAAAGGTATGTGGAGACTGAAACTCATCTATCACTTGGAAAGTCTATTTCTAATCTATCTCCTATGTTGAGACAAAGGTCGTTTATGGTTTTCGATTATACACATTTGAGATTTCGAGCTGAGATTAACTCGCTTACATATTTCTCGGAATATGTGTTGGTAAGCTTTCGCTTCAACCAAGTTCATCTTATATTCTTGACGAAAGTCAAAAGATGATCATGTGAAAATCGCCGAGTAAAATCTTACATGGTTTGTGTGATACAATCATATGATGTAGACTTTGAATGTTTCGTTATGATTATTTCAATATCTTGAAAATTGCTTTGATGCTAATAGTGTGAGAAAACGGCTATTGTCATCCTCTAAGAAAGTTTCAATGATTGAAATAGAGTTTAGAATACTTAACCATCATTGGATTATAAACATAGTGTGCATTTTTGCATGTATGTGATCCATGGCCGGAACTAAAGTATGCATACCCGTATGCGTACTTGTAGTTGTGAAATTCCGTGTACCAAGTACACATACCGGTACGCATACTTCCGTAAGGTATAGGTCCGGGAATTTCTGCTGGGTTTTGGAAGTGTACTTAAGTATGCATACCCGTTCGCATACTGGCGAACCCAAACTCAGACCGGCTACTTAAGTATGCATACCCGTTTGCATACTTGAGTGGTTAAAGTTCTAGAATCGGTTTGTTCATGAACTAATATATACATTTATATATTAAGGAATGCATTCTTTGCAAACAGTGGCTATAATGTTCATGAATTGATTCGAGTGAATCAAACCAATTTTGCTTCGATTGTGTTCTTGTATACTTCTATGAGAATATAGCAATTGAACAACTCTTTAACTAGTTTCATTTGAGTCATTTGAACTAGTTATGGTTAAGATGAATATGGTTGATATGAGAGTGTTCATATAGCTAACCTCGGTTAACTACGGTTGAGCCAACATGGTGTACACGTTTAGGTATGGTTATATAAACCTAAATGAGGGTACATTTCATTTGTGTATAACAAGCTAAGTTCGATCTAATGGTTGAAAGATATTATCTTGAATCTAATCAGATTTTCATCTAATGGTGAATATTGAATGCTTTGTTACCAAGGTAACTTAGATTGCAAACCCTGATTTGAAAACTATATAAAGGAGAACTCTAGCAACTGGGAAACCTAATCCCCACACCTCCTGTGTGATACTAGTTGTATAAGCTAGTGTCGATTCTCCTTTAACCTTAGGGTTTTCACGAAACCCTGTAGGTTAACGACTTAGAGACTTCATTGGGATTGTGAAGCCAGACCCAGCTATTTTCTCTGTAGTTGTGTGATCTGATCTTGCTGTTTCTATCGTATTTGAGTACTATCTTCTTTAAAATTGGCTCGAGATTTATTCTCCGATAGGCAAGATAAAAAGTAGTCACAAACATCTTCGTCTCATCATTTGTGATTCCACAATATCTTGTTTCGCTACCCAATGATTAAGATTATTGTTAGGAGATTGATAATACTAGGCTGTTCTTCAGGAATATAAGTCCGGTTTATCAATTGGTTCCTGTGCACCTTAATTTATCGAAAGACGGAACAAAACTCGTAGGTATTTCTGTGGGAGACATATTTATCTATTCCAATAGACTTTTCTGTGTGAGACAGATTTGTTTATCAAGTCTCTGACTTTGGGTCGTAGAAACTCTTAGTTGTGGGTGAGATCAGCTAAGGGAATCAAGTGCGTAGTATCCTGCTGGGATCAGAGATGGAAGGAGCGTAACTGTACCTTGAATCAGTGTGAGATTGATTAGGGTTCATCTACAGTCCAGTCTGAAGTTCATTGGTAGTAGGCTAGTGTCTGTAGCGGCTTAATACAGTGTGGTGTTCAAATCTGGACTAGGTCCCGGGGGTTTTCTGCATTTGCGGTTTTCCTCGTTAACAAAATTATGGTGTCTGTGTTATTTCTTTTCCGCATTATATTTTGTTATATAATTGAAATATCACAAGTTGTGCGTTGAATCAAACAATTGGGAAATCCAACCTTTGGTTGTTGATTGAAATTGATTGTTCTTTGAACATTGGTCTTTGGTACCGTTCAAGTTATTCATCTTATATTCAATCGGGATCGCAAATTCCTATTTGCTGATTGCGGATTGAATTAAGAGATAGAGATATAAAACTCTTTGATATAATTTTCTCTAGATTGAGTCGGATTGTCTAGTTGATTCTCTTGAAAGTATATTGGAGTTTGTCTATTCTGATTGCCAAACGAATTATTTGGTGTGGTTTTTGTACCCCCACTTTTTCAATTGGTATCAGAGAAGGAAAACACATTAAAGACCCTATAAGTCTGTGTTTGTAGCGATCTGAATATGGACAGAATTGCTATCTCTGATAAACGCATCACCAAAAATAAAAGTTTTATTTCTATGAAATCTATTTAAGAGAAAGATTTGTCGATCTTGAAAATAGATGAACCTAGTGTTCCAACTAAACAGACTTTCATTGACAAGTGTTACCCGGTTTACCTTACTGACGAGTCTGTCTCTGAAGTTGAAAGGGAAGCAGCCAAAGAGAGTGCAGTGATTCTAAAAATTGTTAGAATCCAGGCTGATGATTTCAACCGGTTGAAACACAAAGTCAATGCTCTTGTTGGTATGGTAAATGGACGTGACTCTCTTCTAAAGGTCCTTCGAGAGGAAAATCTCAAAGAGGATGCTTTGGAAACTGAACTTCTTTTGAGTAAGCTCCCTATTCAAGAATGTTCCAAAGAGTCCACTATACCAACTGCTTCTGATTTAACTGGAAAAATTTCTGTTACAGAAGCAAAATCGAAATCCCTTCTTGTAGGAAAAGATGTGCCTGTGACTTTCTCTAATCAAGGAATATCCACATCGTATGGAAGGAAGATATCTCCCAACGATGGTTTTAAGACTGTTCTATCTAATCACTCAGGTGATCAGAAAGTGTGTCTCTTTTGTGATTCAAAAGGACATGTTGAACAAAAGAGGAAATCAAGGTTGAATGACAATTCTATGTTCGTCTTCAACACACCTTAGATTTAATTCTCAAAGGTGTAACTGACATTCGTATGTCTAGACCAATTGGTTTTAGTACTCACCCTGTGTACCCTACCAAGAAAGTCAGTTCGATATGTTCCTCAAATATTTAGTTGCGAAACAGTCTTCCTAAACCATTTCGTCCAAGAAGAACTCATGGATCTTCTTCAATCAAAAAGGGAGATAAGGTTGTTCTTTATGTGAAAAAGGTACCATAAGAATGAGGCAAAAAGGAAGAGATGGAAGACTATCTAAAAATGATAATTGAAGGGTGTAAAGAAATTATTAACAGACTGTTTATTCCCTCTAGTCAAGTTTCTTCAGGTAAGAACAAAAACTATGCATCATATTTTGATGATAGTAAATTTTATGATAACTTTTCACATCATAATGGGTTTCCTCCAAAGATCAGGAGAAAGAGGTTTAATCGAAAGCAACGTTCATTTGATGATCTCAAGGCTCATACTTGTGTTAAGTAATCACAAGGTTGAAATCTTACTCACAAAAATCCTGGTTGAGTAAGATATGGTCAGGTATACTTATGGCAAAGTGTCTTCTGACTATCTAGCTACTTTCTTATCGTTCTTAGCTGGATTATCATTCACAAACATTTTGGCATAAGCAGTTTGTGTTTTGTCAAGCATTTGTCTTTTATTCTTTTGTGTGTCAAAAATTGCTATTCTTATGCTCTAAATTTTTCTCCTGTGAGAATATAAAATTTATTGAGCTAAGGCTTGTGAATTGTTTTCACTCAGCAAAACACTGCTTTGCAAATTGTATCCTTGGATTGCATCCATCTTTACTGGTTCTTTTCTTATGGGCCAAGATTCCATTCTTACGGGTACACGAGTTACATGTCATGGTCCATTCTTGGAAACCCTAAAATTTGGTTCCTTGTGAATCTATTTAAATACCAAAACCTTTTTGCTTGAGTACGCTTACTCCAGGTTGTTTTGTCAAAAAAAAAAAAGAAAAAAGGCATCCCCTTCGGGAACTTGTAACTTTGCAAAAGGTTTTCTTGATAAGGGTTGTGGTTTCAAAGAAGAGGAGAAAAGAACTCTCGTGGAGTTAATGACACCTCTCCTCAATCTCCTGAATATTTATTCAGACAGTGAGGATGATGAAGAGATTTCTGCTGAAGTTGTTCAAGATTTTATCGGTCAGTGTAACGATGCAAAACTGCTTCTTATTTCCTTAAAAAATCTTGATATGTTAAGAACTGAGTTGAAAAAGGTTAACTCTGACCTTGCTTTCATGAAAACACATTTTAAGGATCGTCTCAAGAAGAATATCTCTTCCAGAGATGCAGTCGATACCATATGTCACAAGCTCGAAGGTCTTGAAACCCATGAAGCTTCCGTACATGAATGTTGATTTCATCTTGTGATCAGTTTCTTTTGGTCTTAGATTTATTTGGCTTTTTATTTTTATCTAGTAAAACTTCTTATGAGAATTTATTCTTGTGTTTTTAAGAAGGATAACTAGGGTTTGGAATAGCCATTATTGTGAGTACACATAGCTATTGCCAACGTTTTCATCTTGCAATGTTTTTAGATTTATTTGTTTAAATTCTAAAGTTGATTTGGAAGATGATTTTTGCAGTATTAATCTTTATGGTTTTATATATTGCAAATTGTTATGGGATATGTTGTTTACGTTCGTGAACCTTGATTGTCCCATATTTGTTCAAAAGTTAACTCTATTATATGTTGGTATGAAAGTATTGATGAAAGATAGAATGAACTTTTGACTACAAAAGTTAAGCCTTTTATGTCATTATGCAAATATTGATGGAAGAAAGGATGAACTTTTTGATATAATTTTGATAGTGGTAAGAATGAGGTTCGTAAGACTTGTGAAAGCAATTGAATTTAGACTTATTTAAACTAAAAGTAGAGAAAATTTAAATCCAAATTTGTTTTTTTTTTTTAGAGTGAAAATAACCAAGACACTAGATTCCACTATTACACATAAATAAATGATGATAAAAATTCCAAAACTCTAATTATTTTTTAAAAATCTCTTTTTCTTAATTCACAAATTATCAAGCATATTCTCAAACATTAATTGTATCCCTTAAGCATAGATTATCTAACCAAAGCATAACCTATCTAATTGAATCACAACTAATTAGGAAAAATTATGCAAACAATTAAAATTCTACAAAGTAGTGATTGAGTGAATTATAAAATACAAATTAGAGAAAAATAGAATAGTTACCAATTATTCATGCATAAATAGCTTCCTCCGTGCCTTGATTACGCGAGAATTAGC
>JAJJMB010007708.1:9835791-10023240 GCA_023531105.1 Papaver atlanticum
ATTATCATGGAAACATGCTCAAAATTCATCTTTATTAATGCTCAAAATTGGTTCACAAATGATGAAATGGGAGAAAAATGAATAAAACCGGGTTTTGTAACACTTATATTTGTTACAAAATCAATTGTTACAGAAAATGATAAAGGAATACCGTCGCTGGAACTGTTGAAGAACGACGGTCTTTAAGGGTCTTATGTTCTTCGTACCTTCTTCACCAGCGGAAAAATGGTTTTTTCCTGTAACTTTTTTTCTCGATTTTTTGTACTCTAAACGTCTCCCTATTCTCCCCCTAAACTCTTTATCCCTTCTTTGAGTCTCCTAAACCCTTTATATAGTCACAGGATCAAGAATAATATCGTAATAACCCAAAAATCTTCTCGATATCCAACCATTAACTCATGAATATTTTCTTTTATGTTTTAGGTTCTTACGCATCTTTTCGACGTATACACGCTCCAGAACTTCCTTGTTTGACTCCTCCACACTTCTGCAGCAACCAAACTCCATCACAACTCAATCCATGCACGTTCAAACACGTTGTATTCCGAGGTTGAATATTTTCTTCCCGACGAAAATTCATCCCAACTGAACGCATTAGAACACTCATACCACCATTGTTTAGGCATATCACGTTCATCCCAATCAAAATCAATGATTGAATCTCACTAAAACTCCTTCAAAAATCCAACAGAAAATTCTGCAGAAAAATGAATTTTTTTCCCGCCAAAATTATTTTTCAAACGATGAAGGTGAAGTGCCCTGAATCCAAAACGCGGGTGCCTTTAACAGCTCGGCTGCCTTGGGGGCGCCCTTATCTATTTGTAGGGTGCCTTTAGTAATTTTGGTGGGTGCCTGTAACACTTTTTCTAAGGTGTTTTCAACATTTTTTCGGGGTTCCTCCGGTGTATTTCTGGGGTGCTTCCGGTGCATTTCTGGGGTGCCTTTAGTACTCTATCCTGGGGTGTAAAGCACCACTTTACGAGCCAATTTCGTCGCAAGAGCTTATTTCTCTAAAAATACCTACAAAGACATAAAACACCATAATAAGTACAAAAATGGGTACTAATAATATATACAATAGAGATGAAAATAGACACATAAATGCGTCTATCACTTTTGTTTACAAAGATTAAGTCTATTATATGTCATTGTGCAAATAGTGATGAAAAATAGAATGAATCTTTGATTATTCCGCAGTATTGGTCTTTCCCTGATCCACATCTTTGTATATACTGTGTTGCTCTGTAAGTTCACTTATGTTGAGCATGACCAATTGAATTGATCATTTTCCTTATGGTTAATTCGATTGATATTTTTGGATACAAATTCATGTTTCATGTGATTTGTTAATATCCAAAGAAATCCTTATTTTCTTGTAAAAGTAAGGTCGCTCTTGTTGTTCTTTCGGGAATGACATTTTATGGGGGAGAGTTCTTAATTGAACTTGTGCTTAATTGCTAAATTTTTGTGGGGAGTGCGGCTGTGGAATATTGTAGGGGTTTTCTTGTATCTTTATAAACTCCTTGATGAATGCATTTAGTTTCGGTTATTTGATGGCATCTAAACAAGTTTATATGTTGTTCTCTTTTGGTCATGAAGTATCTCTATGGAAATTTCATGAGGATCCCACTAGTTTTCGTACCTTTGCCAATTTATATTGACAAAAAGGGGGAGAATTAATGTGTAGTTCACACTACAAATACATATGGTTTACGGATCATTATGTAAGGGGGAGTGGTTTTCATGTGAGATGAAGTATTGACTAAGGGTGAGTGATACATATCACCATAGTATTATTGTCAAAGTTGGGATACAATTAAACTTTGATGTTGTATAATGATACTATGACACTGTATAACAATGATTGAGAGCAACTGTTTTCTCATTGTTATTGTTACGGATCTTTAACAACAATGATGCGGAATTGAACACATTTGGAATCATTGGAATACTTGGAAGTGACAAAAATTTCGAGTAACGTTGAAGAATCAAGGAGATCAAGCATTTGGATGAGAAGCTACAAAGTTTATTTATTTTGTAATCCATATGTATTGATAGTTTTGTCACTAAAATTGACAAAGGGGAAGATTGTTAGAGCACTGCTCAGTCGAACTCGCAAGCGTTGCTATCTCAAGCTTGTTTCTCAATGTTAGTGATCAAAACTATAAGTCTTGATTTCTAGTCTACTTATAGTGATGTCTCGGACTAGGATAGATTGTGTAGTTGAGCATTAGACTTCACGACGTTCATCAATCGAAGACGAAGAACTACTAAGGCGAGCTTGTGGAACTTCATAAACAAAACGTATGTGGAGACTGAAACTCATCTATCACCTGGAAAGTCTATTTCTACTCTATCTCCTATGTTGAGACAAAGGTCGTTTATGGTTTTCGATTATACACATTTGAGATTTCGAGCTGAGATTAACTCACTTACATATTTCTCAGAATATGTGTTGGTAAGCTTTCGCTTCAACCAAGTTCATCTTATATTCTTGACGAAAGTCAATAGATGATTATGTGAAAATCGCCGAGTAACATCTTACAGGGTTTGTGTGATACAATCATTTGATGTAGACTTGGAATGTTTCGTTATGATTATTTCAATATCTTGAAAATTGCTTTGATGCTAATAGTGTGTGAAAACGTCTATTATCATCCTCTAAGAAAGTTTCAATGATTGAAATAGAGTTTAGAATACTTAACCATCATTGGATTATAAGCATAGTGTGCATTCTTGCATGTATGTGATCCATGACCGGAACTAAAGTATGCATACCCGTATGCGTACTTGTAGTTGTGAAATTCCGTGTACCAAGTACACATACCGGTATGCATACTTTCATAAGGTATAGGTACGGGAATTTCTGCTGGGTTTTGGAAGTGTACTTAAGTATGTGTACCCGTTCGCATACTGGAGAACCTAAACTCAGATCGACTACTTAAGCATGCATACCCGTTTGCATACTTTAGTGGTTAAAGTTATAGAATTGGTTTGTTCATTAACTAATATATACATTTATATATTAAGGAATGCATTCTTTGCAAACCGTGGCTATAATGTTCATGAATTGATTCGAGTGAATTAAACCAATTTTGCTTCGATTGTGTTCTTGTATACTTCTATGAGAATATAGCAATTGAATAACTCTTTAACTAGTTTCATTTGAGTCATTTGAACTAGTTATGGTTAAGATGAATATGGTTGATATGAGAGTGTTCATATAGCTAACCTCGGTTAACTACGGTTGAGCCAACATGGTGTACACATTTAGGTATGATTACATAAACCTAAATGAGGGTACATTTCATTTGTGTATAACAATCTAAGTTCAATCTAACGGTTGAAAGATATTATCTTGAATATAATCAGGTTTTCATCTAACGGTGAATATTGAATGCTTTGTTACCAAAGTAACTTAGATTGCAAACCCTGATTTGAAAACTATATAAAGGAGAACTCTAGCAACTGGGAAACCTAATCCCCACACCTCCTATGTGATACTAGTTGTATAAGCTAGAGTCGATTTTCCTTTAACCTTAGTTTAATCTCGAAACCCTGTAGGTTAACGACTTAAAGACTTCATTGGGATTGTGAAGACAGACCCAACTATTTTCTCTGTAATTGCGTGATCTGATCTTGCTGTTTCTATCGTATTTGAGTACTATCTTCTTTAAGATTGGCTCGAGATTTATTCTCCGATAGGCAAGATAAAAAGTAGTCACAGACATCTTCGTCTCATCGTTTGTGATTCCACAATATCTTGTTTCGCTACCATACGATTAAGATTATTGTGAGGTGATTGATAATACTAGGTTGTTATTCGGGAATATAAGTCCGGTTTATCAATAGGTTCCTTTGCACCTTGATTCATCAAAAGACGGAACAAAACTCGTAGGTACGTATTTCTGTGGGAGATAGATTTATCTAATCCAATAGACTTTTCTGTGTGAGACAGATTGGTTTATCAAGTCTTCGACTTTGGGTCGTAGCAATTCTTGGTTGTGGGTGAGATCAGCTAAGGGAATCAAGTGCGTAGAATCCTGTTGGGGTTCAGAGACTTAAGGAGCGCAACTGTACCTTTTGTTAGTGTGAGATTTATTAGGGATCAACTACATTCCAGTCCGAAGTTCAATGGTAGTAGGCTAGTGTCTGTTGCGTCTTAATACAGTATGGTGTTCAAAGCTGGACTAGGTCCCGGGGTTTTTCTTCATTTGCGGTTTTCCTCGTTAACAAAATTATGGTGTCTGTGTTATTTATTTTCCGCATTATATTTTGTTATATAATAGAAATATCACAAGTTGTACGTTAAGATCAATCAATTGTGAATCCAATCTTTGGTTGTTGATTATATTGATTGACACTTGAACATTGGTCTTTGGTACCGTTCAAGTTGTTTCACATAATAATCAGGCTCGCGGATTTCTATCTGTTTGATTTGCTGATTACATTGTGAAACAGAGATATAAACTCTTTGATGTACTTTTCTCTAGATTGAGTCTGACTGTCTAGTTAATTCTCTTGAAAGTATATTGGAGTTTGTCTATTCAGATTGCCGAATGAAATATTGGGTGTGGTTGTTAGACCCCCTCTTTTTCACTATATCCTTGATTACATCTTGTTCCCAGGACGTATGTTCTTTGAATTCGAACCCGTGTAGTCTTGATCTTCCATTGAATAGATTGCAAATGTCTTTTGTTCAAGACATTCTATATGTCCCCTTAAGGTATCAGTCCCCTTTTGAAAATGTTTTTCTAAACACTTATCAAGGTATACCTTTCGACATGTCTCTTTAAGAAGCTCTTTTATAAGGATCTTATTCCTTATTTGTGAATGTTCCAGCGATTGAGTAAGATATTCACACTCTGAAGTTTGTTGATGTACTTCGTTGCACAAAGCCAATTTTTGTTCCAAATAATCTGCTAGATTATTTTGAAGACTGAGTGTTTCTCTCTTTCCTTCACAGATTCTTACATTTAATCGAAAAATAAGTTCTAGGACATCATCCAGGCTATCAATGGTTTTTCCTGCTTCTGAATAGTTTTCAACATGTTTGAAAAACTTGTCTAACATTTTGCGAAATTCACAATTTGGGCAGGACGGTGAATCAAATTTATTTTCTCTTCTTGGAATAAAAACAGAAGATTTTTCACCAGTGATTGGAGTCGGATCCAAAACATGTTCCTTTAGTTTTGGATACATTTTTTTTCTGATCATGATCATGATTCTCAATCAAGTTATCAGTCTTAGACTTTCTTCTTGATTTTCAAAAAGATTACGAGACCAATTTCCATTGACCTTTTCTGAGACCTTATTCTCAACATCTTGATGTACGTTAACTGATTCCTTCATAAGTTTAGCTTTGCTTTTCTTATTTTGACTAATATCTTATAGGTTGGATCGCACCAAACACATATTGTTAGATCTTTTCGTGTTTGCCTGCTCTGATACCAATTGAAAAAACGAGGGTACCCAAATACCCCACAATCTTTAAAATATCCACCTATAAGTCCTCTTACCGAAAGTGATTGTCTATGAACAAAGTCGAGACAATACTACAAATCGGTATTCACACTTTGTGTGATCATCTATGGATACGAGATCGAGACAATACAAAAATCAAAGTGTGATTACTTGATAATAGGTTCAGACTTAACCAAACTTTATAGGATCACTATCAAGTAATACGGAGTTAACGTTTGTGTATTTTACTTTTAATTATAATAAACAATTATAATTGCGGAAATAGAAAAGTAAAAGACACGGCAAGATTTTGTTAACGAGGAAACCGCATATGCAGAAAAACCCCGGGACCAAGTCCAGAATTGAATACTCCCAGAATTAAGCCGCTATACAAAATCTAAACCAACTTCGTATAGTTGAGACCAAGCAATTAAACCTAGTTCACTTAGTTTCTTCAGTATCCCTGCGCTTCTGACATTCAATAAGTGCACGCACTGGAACAATTCCTTTGGATCGTATTCCAAACAGTAAAGGAACAACAAATCTGTTTGGTAACAACTTTATTGATTTTTTCCAGATAAAGATATCTCAAGTCATATGAAAAGGCTCTTCCGTTTAAACTAATAAACTCCTTTGCTTGTTTAGATCAATCTATCCAACAACTACCAAAGTAGCAGAGTTTAGATTTGCACTTAATCAATATAGAATCCAACAAGAAACTATAAAGCGATGCCAATCTCACGCAACTAATCAATCGAATAAATCCGATTCTAGTTGGATCCCATCCGATCAAGGTTTGTGCTGCACAAAGATATGAGAAACCAATAAGAAATCTTCTTCGTCTTTAAATCTTCTTTAATCTTCAATTAAACCTGCACAACACCACTTGAGTATCTTGTGATCAATCACCCACAGAACGGAGTCTGTTAACAATGGATTATCACAAGATGTCTTTAAATCTACAAACAGTTCTAAAGATCCCGATGACACTTCGATCTACTTTGAGTGAATCTTATATGAGAAGAGAAGAGAAGATTCCCAAGAATAAATAAACTAGGTCCAATCAAAGTTCAACAACCGTTAGTCAATCAAATCAATCGAAACCTAATAATCTGTAATTATCTAGTTTCCCACCAACGGTACTCGTAGAGCTTCTTGATCTCATAGAAGTCTTTAAACGAGCAGTCGTAAGAGATTTCTCCTAATTAGGGTACTTTCCTCTCCGGATAGACGACTCCACCAGAAACAACAAAAAGATGAAGTTTGCCTGGCTCTTAGGATAGTTTGCTCGAAATGCAAACTTAGGTATTTATAGACCAAGGATGTTTGGACACCAAGGAATTTCCAAAACCGAATATTCTCAAGATATGCAATAAATTCCCAAATCGGTTTTCATAATTCCTTGAAATGCTTTGTCCAATATTTTCCGAAATCTCTCAATAGAAAATCTCTAATTAGTAAATGCACATTACTAATTTTTATTTTCTAGAGATATGCATTTAATTGCTGGTAATTAAAGCATATAAAACTAACAACCTTAATTAAAAGATTCTTAATTTGTTTCGGACCGGGATCTCCTTGAGTAATTAAGGAATATCTTTAAACAATAAAAGATAAGAGTTACTGTTCGTGTTCAAAGTATGTTGACATCTTTTCTTTGTAAATCCTCTTTCATATTTACAATCTTGGAATCGATTATACCACACTTCCAAACAAGTTTAGAATTGGTTCATCTGTATTCCAAGACAACTATGTGATTGATCAAGTATCAAATCACAATCATGGGTTCAATCGGTTCTACCAATCACAAGGATCGATTCTACCTCAATATGGATTACTTGTGATCGAACACACAAGTTACCAGGATTGGTTACGTCAATTACCAGGACCGGTTACCATTTTCTCATGGTATTGCTTGTGATCGGTTACACAAGTCACTAGGATCGGTTATACCAATTACCAGGATCAGTTACACCAATTAATAGGACCGGTTACACAAATTACAAGGATCGATTACACGATTCTTTTTTGATCAGTCACATCAATTACTAGGATTGGTCACACCAATTACAAATATCGATCATATCATCTCAGGTGATTACTTAGGATCGGTTACACTAATTCATAAAAACCAGTCATACCAAATCATAAGTCAGGCACTGTGATTAGTTATACCAAGATACATAACAAGTTATGATGGGTTCTACTAACTCACATATATTGGTAATCCAAAGATATGCAATGAATAACAATACCAATAAGCCTAGCGGTTTCCCTTTCGATTCATAAAACAAGTTCATGAATGTACTTCCTTTAAACAAATGTAAACATTGTTTCCTAGGATGAAATCTTCAACTTTACCCATACACATAATCACAATAGCATTCATACGATTATGTCGATGTCATATATACGAAGTTCAAAAGATAAGCGTTATACTTCGTATTCTTATTCCTAATACTATTATCATGTGATCATGTCTCACTACTAGAGTATAATCATTCATAGCTTCGCAGTTATGTTTTCAATATAACACGACTTGAAAGATACGTTAGGAATGAAACAGTTCAAGTCAATATTACTAACCTCAAGAGGAAGGATGATGTCGTCGTTGTAGCTTGTTACTTCTTCACATTCTTCAGGTCTTCGAGTAATACTTGTATGTCTCATAATCCTAGATTTTCTAGTCTAACCTATACGAAGTTGTCTCTAGTACATAATCAAGCGACTCTTAGATGAGTTTTGATTCATTAAAATATGACAACCAAACTTGACATACCAACGCTTGGTGGGTTCAACCGAGCCATGCTATAACACACAGTATTATTACACAGCATCAAAGTCCAATTGTATCACAATTTTGACAACAATACTATGATGATATGTATCACTCCCCCTTAGTCAATACTTCATCTCACATGAAAACCACTCCCCTTTACATAATGATTATGTATTTGTAGTGTGAACTACACATTAATTCTCCTCCTTTTTGTCAATATAATTTGGCAAAGGTACGAAAACTAGTGGGATCATTATGAAATTCTCATAGAGATACTTCATGACTAAAACAAACATATCAACTTTGTTTCGATGATTTCACATAGTCGAAACTTAGTGTATTCATCAGGAGTTTATAAAGATACAAGAAAACTCCTACAATATTCCACAGCCGCACTCCCCACAAAGATTTGGCAATTAAGCACAAGTTCAATTAAGAACTCTCCCCCATATAATGTCATTCCTGAAAGAACAACAAGAGCGACCTTACTTTTACAAGAAAAGAAGGATTTCTTTGAAAACTTTGATCCCTAACAGACCTTTTATCTACAAAGAAACAAATGCGAAATTTAACCAACACTATACTGATGTTCAAAGACATGATTTCCCAATAGATATAAATGAGTCCAGGGACAAAAAGGCTAAAAAACTAATGAACCAAAACAACACCAATAGACTGCCGTAAGTGTTGAAACGTAGCAGTATCTAAAGGTTTGGTGAGAATATCAGCCAATTGTTGTTCTGAAGGAACAAACTCCATATTGATGATACCATTTTCATATAGATCTCTAATAAAATGATACCTTATGTCAATGTGCTTAGTTCTTGAGTGCTCAACAGGATTCTAAGTGATGCGAATCGCACTTGAGTTATCACTAAAGATCTTCATTATACCAGTGTCAATTCCATAATCAGCAAGCATTTTCATCCATAGAAGTTGAGTACAACATGAACCTGTAGCAATGTATTCTGCTTCTAATGTAGACAGGGATTGTGAGTTTTGTTTCTTTTTCTTTCTTCCACACAACCTTCCCAAGCTGCATCTGAATAGGCATTAAGATCAGTGTTAGTATCAAAAGTATAAGATAGATCATACCCGAGAGTGTGTTTGATATATCGCATGATCCTCTTTGCAGTTGTAAGATGAGATTCCTTTGGATTAGCCTGAAATCTGGCACAACAACCAACACTAAAAGCAATATCAGGTTTAGTAGCTGTAAGATATAAGAGGCTTCCAATGATAGATCGATAAAGCTTTTGATCCACATTTACTCCTTTCTCATCTCGATGCAGTTTACCAGTAGTGGGAATAAGCGTCAGTTTTGGAGATGACTTATCAAGAAAGAACCTTGTTACAAGATCCTTAGCATATTTTTATTGAGATAAGTAAATTCCATCCTTATGTTGTTGAATCTGTAATCCTAAAAAGAATTTTAATTCACCAACATTGCTCATTTCAAACTCCTTACCAAAAGAGACTTGAAAATCTTTTGCAAGTTTCTAAGAAGTCGATCCATAGATGATATCATCTACATAAACTTGAGCAATGACAACATCTTTCCCACTCCACTTGGTAAATAACGTTTTATCAGCTCCACCTCTTGAAAAACCTTTCCTGAGAAGAGAAGTAGTTAGTTTTTCGAACCAGGCACGAGGTGCATGTTTTAACCCATACAATTCCTTTTTGAGATTGAGGACATGATCTGGGAAATTAGGGTTTTCAAAACCCTTCGGTTGAGCAACATAGACTCTTCCTTTAAATTTCCGTTTAGGATCGCGGATTTAATGTCCATTTAAAACAGATTCACCTTAAGGAAACAAGCATGAGATAATAGTAACCGAATGGACTCAAGGCGTGCCACAGGAGCAAAGGTTTCGTCAAATTCGATCACTTCAATCTGTGAGTATCCCTGAGTGACAAGTCTGGCCTTGTTTCTGAAAATGGTGCCAAATTCATCAGACTTGTTCTTGAATATCCATTTGGTACCAACAATATTGATATTGGAGGGACAAGGTACGAGCTCCCATACATCTTGTCTTTGAAATTGATTTAACTCTTCATGCATTGCGTTCACCCAAAAGGGATCGCTAAGAGTTTCATCAATATTTCTAGGTTCTACTTGCGAAAGATAACAACCAAAATTACAAATATTTTAAAGTTGTCCTCTTGTCTTAGCTGTAGAATCTTTTCCTCCAATAATACTGTTAGTATCATGATTCCTTTGAACCCAGAGGTGTCGCGGAGGAACTCTTTCTTGTTCAACAGAAATGGTCTGATCTGTGCTCTTCTCCTCGTCACTAGAAGTATCAGGATCAACGACTTTAAGAACAACTTCAACTGATTCTAGGACTTCCTTGACTTTCTCAATTGTCTCGGTTGGAGGCAATTCAGCAGGAGGGCTATCATGACAAAAATTGCTCAGATCATCAATGATGACATTTGCATATTCCATCATAATTTGGGTTTTGAGATTAAATACTCGAAAACCACGACTATCAGATGCATAGCCAAGAAACATACCTTTATCGCTTTTGGAATCAAATTTCCCTTTCTGTTCTCGATCTTTCAGAATGTAGCACTTACTTCCAAAAACTCTGAGATAATTTAAGTTGGGCTTCCTACCGTACCACAACTCATAAGGAGTGTTCAGGGTTTTTGACCATAGGTATACACGGTTGATCAAATAATATGCTGTGAAAACAACTTCTCCCCAAAACCTTAACGGTAAGTTCTTGTTATAGAGCATTACCCTGGCCATTTCCTGAATGTTCCTATTCTTCCTTTCTGCAACTCCATTAGCTTGAGGAGTAATGGGTGGTGAGTATTGTTGAATACTCCCCGGTTTTTCACAAAATTCAAACACCTTAGTGTCCTTGAATTCACATCCATGGTCGCTTCTAATTTTCTTTAGCTTGCGACCTTGTTCATTCTGGATTCTATTAACAATAATCTTGAATTCACCAAGGGTTTCATTTTTATGATCTAAAAATGCCACCCAGGTGAATCTGGTGTAGTCATCTACCATAACTAAAGCATACTTCTTCCCAGCAACCGTAGGTTGTTGAATAGGGCCGAAGAGATCCATATGAATTAAATAAAGTGGAGCTTTAGTGAGAATATCTCTAGATGATTTATGTGGAACTTTTGTTTGTTTACCCTTTTGAAATGCACCACATACACCATCTGTTAGAGCACTTCTCGGTCAAACTCGTAAGCGTTGCTATCTCAAGCTTGTTGTCAAGTTTAGTTGCCAAAACTATAAGTCTTGATTTCTAGTCTACTTATAGCTAAGTGTCGGATTAGGATAGAAAGAGTAGTTGAGCATTAGACTTCATGGCGTTCATCGATTTAAGATGAAGAACTACTAAGGGGAGCTTGTGGAACTTCATCAACAAAAGTGTATGTGGAGACTTGAACTCATCTATCACTCAAAAGTCTATCTACTCTATCTCCTATTTGAGACAAAAGTCGTATAGCTATATAGACTTTGATTTTACACATTTGATATTTCGAGCTGAGTTTAACTCGCTTACATATTTCTCGAAATATGGTAAGCTTTTACTTTAACCAAGTTCATCTTATATTCTTGACGAAAGTCAAAAGATGATCATGTGAAAATCGTCTGGTAAAATCTTACATGACTTGTGTGAGACAATCATTTGATGTAGACTCGGAATGTTTCGTATTGATCATTCGATCACTTGAAAATTGCTTCGAATCTAATAGTTTGTGTGATAAAGCTATTGTCGTCTTCTGAGAATGTTTCAATGATTGAAATGGGAGTTTAGAACACTTAACCATAATTGGATTATGAGCACAATATGTGTACTTGCATATGTGTTAATCCAAGACTGGAATGTAGTATGCATACCCGTATGCGTACTGGCGAGGTAAAATAAAGTCCGGGAGATAGAGTATGCGTACCTGTACGCGTACTGGAGAAGTCAGTTGAAGTCCGGGTACTATAGTATGCATACCCGTACACGTACTGGATTAAACTTAAACTTGGAAGTGTACGACAATATGCGTACCCGTTTGCATACTGGCGAACACAGTCCAAGTCCGGCTATGTTCTAAAATCGGTTTGTTCATGAACTAATACATTTATATAATAAGGAATGCAATCTTTTGCAAACCGTGGCTATAATGTTGATGAATCGATTCGAGTAAATCAAAATCGATTTTGATTCAATTGTGTCTTGTATACTTCTATGAGAATATAAACAATTGAACAACTCTAGAACTAATTTCATTTGAGTCATTTGAACTAGTTATGGTTAAGATGAATAAGGTTGATATGAAAGTGTTCATATGGCTAACTTTGGTTAACTATTGCTGAGCCAACAAGGTGTACACGTTTAAGTACAGTTACTCATATCTAAATGAAGTCACTTTTCATTTGTGTGTAACAAGCTAAGTTCGATCTAAAGGTTAAAAGATATTAGCTTGAGTCTAATCAGGTTTTTATCTAATGGTGAATATTAAATGCTTTGTTACCAAGGTAACATTGATTGCAAACCCTGATTTAAAGAATATATAAGGGAGAACTCTAGCAACTGGGAAACCTAATCCCCACACGTCCTATGTGATACTAGTTGCGACTAGAGTCGATTCTCCTTTAACCTTAGGTTTTTCATGAAACCCTATAGGTTAACGACTTGAATACTTCATTAGATTGTGAAGCCAGACCCAACTATTTTCTATGTAGTTGCGTGTTCTGATCTTGCTGTTTTCTATCGTATTGAGTACTATCTTCTCTAAGATTTGCTCGATATTTATTCTCCGATAAGCAAGATCAAAAGTAGTCACAAACATCTTCGTCTCATCGTTTGTGATTCCACAATATCTTATTTCGCTACCATACGATTAAGATTATTGTGAGGTGATTTATATTTCTAGGTTGTTCTTCGGGAATATAATTCCGGTATATCAATTGGTTCCTGTTCACCTTGATTTATCAAAAGACGGAACAAAATTTCTAGGTATTTCTTTGGGAGACAGATTTATCTATTCAATAGACTTTTTTGTGTGAGACAGATTGGTTTATCAATTCTTCGACTTTGGGTCGTAGAAACTCTTAGTTGTGGGTGAGATCAGCTAATGGAATCAAGTGCGTAGAGTCCTGCTGGGATTCAGAGACGTAAGGAACGCGACTATACCTTGATCAGTGTGAGATTGGTTAGGGCTCAACTACATTCCAGTTTGAAGTTAACTTATAGTAGGCTAGTGTCTGTAGCGGATTAATATAGTGTGGTGTTCAAATCTGGACTAGGTCCCGGGGTTTTTCTGCATTTGCAGTTTCCCCGTTAACAAAAATTCTGGTGTTTGTGTTATTTCTTTTCCGCATTATATTTGTTTATATAATTGAAATATCACAGGTTGTGCGTAGTTCAATCAATTAGATAATCCAACCTTTGGTTGTTGATATAAATTGATTGACACTTGAACATTGGTCTTTAGTACCGTTCAAGTTGTTTCACATAATAATCAGGCTCGCAGATTTCTATCTGTTTTATTTGCTGATTACATTGTGAAATAGAGATACAACTCTTAGATATATTTCCATTGATTGAGTCTGATTGTCTAGTGGATTCTCTTGGAATTATATTTGAGTTGTCCATACAGATTGCTAAATAATATTGGGTGTGGTTGTTAGATCCCCGCTTTTTCAACATCAATATTTGCATTGATTTTGGGAACGCCTCTAACAAGTTCTTCGTTAATGATCTTAGTTAGAAGGCGATAATTGATGTGACCAAAACGCTCATGCCAAAGATGTGTAGATTCTACCTTATTCAAATAGCAACAATTGCTAAACTGAGTATCAAGAAGATAACAATTATTTTTACCACGAGTTCCCTGAAAAGTTACTTTTTCAGTTTTTTCTACAATATCACATCCATTCGCATTGAAGACAACTTTATGGCCTTTGTCACAAATTTGACTAACAGAAAGAAGATTTGCAGTTATACCTTTAACGTAAACTACATCATGGATTTCAGGAATGACCGGAAGTTTGATCGTCCCCTTCTTGATTATGTAGAAAAAAATCCCATCTCCGAATGTTACAGGACCTCCTTCAAAGTCGCTTGAATTCACAAACCACGAAAGATCTCCAGTCATATGTCGGCTACATCCACTATCAAGGAACCATTGAAAGGGTAATGTTGATTTTAGAGCAAAAGCTCCCATACTAACACTACTCTCCAGTTTGGGATTTCTTGTTAGTGTTTTACACCTTTTTAGAGAAGTAAACAGTTGTTCAACATTCTTATGAAGATTACTCGCAACCTTTAAACTTTTCTTGAAAGATGTACACATATGTTTAAAATGACTACGAGAATCACAGAACATATATGGACCAACATCTTTAAATTCATCCGAGTAGTTCTGAGTCATATCAGGTTTCACATAGCCTAAACCTCGCTTATCCCCTGACTTGCGACAATTCTTCAGAGAAGGATTAAAGGAGTTATTCAAATCCATTGAAGGAACTTTAACAGACTTCAAATCCTTATACTTGCGATTTCTGCAATAAGATCAGAATTGATCCGGATTTGTTCATCCAACTTCTTCTGGAGATTAACTACCTTTTCAAAACTTTCTCTAAAATTAAAGTTAAATCCTAGTGAAGCGTTTATTTAGACTTTACTATCCATAGAGTCAGATTACTACAAACACAGACTTATAAGGTCTTAAACGTGTTTGCCAGCTCTGATACCAATTGAAAAAATGGGGGTCTAACAAACACACCCAATATTTCTCTTAGCAATTTGTATGGACAAACTCCAATATAATTCCAAGAGAATCAACTAGACAGTCAGACTCAATCAATGGAAATATATTCAAGAGTTGTATCTCTGTTTCATAATGTAATCATCAAATCAAACAGATAGAAATCCGTGAGCCAGATTATTATGTGAAACAACTTGAACTTTACCAAAGACCAATGTTCAAGTGTCAATCAATTTATATCAACAACCAAAGGTTAGATTATCTAATTGATTGAACTACGCACAACCTGTGATATTTCAATTATATAAAAAAAAAAAATGCGGAAAAGAAATAACACAGACACCAGAAATTTTGTTAACAAGGAAACCGCAAATGCATAAAAACCCCGGGACCTAGTCCAGATTTGAACACCACACTATATTAATCCGCTACAGACACTAGCCTACTATAAGTTAACTTCAAACTGGAATGTAGTTGAGCCCTAACCAATCTCACACTGATCAAGGTACATTCGCGTTCCTTACGCCTCTGAATCCCAGCAGGACTCTGCACACTTGATTCCCTTAGCAGATCTCACAACAACTAAGAGTTTCTACGACCCAAAGTCGAAGACTTGATAAACCAATCTGTCTCACACAGAAAAGTATATTGAATAGATAAATTTGTCTCCCACTGAAATACCTAAGAGTTTTTGTTCCGTCTTTTGATAAATCAAGGTGAACAGGAACCAATTGATACACCGGAATTATATTCCCGAAGAACATCCTAGTAATATCAATCACCTCATAATAATCTTAATCGTATGGTAGCGAAACAAGATATTGTGGAATCACAACGATGAGACGAAGATGTTTGTGACTACTTTTTATCTTGCCTATCGAAGAATAAATCTCGAGCAAATCTTAGAGAAGATAGTACTCAATCACGATAGAAAACAGCAAGATCAGAACACGCAACTACAGAGAAATAGTTGGGTCTGGTTTCACAATCCAATGAAGTATTCAAGTCGTTAACCTATAAGGTTTCGTGAAAAACCTAAGGTTAAAGGAGACTCGACTCTAGTCGCAACTAGTATCACATAGGACGTGTGGGGATTAGGTTTCCCAGTTGCTAGAGTTCTCCCTTATATATTCTTTAAATCAGGGTTTGCAATCAATGTTACCTTGGTAACAAAGCATTTAATATTCACCATTAGATGAAAACCTGATTAGACTCAAGCCAATATCTTTCAACCTTTAGATCGAACTTAGCTTGTTACACATAAATGAAAAGTGACTTCATTTATATATGAGTAACTGTACCTAAACGTGTGCACCTTGTTGGCTCAACAATAGTTAACCAAAGTTAGCCATATGAACATTTTCATATCAACCTTATTCATCTTAACCATAACTAGTTCAAATGACTCAAATAGCTAGTTCTAGAGTTGTTCAATTTTTTATATTCTCATAGAAGCATACAAGACACAATTGAAGCAAAATCGATTTTGATTCACTCGAATCAATTCATGAACATTATAGCCACGATTTGCAAAGATTGCATTCCTTATTATATAAATGTAATAGTTCATGAACAAACCGATTTTAGAACATAACCTACTCAAGTATGCGAATGGGTACGCATACCTAAGTGACCATACCAAGTTGTGGTTCGCCAGTACGCGAATGGGTACGCATACCATCCAACCTCAGTTAAATTCTGGAACTTGAAACTCACGCCAGTACGCATACCGGTATGCATACTGAGTTCCCGGACTTTCATAAACCAACCAGTACGCATATGGGTATGCATACTATGGTTCCCGGACTTGGAATATCTTGCAACAAATAGCATACAAGTACGCATACTGTGCTATATCCAATCATGGTTATTTGTTCTAAACTCTCATTTCAATCATTGAAACATTCTTAGAAGATGATAATAGCTGTCTCACACAAACTATTAGCTTCGAAGAAATTTTCAAGTGATGGAATGATCAATACGAAACATTCCAAGTCTACATCAAATGACTATCTCACACAAATCATGTAAGATGTTACAAGTCAATTTTCACGTGATCATCTTTTGACTTTCGTCAAGAATATAAGATGAACTTGGTTAAAGCCAAAGCTTACCAACACATATTTTGAGAAATATGTAAGCGAGTTAAACTCAGCTCGAAATATCAAATGTGTATAATCGAAGTCTATATAGCTATACGACTTTTGTCTCAAATAGGAGATAGAGTAGATAGACTTTTGAGTGATAGATGAGTCCAAGTATCCACATACCTTTTGTTGATGAAGTTCCACAAGATCCCCTTAGTAGTTCTTCATCTTCAATCGATGAACGCCGTGAAGTCTAAATCTCAACTACACTTTCTATCCTAATCCGAGACTTAGCTATAAGTAGACTAGAAATCAAGACTTATAGTTTTGGCAACTAAACTTGACAACAAGCTTGAGATAGCAACGCTTGCGAGTTCGACCGAGCAGTGCTCTAACAATTCCATTAATTAACATTACATTTACATGATTAATGTAGTAAATACGATGATCATTCCAAGAGCACATGGTTGGAGGATATGAAACACAATGATGATGATTTAATTCCCTACAGGAACGCACCCGTGTCTTTCTTCTATTCCCTCGATGTCATCACCGTTGGGTTTGAATGATACCACTCATTCTTCTAAGTAGTACCTTATTTGTTGCTAGATTCCTCAGTTCACACAAGGATATAGAACCTATTGCCAAAGTTATCAAACATGTTGTCAAGCATCATTCCTAAACATCAGGTTGTGTATTGACTTTTATAATTTTCACAGAATAGTTCTAATGCACAATTTGTTTATATTAATAAAACTTAATTTTGTGTTACTGAAATGAAACATTTAGCATTTTTGGATTTTTAATTATAACCCAAATACATTATTTTCCTTTCCAGGCCCTTTGATGTCCCCTGACTAGACATAAATAACATTTTTTCCTTATAATTAATTATCACTATCATTATCATCATCACCATACCCTACTGCGACCAATCATCTCCATGGCACCTATATTTGGGAGAAGCAGAAGCTACGAAAGTGTTAGAAGTATATATTTTTTTTCCATGTTTTTTAATTTGTGTAGGTACAAGCTAAAGTGAACACAAAATTTGTTCCTAGAGCTCTTACACTTTCCATACGGAATACTGATGTCCAGGACTGAACAATCCTAACATTTCAAAGAAAATGCTAAGGCAAGATTGTTACGCCCGATGCGTTACATGGGAAAAAAAATCTAGTTTTTCTTCACAAATGTATTATTAATTTATCTTAATAAATATCTCATTAGTTACCATAATTAATATATGTTAGAGCACTGCTCGGTCGAACTCGCAAGCGTTGCTATCTCAAGCTTATTTGTCAAGTTTAGTTGATCAAAACTATATACTTGATTTCTAGTCTACTTATAGCTATGTCTCGGATTAGGATAGAATGTGTAGTTGAGCTTTAGACTTCATAGCGTTCACCAAGTGAAGACGAAGATCTACTGAGTACCTTGGAGGAACTTCATCAACAAAAGGTATATGGAGACTAAAACTTATCTATAACTTAGAAGTCTATTATATTCTATCTTCTAATGAGACTAAGTCGTATATCTATATAGACTTTTATATTATACACTTTTGATATTTCGATCTGAGTCTATCTCGCTTATCTATTTCTCGAAATATGTGTTGGAAGCTTTTTGCTTTAACAATGTTCATCATACTCTTGACGAGTTTAGTTGGAAACAATTTATTTGTTAAACTAAATATTATGTCAAAAGATGATCATGTGAAAATTACCTTGAATATCTTACATGATTTGTGTGAGACAGTCATTTGATGTTAGCTTGGGAAGTTTCGTATTGATCATTCGATCACTTGGAAATTACTTGAAGCTAATGGTATGTGTGAGATTACCATTGTCGTCTTCCAAGGATATTTCAATGATTGAAATGATAGTTTAGAACAATTACCCATGTCTGGATACAACACGGTATGCATACCTAGTATGCGAACTATATTGTAATGATTCAGGTCCGAAACTCTTGTCTGCATACCTAGTATGCGAACGGATTTACCTGAGAAGGTACGGAACTCTTGTTTGCGTACCTAGTATGCGAACGGGTTTACCTGAGTTGGATCCGGAACAGTTGTTCGCGAACCGGGTTTGCCAACAGCTTGACTAGGCCAAGGTCCGGAGCTGCTGTTCGCGTACCTAATTTGCGAACTCAGTGGTTAAGTTCTAAAATCGGTTATGTATGATTCTCATACTCATGAACTAAAAACATTTATGATGTAAGGAATGCAAATTAATTTTGCAAACCGTGGCTAAATGTTCATGAATTGATTCTTATATAAGTACTTTGTACTATTACGAATCAATCCGATTTTGTTTCGATTTGTTCATATATATTTCTATGAGATAGTGAACAATTGAGCAACTCTATTTGAAGCACAATTAGATTCATTTGATTATCTTTAATGATTGATTGATCATCATATTTGATCTAGAAGTGTTAGATGAATATGGTTAACACAAAAGTATTCATATGCCTAACTTCGGTTAACTATTATATACACGTTTAAGTACGGTTACCCATATCCAAATATAAGTATATTTCATTTGTGTGTAACAAGCTAAGACCATCTAATAGTGGAAATTGATTGCTTAATTTCTAAGCAGACTTGGATTGAATCTTAAATCAGGAGTTCATCTAACGGTGAATATTGAATGCTTTGTTACTTAGCTATCTTAGCTTTGTTTGTAAGCAACCTTGATTTGAAAGGCTATATAAGGGAGAACTCTAGAAATGGAAAACCTAATCCCGGCACTTTCCTGTATCCTAGTTGCAAACTAGAGTCGATTCTCCTTAACCTAGGTTTTTTCCAAAACCATTATTAGGTTAACGACTTGAAGACTTCATTTGGGATTCGTGAAGCCAGATTAAACTATTTTCTCTGTAGTTGCGTATTCTGATCTTACTTTTTCTATCGTATTGAGTTTTATCTTCTCTAAGATTCACTCGAGACTTATCTCCGATAGGTAAGATATAAAATGTAATCACAACGGTTCTTCGTCTCAGACTCTTGTGATTCCGCAATAACTTATTCTGTTCATTAGTTAGGTTATTGTGAGGTGATTGATATTTGTAGGCTGCTCTTCGGGAGTATAAGACTGGATTATCAATTGGTTCATGTTCACCTTGATTTTTATCAAAATACGGAAAAAAAACCAAAAAAAGAATAGAAATATCTGTGGGAGACAAATTTGTTTATAAGTCTTCGACTTTGGGTCATAACAACTCTTAGTTGTGGGTGAGATCAGCTACGGGAATCAATTGCATAGAATTCGGCGTGGTTCTAGAGGCGTAAGGGACACGACTGTACCTTAATCGGTGTGAGACTTGGTTAGGGCTAAACTACATTCAAGTCCGAAGTTAACTTGTAGTAGGCTAGTGTCTGTAGTGGCTTAATACAGTGTGGTGTTCAAAGATGGACTAGGTCCCTGGGTTTTTCTGCATTTGCGGTTTCCCCGTTAATTTTTTTTAGGTGTCTCTGTTATTTATTTTCCGCATTATATTTGTTTATATAATTGAAATATCACGGGTTGTGCGTAGTTCAATCAGTTGATAAATCCGACCTTGTTTGTTGGATACAACTTGATTGACACTTGGGCATTGGTCTTTGGTACCGTCCAAGTTATTTCTCATATCAATCAGACTCATGGATTTCTATCTTTTCGATTTGCTGATTGTGTTGAGAAATAAAGATAAAGCTCTTTGATATATTTCTTAATTGAGTCTCACTTTTAAGTTAGTGCTTTTAGAATTATATTGGAGTTTAGTCCATACAAATTGCTGAACGAATTATTGGGTGTGGTTATTATACCCCACTTTTTCAATATACTTCCATCAATAGATCATAAATTTGTTAATAATTACTATCAATATATATTAGGGGTGGTTGGGTAGTGTTGATGAGTTGCATTGGAGACGTTAGTTGTTGCTAAACATTAACCAAACTCAAATCTACCTTCTTATAATTTGCATTTTCTTCATGGCACGAGCCGTAGGTATATGTCGAAAAGTATCATTCGACCCTTTTATTTCTCCATTGTTGATAACTGTTGGTTGGAAGCTAATTAAGATGTACTGTCCGGGAGAAGAAAAAAGAAAGAATTGAAATGGGTTAGAAAAAATAAAAGATGATATGTCCTCGTAATTCGCACATAGCATGTGTAAATTGGTTGATTCACGTTCACTATATAATGTAATGGTGTATACCAATATAATTGTAAGTAGATGAGGCAGCCACCATATCTATGGTAACCCACGTTAAATTTGATTTCCATGATCTTTGTCCCAGGTTAAAATTCACTATCCTTTAGTCCCTTACTTACATTGAATCTTTGGGATGTGTTTCTTGTATGATGTCAGTTCCAATCGGTGTTTGTTTTGAATCGTATTGTTAGGATTTTGTTTTAGGCAGTATTCATTGTTGTTACGCTATGAATAATTTGGAAACCCTTAATTCCTCCCTGATCTTATCTAAAGTCTAAAACTTTTAGAAGCCAACACAGGTCCCATAATTCCTCCAATATAACCATTGCAATGCATCAACTGCCCCAACAGTGAGCATAATCGTTTTTCCCATAATTATTCCATAATCACTATATAAAGTAATGGTGTATACCAATATAATTGTAAGTAGATGAGGCAGCCACCATATCTATGGTAACCCATGTTAAACATAATTTCCATGGTCTTTGTCCCAGGTTACAATTCACTATCCTTTAGTCTCTTACTTACATTGAATCCTTGGGATGTGTTTCTTGTATGATGTCAGTTCCAATTGGTGTTTGTTTTGAAGCGTATTGTTAGGATTTTGTTTTAGGAATTATTCATTGTTGTAATGCTATGAATAATTTGGAAACCCTTAATTCCTCCCTGATCTTATCTAAAGTCTAAAACTTTTATAAGCCAACATAAGTCCCATAATTCCTCAATACTCCCTCCGTTCCACTTTACTTGATGTTTTAGGGTTTATTTTTTGTTCCGAAATAGATGAGAGTTTTAGTATTTTTCCCAATTTCTCTCTGATTTACCCTTGCTTTGGAATCACACCAGAGCATAAATTCTCATTGTAATCAACACATAAAAAATTGCTCCAATTTTTAAATATTTCCTATGGAGGATATATACTCTAATCCATAAAAATTTGGTACATCCCAAGTAAATTACAATGGGATTGGTAACTTTCCTTAGAATCTAGAAACTAAAAACTAGGTCATTTAATTTCTTTAAAAGGTATTAATATCGGTAGAACTGGAAAAATTTAACTCTCTCTGATGTTCCTTAATCTGTGTGAAAAACTCTACAACATCAAGTAAAATGGAACGGAGGGAGTATAACCATTCAATGCATCAGCTGCCCCAACAGTGAGCATAATCGTTTGTGCCATAATCGTTCCATAAATGTGTGGAGGTTGTACATCAACCAAATACCTTGTAATTTCCCAGAAATCTAATGTTTGCAAACACATACAAAACCAAAAAAAATATCATTCGGTTTTTGTTAATGTTAAAGCATTCCTTGGCTGAACTCACCAAGCGTTGGTATGTCAAGTTGGTTGTCATATTTTAGCTACAAAACTCAAAACTGATTGATAGGAACATTAAAATTGTTGATACTTTCTCATGTAACTCCGAAGAACCTGAAGACATATCGACATCAACAAACACATTATCCTTCTGTTCGAGGTTAGTAATACAAAATTGACTTGTTCCATTTCTATCTACGTTTTGTTCAAGTCGTTTAGATTGAAAACATAACATACAATGTACATTTATGTATTTCTAATTTTAGTGACTTCATCATCTTATTATGGTAAAAGTGTCAAGGAAGCATATTGATGTAGTTTTCAAAGTGGTAAATGAGATTTGATTCTCAGACTTGTAGAGATTTTGATTTTAAACTAAATTTCCAAAACTAAATAAAGAAAACTTAATTGAAAATTGATATCGAGATTAGAAAAATCACTGAGACTCGAGATTCCACCATTAACCAATAAAGTAATTCAATCTAATCAATATTCATTCAATTTTTTATGTTTAAAGTGATTCTAATATGGTGCAAAAGTAGATTAAGAATAACAACTGTAATTCGTAAGCATAGAACATCAACAACCCTAGGCTAAGCATGCTCTATCAAAAGAATTCACAATTGCTTAATAAAAATCCTTAAATCAATTTTTAATCAAGGAAAATAATCATAAAAGAAATTGTAATAATCAATTAAAATAAAAATATATCACTTTCCTTGGAACAATGGCTTCCTTCGTCGCCTCAACAAAGGAGTTTAGCTCCTCATATTAATCGTTTGCTCAAAATATGTGTTCATAGCTCAAAATTGTACAAGGAGGTGAAAATAATACTCCCTCCGTCCCACTATTAGTTGATCTATTTACTTTTAGATTTTGTCCCATAATAGATGACCTATATCATTAAACAAGGAGATATTTCTAAGACTATCATTTTAATTGATTATAAGAAATATGCATAATTTGATAGACATGTTTATATTCGTTACGTTGGTGTTTTAAAATGCTTTTCAATGGTATGAAGTTTGCGAACATCCGTGGTGTAGTTTGAGAGATAAATCATTTCAAAATTTCACTAGTTATTATCCATTAGGGTATAATTGTAAAAAAATACTTAAAAGTACTCTTTTCCCTTCCTTGCCTTAAAAATTATGTAAACTTGAACTAGGCCATCTAATAGTGGGACGGAGGGAGTATAAAACAGAGAATCTACAACGCTGTATTGGCTTTACAGATTTGAGTGTTATAAGCTACAGTTGCAAAAGGTAATTCTATGTCATTAAAAGTCTTTTTCAATCAACTCCAGAAGCGACAGTTTTGTTGATTTGAGACTGACTTCAGCAGATCGATGTTTTTCGTGTTCTTCACTGTAGCAGCATCAGAAAATTTTCTTGCAACTCCTCCAATTCTTCTCTGCAGCTCTTTGTTAGCTCCCAAACCTCTCGATCCACCTTCTATGACTCAGACCCTCTGTATTTACGCGTCCAAAGTGATATAATCAAATCATGAAAATATATTTCTTATTCTTGCACGTATCTTCCATGTTTACTCAATTATCATTCCTTGTTTAACACAAAAAAATCCCGTAACTCTTTCTTTCCCTGTTTTATCTCAAAACCAATGATACAACCCAAGTTGATCGAAACCATCACCTATACAAACCATGTTTAGTTGAATCAAGTCCGATAACCGATAACTGAAGCCTTTTTTTTCAGGAACAAGTCCCGGGTAGGCTAGAGATTTTAACTCATGAATATTTTATCTCATAAAAGTGTCGCAAAGTTTATACGCCCAGGTAGGCTAGACACAACCTGCACAAAGGAAGGATCCAATCCATGACACATTTCGTGTCGCGTTCATTTTGGTACAGAGGGTGTTAGAGCATAGCTCGGTTGAACTCAACAAGCGTTGGTATGTCAAGTTTGGTTGTCATATTTTAGTATCAAAACTCATATAGAGTTGCTTGATTAAATACTAGAGTCAACTTCGTTTAGGTTAGACTAGAAAGTCTAGGAATGTTGAGACATATATACAAGTATTACTCCGAAGACCCGAAGAATGTGAAGAAGTAGCGAACTACAATGACGACATCATCCTTCCACTTGAGGTTAGTAATATTGACTTGAACTGTTTCATTCCTAACGTATCTTTCAAGTCTTGCTAGCTATATTGAAAACATAACTGCGAAGCTGTATATACTGTACATATTATAAAATACTCTAGTGATGTGACATGGTCATAATTGTATGATCATAGTATTAGGGAATTAGACTACGAAGTATAACGCTTATCTTTTGAACTTCGTAGATATGACATCGACATAATCTTGTATATATTGTTATGATTATGCGGATGGGTTATGGTGAAGATTTCATCTTAGAAAATAATGTTTTACATTCATTTAAAGGAAGTGCATTGATGAACTTGTTTTGTGAATCGAAAGGGAAATCATTAGGCTTATTGGTCCGGCTATTCATTGCAAATCTTTTGATGACCAATATGTGTGAGATGGTAGAACCGATCTTAACTTATGTTATGTATCTTGGTATAACTAATCACAATGCCTGACTTATGATTTGGTATGACTGGTTTTTATTAATTGGTGTAACCGATCCTCAGTAATCACCATGTGATGGTATGATCGATCCTTGTAATTGGTGTGACCGATCATAAGTATGTGTAATCGATCCTTGTAATTGGTGTAACCGGTCCTGGTAACTGGTGTGACCGATCACAAGAAATACCATGTGTATATGGAACCGATCCTTGTAAATGGTGTAACCGATCCTAGTGACTGGTGTGACCAGTCACAAGTATTTCCATAATTAGGTATAACCGATCCTGGTGATTGGTAGAACCGATTGAACCCATGTATGTGATTTGGTATCTGATCAATCACATGGTAGTCTTAGAAAATAGGTGAACCAATTCTAAACTTGTTTGGAAGTGTGGTATAACCGATTCCAAGTTGAGTGCAGATCCATGTAAATATGAAATAAGGATTTGCAGTGAAAAGATGCCAACATACTTTGAACACGAACAGTAACTCTTATCAATTATTGTTCAAAGATATTCCTTAGTACTCAAGGTGATCATGTGCCGAAATAAATTGAGAATCTTTTAATTAATGTTTTTGGTTTTATATTCTTTCATTACCAGCAATTAAATGCATATCTCTAGAGAATAAAAATTAGTAATGTGCATTTACTAATTGGAGATTTTCTATTGAGAGATTTCAGAAATATTGGACAAGCATTTATTGGAATATGAAAACCGAATTTCTCCATTCATTGCATATCTTGAGAATATTTTCGGTTTTGGAAATTCCTTGGTGTCTAAACATCCTTGGTCTATAAATACCTAAATTTTTATTTCTAGCAAAATATCCTAAGAGCCAGGCAAACTTCATTTCTTGTTGTTTCTGGTGGAGCCGTCTATTCAGAGAGGAAAGTATCCTAATTAGGTGAAATCTCTTACGACCGCTCATTTAAAGACTTCTATGGGATCAAGAAGCTCTACGAGTACCGTTTGTGGAAAACTAGATAATTGCAGTGTTATTAGTTTTCGATTGATTTGATTGACTAACGGTTGTTCAAACTTTGATTGCACCTAGTTTGTTTATTATTGGGAATCTTCTCTTCTAATATAAGATTCACTCAAACTAGATCGAAGTATTGACGGTATCTTTAGAACTATTGTTAGATCTAAACACATCTTGTGATAATCCATTGTTAACAGACTCCGTTCTGTGCGTGATTGATCACAAGAGATTCAAGTGGTGTTGTGCAGGTTATTGAAGATTGAAGAAGATTTGAAGACGAAGAAGATTTCTTATTGGTTTTCGTAACTTGTGAATTTGTGTGCGCAAACCTTGATCGGCTGGGGTCCAACTAGAATCATATTTATTCGATTGATTAGTTGCGTGAGATCGGCATTCTTAATATATCTCTTTGAGATTTATTTTGATTGAGTGTGAATCTATACTTGATTATATCGGTAGTTATTGGATAGATTGATCTAACCAGACAAATGAGTTTATTATATTAAATAGAAGAGCCCTTTTCAACGACTCATCTATATCTTGTAGCAAAGATTGATTAGAGTGGTTACCAAACAGATTCTTTCTTTGTTGTTAGGAATACGATCCAAAGGACTTGCTATTCACGTGCGTGACTCTAGAAGTCGAAGGCGCAGGGATACTGAGGGAACTAAGTAGCTAGTGGTAGTCTGCTTGGTCTCAACTATACGAAGTTGGTTTAGATTTTGTATAGCGGCTTAATTCTGAGAGTATTCAAAACTGGACTAGTTCCCGGGGGTTTTCTGCATTTGCGGTTTCCTCGTTAACAAAATCTTGCAGTGTCTTTTACTTTGATTTCCGCATTATAATTGTTTACTATAATAAAGTAAAATACACATATACGTTAACTCCGTTATACTTGATAGTGATCCTATAGAGTTTGGTTATTACCGAACCTATTATCAAGTAGCACACTTTGATTGTCGTATTGTCCCGATCTCGTATCCATAGACGATCACACAAAGTGTGAATACCGAAGTTGTTGTATTGTCTCAACTTTGTCCATTGACGATCACACTTGGTAAGAGGACTTATAGGTTGAAACAAAAAGATTATGGTGTATTTGGATACCCTCGTCTTTTCATAGGATGAAATAGTCTCCACTTTAATGGGATTACGCGTTCGCGACCATTACAGTAGTATCTCTACTTAATCCATGTCCCGGCTGCAGGGCTACTGGGGGAGTCCCTTTTTACAATCCTGCAAGATGCATAGCTACGGGGGGAGTCCCCCCCCTTCCCCCCTCACCATTCTGCTATGATGATTTATACAATCCTACTAAAGGAGACACTCGAGTTTCAAAAACAACTGATATATAATTCTTTGATACTTTGATTATAGTATAATGACCAAGCCACCAATAGTAAAGTAGTTATAAACAAAAATTACTTCGTATGTTATATTTTCAATAAACACTAACTTGAAAGAAAAAAGATAGAAATGAAACAAGTCAAGCCAAGTCTATTGTTACTAACCTCGAACTGAAGGATAATGTGTTTGTTGATGTCGATACATCTTCAGGTTCTTCATGAATAACAAGCCCAAGTCTCAATATTTCTATGTTCTTAGTCTAACCTAATTGAGTTGACTCTAGTAATCAAATCAAGCGATGAAGTGATTGAAGAAGAGAAGAAGAGAAAAAGAAAATGAGCAGTCGGCAGAGAAGAAGACAATAATGAGGGGATGGTAATGATTTATGTTTTAGGTTTTCTTTTTAATAATTTATTAGGAAAAATGATAAAGGGTAATATGGTATTTTACCACTCCCCCCCCCCCCCCCCCCCATGCCAAAATTCAGCTCCATTTAACCGTGAGTATCCCAAAATTTGTGAGGATATCCCCAAATGTGGCTTCAAAAACAAAGGTCAGAGACAAATCATGTTGATTTTTTATTTTCCCTTTTAATGACTTTTAGTTAATTCGCTTCGGTCAAAAGTCAATTGTTTCCTAAGGATTACCATTAAGTACTAAATTTATGGGCTTGTTTAATGGCAAGTGCATATATTAAGAAAGTATTAACGGGTGATCATTTTCTTAAAGTTTCCAAATTGTTAATTCCCTGGTCCATATAGTGCAAGACTTCTTATGTATATTTTTAAAATCTTCAAAATATCCCATATATTAATAAATGATATATAACCACCAAATTTGAACCTTCCTATTTTGATCGAGTTAACTTTCTTCAGATTCATTTTTTCTCTCTATTTCCTGTCGCTGTTGTTGTGGCTTCTGTATTTCGAGCAGGGTTTTATGAAGATTTTCTGTTTTTCCAGGTATGTTCTGTAACCATGTTCTCTGATTCATTTGTTTGTTTTCTTTTGCGATTTCTGTTTTTTTTTTCTTTTGCAGTTTCTATTCGTTTTATTTTCAACTGAATCATGAAGATTAGATTGATTTTCCTTATGTTTTTAGTTTGTAATTGTTTTTGATTGCTCAATTTATAATATGCTCTGTTTTTATTGATCTCTATGATGTATATTTTATGTAATTTATCGGTGTTTAATTTAGCTTGTATGTGTTTTTGTTTATTTTTGTAATTCATGCTATTTGATTGGTTAGATTATCATATTTTTAGCTTATTTTACCTTTTGTTTGATTTGTTTTTGTTTCACTATTTTATTTTATTTTTATAATCATGCTTTTTTGTTATTTGAGATTGTATGATCTAGCAGTACATATGTGGCGTACTGAAAATCACATATAGATTCACCACTTTTATATATTGTATAATCCAGCAGTACATATATGGCGTACTGGAAAAAAAAACTATTTTGATTTTGTTATATTCGTAGATTCATCAGTTATTTTGAAATGCAGTTTATTTTTGGATTATGAATCAACAATATATATATACAACACTTTATATAGAAGGGAATCAAGAGGCAAATGGTCTAGCAAAGTATGCAGCGGATGGAAGCCAAGCGGCAAACCTATCAACTATAATATGGGATTAGGCAATCCTACCTTTTCTTAACCAGATTATATTAAATGACTCTTTGGGTACCAGATACCCATGTGTAATAGTTATCTAGTTCTGTAATTTTCCTTCATGCTTTAAAAAAAATAGTATATATATGGAGCATCATAACGTGATTTTTGTGTCTATATCATGTGTATGTGTTTGTGCTTTGTCTGAAAATTAGTATTAATTTGCTTTTCACAGGGTCGTTGTTGTTTTGTTTTTTTATTGATAGTGCTCTGTAATTCGATTAATAATTTGAGGTTGGTTCATTTAGTATTTGTTTATATGATACAGAATGACTATTTTGATTTTCTTAGATACCTTGAATGACTATTTTGATGTTCAATTGTTTTCATAGCCGAATCAATGTATATTAGTTGTACTTTTTTTTTATTTTTTTTTAGGTTCATCATTTATTGACGTTTTTTTTAATATACTGAGCATCATAGGTTTGTTGTTGTTTTGTTTCTTTTATTGATAGTGCTCTGTAATTCGATTAATAATTTGAGGTTGGTTCATTTAGTATTTGTTCATTTGATACATAATGACTATTTTGATTTTCTTAGATACCTTGAATGACTATTTTGATGTTCAATTGTTTTCATAGCTGAATCAATGTATATTACTTGTACTTTTTTTTTCCAGTTCATCATTTATTAACGTTTTTTTAATATACTGAACATCATCTTGGACATTTATGTCATGTGTTATCATGATAGTGACATTTATATTATGTTTTACGATGTAAGTTGCTTAAAAACTAACCACGAGATAAACTCACTATTAAGCTGAGAGCATAAGTAAAGACAAATAGAGACAACTTGCACTTGATTGATCTTTGAGAAAGTCAAGGTGGGAACAATCTCCTTTTTTTAGGGTAAGGTTACATATTTATAGGCTTGAGGGAGCACCTCCTAAATGATTCGGTGTTTCTCAAGGGATACATTATCTAAGTTACATACATTCTAGAGTATTCCTAGACTTGGACTTGGGCTTGACGCCTTTGGATAATCCTATCCCTTTGGGTTTGGAAGGACATACATAATATGGTATCCACAGGATGTGTACCTACAAGGCATTTTTTTTCTTCATACCTTGTACTTGCTAAGTACACAAGCTATATGATATGTACCTTCAAGTTGTTTTCTTTGGGAGACGTCATACCTGCTAAATACACAATCTACAAGAAGTTATAAGGGTATGTGTACCTAGTGGGCCCACATTTAGTTTTTATTGTGTATCTGGTCAGTACACACCTATTTTTTGATGTGTACTTGGTGAATACACAATGCTTTTAAACCTAATAAGAAAACACGAAACCTATTTGGATATACGAAAAAAGTGTTTGATATATTTTTATGGTTACGAAAGTTATTATAATATATTGGTAGGACTAGAAATAGTACCTACAATGATAACTACAAGTGCACAGTGTCTTAATGCAACACAGGGCAAGCACAGATCGATCCTCAGGGACAAGGTGGGTGTAAGTTGAAGCTATGGTCTTACTGCTACTGATTTCTAACAAGGAGTAACCAAAAAGAGGGTTTGTGTCGATACGACAAAGGTTATGATTAATTATACTAAACAAACAAGATTAAGCAAACACAAATATAAACAAGTATACTAGAGCAGTCGAATCCACCACCTAATCTCAGTTAAGTCAGTCCAGTTTCAATAATGTTCTTGTCCCCTGTAATGGACACCGGACAAGATGCAAGTATGCCATTTATCCAGGGTATCAATGGATGGCTTAATGTCAACTAAGGAAACTAACTAACCCCTAGTATTAGATGTCTTCTCACAGTACAACTAATCACATATCAGTTTCCTTACTTAGATGATTAAACCTTTCCTAAGATGGATATTCTAATTGCAACTAAGGTATTCATCCAGAGCACTAATTGTCTAATTAAGCACAATTAGTCAAAAGATCAATAACAAACAATTAAGCATGAGTTACAGCACAAACAACATAATAGTGTTCTAACTACAATGGATACATGGCATACACTGTGAGAGTAAAATGCTGAAGTGCTCAGATTATATTTATCCTAAATCAATAAAGCACAACAAGAACAATAATGATAACATGAATAAGACTAGCAGTAGATTATGGGTTTCATCTAAACCCTAGTTATGAAATTAGAACATGATAAAGAAATAAAACACTACATCTTGGGGCTAATCAGGGCATGGTTTTCTCTCTACAATCTCCTCCCTATTTATACACAATTTTACTCAATTTCTCTTTAATTTGATAATTGGAGAATACCCACTCACCCAAAACGTGTTTTCTGACGAACCCCTTCTGCAATTTCAACTTTACAGCTCCTTGATTTGATGTTCTACAGCTGTGAAGAAACCATAGTCTTATTTCTCTCAATCATAGCTTCTAGGGTTACTGTTTTTGATAAGGAATAAGATAAGATGGAGAGAGATAGAAACTAGGGGTTTGATTGATGGAGGCTGAGAGGGTGGCTGAAATCAGAAATGGTCGGGGATGGAGTTGATTGATGGAGGTGAACTGGGAGTTTTAGAGAGCTTGTAGGAAGAAGAAAACGAAGTGAAGGTGTGTTTGGCTTCTGTTCGATGCTTAGCAGTTGTATGAAATCTGACGGCTCAGGGTGAAAATGGATTTGGGTCTTAGATCTTGGGTTTTATCTCTTGCAAGATCTTCTTCTAGGCCCATGTCTTCTTCAAAGATAATATCTCAAGCCCACTTCTAGTTGTAAACAACATTCTTCACTTGCGGATGAGGTGCAAACAACATTCTTCACTGCTTTCTAATGAGAGCTTTGTTGTCTCTCTTCCGTTGTCACCAATTCTCTGCTCTTTTGGCTTCTCCATTCATCCAAGCTTTACTTAGTACCTAAAACACAAAATTAATTAGTAAAAGTATTTATTCTTGAAAACAATGAAAATACAGAATTTGGGATAAAATAGAGAGTTAGTGCACAAAAGATGAGTTAAATGCCAATAAAAAGATATAGAATTATGCACTATTTGACCCTTATCATATATTTTAATAATTCGGGTCCTAGATTTATTTATTTATTTTTAATTAGGAGCTTGTCAACATAGATAATTCATGAGTGAATGCCTGAGCATAGTTTTCTCTGGACGGTAGTCGGGTCCGAACCCATTTACCAGATCCTGTTATTTTCACCCAATTATTTCCCCTCGTAAAACTTTGAAATCCTAAAAGAAATTGATTTTTTGTTGAAACTCTGAATTCACCAGCTTCAAATTCTTTTACGACACATAACTAGTAAATTAATTTTTGAAGGTTGAAACTTTGGCGATGTTCGAATTCTAAAGGTATGGTGGTATTAAGTAATTTCTTTTTTGAAATCCATTGTTAGAGTATCCAATGCTAGGGTCAAAATCATAAAAAGAGTACATCGAGGTCAAGACCTTTTGCATCTAAAATTCATCTCTAATACAAGGGTCAATGTGAATAATAAAAAATGAAATGGATGCCATATCATGAGAGGGGAGTAAGGATAAAGTCATATCTAGACCTTCTCCATGACCCTCATTTTAATTTCATATCAGCATATTCTCTACTGTTACAATTACCTTAACCCCTAGTATTGGAGATATATCTCAAGGTCAAAATTCTTATTTTTATGGCTAATTCTTAATGAACTATTAAAAAACCCGTCTTAATAACCGTGTACCCCAAAAAAGGGAATGGTGGTAGGTCCCGTCCCATTGTCGTGAGCCCAATACAAAATCTTTGATGTGAGCAGTTGTTATTTTGGATGGTTATTTTCACTATCTAAGAAGAATCTTTGTATTTTTATTTATTCGAGAGTGACCCGCAAAAAGTCTAATTAGGACATCCAACTATGATAACATTCACCCCTAGCATTAGAGATGCTCTTATGAATAACCATACATAAAATTTGCAGCTCAATTTTTAGCGAATGTGATTTTGAGGAGTGGGTAAGTTTATCTTTTTCTGTATGATGCGAATTAGGTTATAAATTGTTAGTTCCTTTCCTATGTTCTAGTGTTTTAGGGAAATAAAAGCGTACTATATTTCCAATCTCATTTCTAATTAATTCATAAGTGTATATCAAACTTATTTGGTAAAAATGTATTCGAGGCTTAAAAACAGTTTCATGTGAACGTGGTCATGTTTTGTTTTTTTTATTGGCAATCCCAATTTTGTTTAGAGCGTTTTTAGTCCCTTAAGAAAGCGTTACTTAAAAATAAAAGAAAAAGGGAAGGGTATAAGACCCGACCTCCGATAAAAAAAGAAAAAAGCATCAAAAATACATAAATAAATTCTTTTCTGAAAACAACAAATATGCTTTCTGAAAGATATAAATTTCTTGAATATGGGAAAACCTATATGTCACGATAAAAACATTCTCGGAACGAGAAATTAAATATACTAAACTAAGATTATAAAGCCGCATACATAAATATGTGTACATACAATTTGGCTTGAAATCTATTATTTAGCTAATTGAACAACCATAGAGACCTAGTTTAACACTTTTACACATTGACTAGACCTAACGAAAATCTATCACCATCAGTATTGTGACTGATTATAAATTGCAGGTTGACCGAGAAGGTCCTATCTTCAAAAACTCTTAGCGTAAATCTTCAACTTTTTTTTTTTTTTCGTTATAGAAAATCACATTTTAGCAAAACCGATGTACTTACGCGTCCAAAATCTCTGTGGTATTCATCTGTAGAAACTTTAATGGATGTACTTGAAAACTTTGATGCAAGGTTTAGTAGTGGAAATAATAAAACCTCAACATAAATCGCCACCGCCACCAACCGATTGTTTTGAATCGCATCAGTCACAAATATTGATGAAACATATGGATTTATGATCAAAGAAGTAGAAATTCCCTTGCAATATCTCAATCCACCATGAGAAAACTTCAAATCTTTAAATAGACTATCCAATAAATGTAGGATTATGGTGAAAAGTCATTGAAACAATAATCGATGATCTGTATGAAAATCCTTGCTCGGATCTGACAAAAATATCATACTCGAGCAGAAAGGCGGCTAGGTTTTTCCTTTTTCCTCTTTCTCTTTTGAACGTAGACATGTAACCCATACTTACCCAATACCAAAAGATTCATAAGATAAGAATAATGTTCTGTCTTTAACTTGGTAATCTATCATCACAACTCATTTAATCAAGGATGTTATGCAATTATATTGATGGAAATGAGAGGCGTCACTTGTGATTTTATCCAAGGTTTAACAATGCTTGTAACATGAGGGCAGGGGTAGAGGTGTAAAATGTGTCGTACCAGCACGTTTATGGCACATCACAACACGATAAAATTCGAGTACAACACAAAACATCACGTGATCTAGCATCCAGGCACATAACATTAGCTTTGTTGTGTAATAATGTGCCATGCTAATACACGTCACAACATGAATAAAACACAATCACATTTCATGTATATTTCACAAAAGAGTTTTTGTTTTAGCCTTTTTAGACATTTTATTTTTGTTTTGTTGATTTATTTCTATAATAATACATATAATATCCAAAATGTCTGTTTTTTTTAGGTGTCATAAAATAAATGTGCCGGCATAGCACACCATGATTATTTTTGTGACATAGCAGAGCACAACACGACTTCTAACACAACACGACACACAACATGTCTAAATAGCGTGCATAGCACAGCATGCAGCACAGTAAGCACATGACTTCATGGGTCGGGTTGTGCTGCGCTAGCACGTTTTACGTCTCTAGGGATTAGAGATTTCTTCTTGTGTACGTTAGTATATATGTTGATGCATTCTTTAACATTGTGCACACTTTGATTACTTGGAATGATGGAATCATACATTTTTTATTTTTTATTTTTTGATGCAGGAATCATACATACATTTGTTCTGACAAAAACCTTGAAGTTTAATCTCTGGTCTTCGGTCTTTGTTAATGCATCTTTACTGTTGGTGGATTTTTGCTTTTGGTCTAGCTTTTGTTTCTTGGTCGCCCCCCACGATCATCTAGTATATTCTATAAACATTTCCATGACATGAGTACAACCTTTTACCCTGGATCAGATTCTACTCCAATAGGCGATCCTTAATAATATGTTATATCAATGAGTACAACCTAATTATTCACTAATCAGATTCTACCCCAATAGGTGATCTCAATCATATGTTATTGGTGTGAATGCTCATAAAACAACATAATAGGTAGGACTTATTGGTATTTTTGATGGATGTTTATGTAGTGCAATAGTTAGGACCATCAAAGAGATGAATTTATCTTGTCACTTTCATTTCTCAACTATGAACTAAAAGTTGAAATCCAGGTCATTGTTCAATAACCCGATTTTCTGATTGCTGTTGCGTTTCCTTGCCACCCCCAATACCACCCATCATCTTCATTAGTTCTATAACATTATCCCCAGTCAGAATCCACAAGACTTAAACCACAACATAAAACCTATCTATTAACGACAATGATTTGACACTGTGACAAATGACGCCTCCGGAAGCTCCGTCTGTTGATGTCACATTAACCTTTTTTGAAACTTCCACACTTAACTTAGGCCAATTGATGTACATACCTAACTACATTAGAAGAAGAAAAGGAACCATTATATTCAGTTTCTAGTGTTAAACTTCCCTTGGCCCCTGTACAATGTCGCTTATACAAAAACCTAAGCAATTACTACAACATGCTAACTCTATTTAGAGATAACGGAATTCAGCAAAAAGCTATTATATGGCTCTTTGTGATGTTGAAAGAATATCATGAGAATATATATTTGGATTCTGCTAATGGGATTTTGATACGGCAAAAAAAGTAACGACACTTTTGGGACCGCAAAAGGGACTAAAATTCACAAGAAGTATTAATATTAGAAGTTGAAATCCTATAGGTACCCAGTTAGCTTTACCGCACCAATAGCAAATTTATTAAATAATTTAGTTACTCAATTTGCGAAATAAGTATTGCAAATAAGACCGGAAATTAATGATGACACTAATCCCAGTTGCTAGTTGGATATTGTAAAAGAAGAAAAGAAGGTCAAACCGAATACGGCTTCACTCCTACTTCTTGCACCCAAGATGATAGTCCTACAAGTACTCTCTCCAGGGTCCAGATCTTGGTCTTATGTCGGGAACTCTATCTCGCGGCCACAATGATTCATACTGTATATGTGATACATGCATGTGAATTCAACAACCCACAGATAGAAATGGAGTCTCCACTGACCACTATGACAACCCATGCAAAGAAAAAATAATCATCTTCAATTAATCTTCTATTACCCTTATAACCCACGTCAGATATCACACACATCTTACCAAATTAATCCAGTCTCTCTTAATGATGACCAGATATATTAAGAAACTTGAAAACAAATCAAAATTTACCTTATATTGTTTCTTGACCATATTAGTGGATGATTTTTTCCTTTAAATATGGATGAGACTCTGTGTGTGTGTTCAATGTATATCATCATCTTTTGAAGACATGAGTTTTGTATTTAAGTTGGCGAAACTAGTTTTAGTTTCTTGTCTTGTCCATTCATTAGCGATTGAGGCAGCAGCAAGTCATGGACCTTGGTCGCGTTCAAGAGTAGAATACACTGCGTATCATAATGATCTTGTTACAGATTTACCAACTCAAGCCTTTGTTGATTTCAGACATTATGCTGGTTATGTCACGGTCGAGGAAAAGAATGGCAGGGCTCTTTTTTACTGGTTTTACGAGGCTTCAAGCCAACCTGAGAAGAAACCTTTGGTCCTTTGGTTAAACGGAGGTACAAATTTAATTTTGATTTTCTCAGTTGTACTACTTGCCTTTGATTGTGTATTTACTTTAGCCTGGGACGTCATCACACCTTACAAAACGGAGTAGTTGTTTGACTAGGGTAAGCATAAAAAACTCCGTTAGTTATAGTACTGTGCCTTCCCAAAGAATATTCTACCCCTTGGGTGTAGGCCTCGCACTTGTTTTTGAGGGAGCCTGACAATCCACACATGGGACTTTCCGCACTGACTAGCTACTAGACAATGTGCCCAGAAACTGAAATTACTCTAATTCGTAAGTGTAATATATAATTTCTGTATCAGGTCCTGGTTGTTCTTCTGTTGGATATGGAGCAACACAAGAGATTGGTCCTTTCATTGTGGATAAAGATGGAACTGGAATCAAGTTCAATCCTTACTCATGGAATAGAGGTTTTGATTCAGCTAATGAATATCTAGAACTTACCATACACATATATAATGCATCTGTAATGATGGTATCTCTTATTCTCTTTGTCCACTAAAAAAAAAAATTGATCTTTGCAGAAGCAAACATGTTGTTTCTAGAATCCCCAGTTGGAGTTGGTTTTTCTTACTCCAATACATCGTCCGATTATAGCCAGCTTGGAGATGATTTCACAGGTTAGTGAGCGCGCTGTCAATCATAGTAATACTATTGTTTATGTTCTTTCGACAATGCATGTTTCGACAACAAACCACTTCTACAATTAACACATGTTTGTTTTTTCTTTGATTTTCTACTAGCCAATGATTCATATAACTTCCTCCAAAAATGGTTCCTCAAGTTCCCATCATATCTAAACCGGAGTTTCTACATTGCTGGAGAAAGTTATGCAGGTTTGAACTGCAAGTTAATTTTCCAAATAGTTTGCTTCATATGCTGCCAATTTTTGCGTCATTGCAGAATGACTGCAAATTTTCACAGCAAAATTAGCCTGTTTTTCTTGCCTTTTGGAATGGCTGTAAAAATTCGCAGCAAAAGTTGGCCAAACCAAGTATCTGCAAATTTGGTGGGCCAGCCTGCAACATTTTCGCATTCGGGAGTACTAATGCACATGATTATAAATTGGTAGGAAAGTATGTTCCTGAACTGGCCGAGTTAATTTACGACATGAACAAGAAAAATCCTCCGGTGTATATTGATCTTAAAGGTTTCTTGGTAATAAAACAATCTCTCACTTTATTTGTTAATTGGTCATATGAGGTATGTGAAGTTTGTATATATGCATACACAGTATTTCTTACTTTTCTTTTTAAACATCATGAAACAAATGTAGTTGGGAAACCCTGAAACATCAAATGCTGAAGATTGGCAAGGTCTGGTGGATTATGCTTGGAGTCATGCTATAGTTTCTGAAGAAACCCACAAAATTATACTTCAAAACTGTGATTTTCAAAGAAATGATACGTGGGATAATGAAAAATGTACCAATGCTGTAGACGAAGTATTCAATCAGTATAAGGTGATTGATATATATAGTATATATACTCCAGCTTGTACCACTGTTCCGGTTGTACCTGAGTTCAAATCAATGGCACAAGCCATGTACAAATCCAAGTCTGCTAACATGGTGAGTGCTACTTGGCTAGTGCTATTACAATTTGAATTTGATTATATCTATATATGATGATTTATATATAAAAAATCTCTTTTACGTAGATGCCGAGGACTATTGGTGGTTATGATCCATGCCTTGATAATTACGCAACAGTGTTCTACAATAGAGCTGATGTTCAGAAGGCCCTGCATGTTAGTGATGGCCGTCAACTAAAGAAATGGAGCATATGCAAGTAATTTACTATTTACCTCTTTTCTCTACAATACTCAAAACTAACTGACTTGAAATAGGAGTTGATAAATAAAGCTTAGTAAAAATTAGTGCTCACTCAAAGTTTCAGATGACGACTAGCATATAATATTAGCTAAATTTCTTCCAGAAAAGTTGAAAAATTGGTGTACGGCGATAAATTGCTGTTAAAGATTATAAAGCTGAGAGTTTTGTTTTCAACTTCTGTATATTATATTCTCATCAAGGTCTATTTTTACATGGCTGCGCAGTGATACAATATTCAATAACTGGCCAGATTCAAGACCTTCAGTTCTTCCCATTTATAAAAAGCTTATTGAAGCAGGGCTCAGAATTTGGGTTTACAGGTAATTGGAGTCATTATTAATGTATCCATGACAATTAAAAATTGGCCATGATCAATGTAGTCAACTTGACGTGTACTATTTGGTAATGGACTATTTTTCAGTGGAGATACAGATGGGAGAGTTCCAGTATTGTCGACAAGATACAGTTTAGATACTCTGGGTCTACCAATCACTAAGCCGTGGAGACCTTGGTATCACCAGAAACAGGTAATGGTTAAATCAATGCTACATTTGGAGAATTCGAAATAACATTCTCCGAGGATTGATTTGTTTTGCAAGCACGCATATATGCTATTCGACAAGATGTCAAATTTTGCTTCCTAATGTTTCAATATATGTTGCAGGTAAGCGGGTGGATGCAAGAATACAAGGGAGTAACGTTTGCAACGTTTAGAGAAGCTGGACATGCAGTGCCATTATTCAAGCCAAACGAGTCTTTGGCTTTCTTTTCTTACTTCCTCTCTGGAATATCTCCACCTTCAAAACCCTTTTGATGAAATTAGTAACTATACATATAACATGTAAATCAGCATAGCGGTGATAACGTGTTTATTACCATTGATCACTTACATCAGTTTTGAATGAAACTTATTGCGATTTATTATCAAAACTGTCATAAAATGTATGATAATATATAATTAGTGTGGGAATGTTATAAATACCCCGGATACGTTATTTTACATGATTTTTTTTCTTCTTTATTTGGCTGGCATCTTGGGCAGGTTGCCTGAATCGAAAGCCGTGGTAGTTAATCGTTAAAAATGGCCGTTGGCATTGACTAGAGTGAAGTTCTAAAAGAATTTGCATATCAACAACACTGATGTTCATTGGATTGAAGAACAAATATCCACAAATTCTAGCTTTTTCTCCTCATTCTCTCCTCTTCCGATTGGGAAACACAATTTGGGGTTTATTCTAAAGGAAATTATTGTTTGGTCATTTTTAGGTGGTCCCGAGACTGTTTGGTTCAGCGGGAAAAGGCGTTTCCTGTTTGGTCCATAATTATTTGAAAATATAAAATGGAAAAAAATACCCTTTCGTACTATTTCAGCATTGATTTCCGTAACTTTTCTATTTCCATAATTATTTGAGTTCATGCTCTCTGATGAGCTCTAAACTTCTTACTTTTTTCTTGTAGGAGTTCAATCTGTTTGATGAACTATCAAGTGTTTGGTAATGCTTTTTGTAGATTCGAGTTCATTCTTAAAAATGAACACACAACAAAAAATTCATTATTATGAACAAAAATCAGGGTTCATTCTTCAAAATGAACACCCAATCAAGTTCATTATTATGAACAAAAATCAGAGTTCATTCTTTCAAATGAACACCCAATCAAAGTTCATTATTTAAATCAGGCTTCATTTTTTCAAATGAACACCCAATCAAAGTTCATTATTATGAACAAAAATCAGAGTTCATTCATCAAAATGAACACCCAATAAAAGTTCATTATTATGAACAAAAATCAGAGTTGATTCGTCAAAATGAACACCTATCAAAAAAAACCTAATTCAAACCTAGAACAGAGTTCATTCTTTCGAATGAACACCTAATAATTCAAGATCTAAAACAGAGTTCATTCTTTAACATGAACACACAACAAAAATCCATAAAAATTGAAAGTTCATTTGAAATCGAAGAACAAATATCATAGAAACGTAAATCTTCATCTTCTTTATCGTCTTTAACAACAACAGCAACAACAGAAAAAAAAAAAAAAAAAAAAAAAAAAACAGAAAATCTCCATGATCTTCAACCACAACAACGACAATAGCAGCAAAAAAAAACGTAAAAATCTTCATCGTCTTCATCAGCATCGTCGTCGTCATCATCATCATATTTATAAGCAAAAATAAAGAAGAAGAAGAAACGGAGAGAGAAAAGAGAGAAAACAAATTCTAAAATAATTCCTTTCTATTAATAATTGAGTATATATATGGTCTCTGGCACTATCTAAAGATAATTATATCATCCATGATGTCATCCTGCGTGGGTATTATCTACCCTAAGACCAAACAAATTTTTTAGGACCAAACAATAATAAATATTTTAAAAAAATAACCAACAATTGAATAGGTCAACTGACCAAACTCACTCTATTATATTATTTCTAAGACTATATGGTACTTTCTACTTTATTCTATCTATCCTAGTCTCAGTGAAGTCTGTATTTCCTCAAGTTCTTTTTTATTTCTTCCACTCAGCCTGCCACTGCCTACCTTCTCCACCAATGGATTCATTTCCACCACCTTTCTACCACCAATCCACAACATTACTGCGAAAGCAAGTTTTCACCTAGTATTACACACCATTAGTTAGCAACATAAAAAACAGAGCCCCACGCTTAACAATACAGACTCCAAAGCTTCATCTTCTGCTAATCAAAAGGAGAAGGAAAGAAATATACCTTTTAACTCAGATCCATCACAATCTTTCTACTCAGCAGGATCCTCTTCGAGTTCTGATGTTCCTTTTATGAAAAATACGTTCACATCTCAAAACCCTTTCCAAACGCAGCAAACTAATAAGTACCCCGTTAAAGATAGGAATCATTCAGTTACTTCAAAACCATCAAAATCTCCGATCCAATCATCAGTTTTGACCCAAAAACAAAAGGATACCGAACCCCACCCCCCCACCCACCCCCTTTTTCATCTCACTGAGAAGATACAAAACCTAATGCATGCACACAACGAACACTGTCTAACAATGAAAGTTAAGGAGGAAATGCAGATTTTTTCAATCTCAAGCAAGCCTTATAAAAATAATGGTATCCCATGAGCATCCATCACGTGGAAACCATCTCTTGCCACCAAGTTTTCCAGGTTTCAATGATTCACAAAGAAGACAAGAACCGTATCCTGAAAAATCAGCCGTGGACAGCAGGACAACAAGTTGTATTAGTTGAAGACTGGAATCTGTTCCAAAAACACCCAGAGAAGTGCTTCTTGTTTGCCCCCTTTTAGTTTCAGTTGTTAAACCTACCTGTTTTTCTAGATGATGAAAAAAACAGTTCATGAACTGGTTGAAAAATCTGAAGCACGAACTATCCTGTAGATAGATTTCTCAAGAGTCCCAAGTATGGTTTATGTTATGATAGATCTTTCAAAACCTTTTCTCCATGTAGTTATGCTAAAAATAGGAAATGGAATTTGGGTTCAGTTTGCTTATGAAAATATTCCGTTACTGTGATTTTTATGTGGTTTCCCAAGACATGTATTCAAGGAGTGCGCAAACTTCTTAAACTTGGAGCAGTCCATGAGAAACAACAAGTTTCCTAAATACCCTTACGGAAGATTGAACTCAAGAATGAAAGTTCCTTTCTCAAAAACGCAAAAAATGCATGAACTTCAAGCTTTGAGGTCCGCAAACTTCTTTTCTGGCGAGTCTTCAACGAACCCTAATGCACATGCAGAGAAACAAGCCCATAATCGGACCGAGAATACTGATATAAATCCATAACAAGATCAACATCATCAACAACTAGATCACAATGGACAACAAGAACAGAGATCAAAGGAAAGAACTCAAATTCATAGACCAGGACCAATTAGGGTTACCGATCTGAAGAACGGTAACTCACACCAACTCGGCTATCTGAGGAAATGACTCGTCTCGGGTTGGTTTGGAACTCGGTGAAGAAACAACAACAACCTAAAAAAGTTACTACCACAAAGATACTTGCGCATCCTCCTCAGCCTTCCATGCATAGCAATAAAGAACGAGCCCATGCAGTTACAACAAATCCTGCCAATTCAGAAGTTGTTGGCGTCAGGAATGTAAGGATAAAGATATCCTTGGGGGGACCACATGTTGTTAGAGCATAGCTCGGTTGAACCCACCAAGCGTTGGTATGTCAAGTTTGGTTGTCCTATTTTAGTGAATCAAAACTCAATTTAAGAGTCGCTTGATTATGTACTAGAGACAACTTCGTATAGGTTAGGCTAGAAAGATTAGGATAATGAGACATACAAGTATTACTCGAAGACTTGAAAAATGTGAAGAAGTAACAAGCTACATCGAAACATCATCCTTCCTCTTGAGGTTAGTAATATTTTGACTTGAACTGTTTCATTCCCAACGTATCTTTCAAGTCGTGCTATATTGAAAACATAACTGCGAAGCTGTGAATGATTATACTCCAGTAGACATAGTGTTAAGGAATTAGAATACGAAGTATAATGCTTATCTTTTGAACTTCGTGTATAAGACATCGACATAATCGTATGAATGATATTGTGATTATGTGTATGGGTATGGGTGAAGATTTCGTCCTTGGAAACAATGTTTACATTCGTTTAAAGGAAGTACATTCATGAACTTGTTTTATGAATCGAAAGGGAAATCGCTAGGCTTATTGGTATTGTTATTCATTGCGTATCTTTGGATTACCAATATGTGTGAGTTCGTAGAACCGATCGTAACTTGTTATGTATCTTGGTATAACTAGTCACAATGCCTGACTTATGTATTGGTATGACTTTTATTAGTGTAACCGATCCTAAGTAATCACCTAAGATGGTATGATCGATAGTTGTAATTGGTGTGACCGATCCTAGTAATTGGTGTAACCGATCCTAGTAATTGGTGTGACCGATCACAAAAGAGTAGTAATCGATCCTGGTAATTGGTGTAACCGGTCCTAGTAATTTGTGTAACCGATCCTGGTAACTGGTGTGACCGATCACAAGTAATACCATGAGAATATGGTAACCGGTCCTGGTAATTGATGTGACCAATTTGGTAACTGATGTAACCGGTCCCAGTAACCATATTAAGGTAGAACCGATCCTTGTGTTTGGTAGAACCGTAAACCCATGATTAGTAAGTTGATTTGATCAATCACATAGTTCTTGGAAATCAGATGAACCAGTTCTAAACTTGTTTGGAAGTGTGGTATAATCGGTTCCAAGATTGTAAATATGAAAGAGGATTTACAAAGAAATAAGATGTTGACATACTTTGAACATGTTCAGTAACTCTTATCTTTTATTGTTCACAGATATTCCTTAATAGCTAAAGGAGATCCCGGACCGAAATAAGTTGAGAATCTTTTAATTAAGGTTGTTAATTTTTATATGCTTTTAATTACCATCAATTAAAATGCATATCTATGGAAAATAAAAATTGGTAATGTGCATTTACTAATTGGAGATTTTCTAGTAGGATTTTGGTTAATTTTGGACAGAGCATTTCTAGGAATTATGAAAACTGATTTTGGAAATATTGCATATCTTAAGAATATTTCGGTTTTGGAAATTCCTCGGTGTCCAAACTTCCTTGGTCTATAAATACCCAAGTTTGCATTTCATATAAACTATCCTAAGAGCCAGCAAAACTACCTTGTTGTGTCGTTACTGGTGGAGCCGCCTATTCGGAGAGGAAAGTACCTTAATTAGGCGAAATCTCTTATGACCGCTCGTTTAAATACTTTTGTGGGATCAAGAAGCTCTACGAGTACTGTTGGTGGGAAACTAGATAATTGCAGTATTATTAGTTTTCGATTTGATTTGATTGACTAACGCTTGTTGAACTTTGATTGCACCTAGTTTTTTTATTCTTGAGAATCGTATCTTCTAATATAAGATTCACTCAAACTAGATCGAAGTGTCGACGGGATCTTTAGAACCGTTTATAGATCTAAAGACGTCTTGTGATGATCCATTGTTAACAGACTCCGTTCTGTGCGTGATTGATCACAAGAGATTCAAGTTGTTGTGTGCAGGTGTTTATTGAAGATTTAAGAAGATTTGAAGACGAAGAAGATTTCTGATTTGGGTTCATAATCTTTGGTGTGCATAAAACTTGATCGGCTGGGATCCAACTATAATCGGTTTATCTTTTGGTAGAGTTTTTTTTGATTAGTTGCGTAGATCGGCATCAGTATTTAGAATCTGTATAGATCCTATTATTGTTTGAAAAATCTAAACTCGACTACTTGTTAGTTGTTTGTTAGATAGATCTAAACCCGACAAAGGAGTTTATTGGATTAAACAGAAGAGCCTTTGTCTAACTCATATCACTGGGATTGAATATAGTTGATACCAAATAGATTTTTTGTTCCTTTACTGTTTGGAATACGAACCAAAGGAATTGTTCCAGTGGTGAACTTATTGAATGTCGGAAGCGCAGGGATACTGAATAAACTAGGTGAACTATAGGTTTAGTTGCTTGGTCTCAACTATACGAAGTTAGGTTGATTTTGTATAGCTGCTTAATTCTGAGAGTATTCAATTCTAGACTAGGTCCCGGGGTTTTTCTGCATTCACGATTTCCTCGTTAACAAAATCTTGTTGTGTCATTTACTTTTGTTTTCAGCAATTATAATTGTTGTTATTATAATTTTAAGTAAATTACACAAACGTTAACTCCGCATTACTTGATAGTGATCCTATAGAGTTTGGTTAAGTCCGAACCTATTATCAAGTAATCACACTTTGATTGTTGTAGTGTCTCGATCTTGTATCCATAGACGATCACACAAAGTGTGAATACCGATTCGTTGTATTGTCTCGACTCAGTCCATAGACAATCACTTTCGGTAAGAGGACTTATAGGCGGAAAAGTTTTAGATTGAGGTATATTTGGGTACCCTCGTCTTTTCAATTGGTATCATAGCAGGTAAACACGAAAAGATCTAACAATCTGTGTTTGGTGCGATCCAACCTATAAGAATTGAATATATGTCTGATTCAATTAACGTAGAGCAAGAAGATGATATACTTCAGAAAGGCTATTTGTTTTCAAAACCTGGTAAACAGCTCAGCTCTGTTAGTTCTTTGATTGGACACAACTCAGGGAATATTAATCATGATGGGCTAATAAGAAGAAAAAAAATTTGGGTCAGACAGGTCAGACTCAGATGACAGTAATGAGATTAAATTTTTCATAAAGCTTGCTGAAAAATATATCTAAAGGATAATATTTATTATCCATCTGTCGAGAGAATCATCAGAGAATCTCTAATAAAAACCAGGTTGCATGAAGAATCTGTCTCTCAAGAAACTCTTGAAGTTCATGAACAGCATGATATGATGATTATCACATCTAGTCTATATCAAGGTGAAAATTGTGTTCCATTTTCTCTTGAAGCTGAATCTGAAGGATTTGATAATGACCAAATCAGAAAAAATCTATTAGTTAAGAAAATGATATGTAATTCCCGGAATCTCTTAGCTAATAAACGACATCATGATTCCAATAGTCTAATCACTTGCAAGAATCAAAAGAGATGTGTTTCAAGGAATAATCCAACAGCTGATATATGGTCAAACATAACAATTGACAAGGACTTTCCTATTGACTATGGCAACATTCAGCAGAAATGCACTCAAACAAATGATTTCAAATCATGTTGTTTTGCTGTTGATCAATTGTCTAAATCAGAATCAAGGAAAAAATCTCATCAAAAGATGATGTCATATTCCAACAATTTTTTGGGACTGTTTGAGGGTAAAAACTGATTATGCAGTTTTTGGTAAATTTGGGTGTGTTGATGAGAAACGAATTAGAACCCTAAACAAATGCACTTCACGGGGGTACTTTTAGATTCGAGAGATCAATCTGTAAGACTCTGGCCTAAACCAAGAAATGGCCGTTCCAGATTCAATTCGGTCACAAAGTGAAGGAGAAGAGTTGATCTTAGGGAGGGAAGCGAAGAAGGTGTTTGAGATCAGAATGTTGATTTACGAAGGTGCGGCTGTTTTATGACTTGTATCAGAATATGGTTTCTGGATACTTGTGTTGATAACACTTGTGTTGTTATTGTCGAAATAGATTGAAAACCTATTTATACAAGTCATTGAGCGCACCCTGACCTCGTAGGAAGTGGAGGAGATTAAGTAGTGGAGTAGTGGGGTTGTGTAAGAGGTGATGATCATCACGTTTTCATTATGAGGGAAGACTGGTCACACCTTCACCCACTACTATCATCGTTGTTAACCGTCCGTCCTTTCCTGACACTTTCTCGTAGTGGGCGTGTTGCGGCAGTTAATGACTGCTGTTGAAGCAGCGTGAAGGTCCATAACGGCACCCATTGATCATCTAGTATCCGATCTAAGCCGTCCGACCAAGCTAGCGAAGTTGGACGGATGAGATGGTTTTGCAACAGCTGCTTGCTGTCGTTAATTTAGGGTTTGGAAGCCGTGCGTCCAACCCTAGTTTTGCTCATCGAATCAAAGCGCTGGGCGCTTATTTGAACAGGCCGATCGGCCATGTGCAAAGATGGGCCGTTTGTGAGCACGCTGGCATCTCCTGGGCCATCTAAAATTCGATCTAAGCCACTCGATTCGGCTGGCGAAGATGGGTGGTCATGATCGATTTGCGACAATAGCTTACTGCCGCAAATATAAATTAGGGTTTTAAAACGGCCGCGTCCACCCTAGTTCGATCGAACAGTTTGATGCGTCATTGACTTCCCATGAGCAAGTTGATCGACCGGGAATGAAATTGGGCCGGCGGTGAACGCATTGGCATTTCTTTAATCGTGCGAGATACGATCTAGGCCATCCAACTTGGCTGGCTAAGTTGGAAGGATGTGATGATTTGCGATAGTTGTATGTTGTCGCAACCCAAATTAGGGCTTTGGAATTGCGCGTTCGCCCTAGTTTGGGCAAACGATCCGACGCCCTATGGACTTGCCGCGAGCAGGTCGATCGACCAAGGGAGAAGTTGGGACACTAATGGGTATGCTGGATCCTCTTTGATCATTCCAAGGAAGATATCAACCGTCCAACTAGGCTGGCCAAGTTGGACGGTCATGATGTATTTGAGATCATTTTTTGCCGGTCTTTGCTCGTTTGAGCTTATTTTTCAAATAGCGCGAACACCCATATTACGGTTAACGTTCGAAGTGCTTGCGGGTGTACTAGATGGAATCTGTTCGGTCGGGATGTTAGTGGGCCCGCTGGTGGTCATCATGATGATCACCTAGTTCCGCTAGGAGTAGGCTAGGCCTGTTGAATTATATGGCCAAACCGTGTGGCCGTGATCATTTTTTAAGACTGATATGGACAGTCTAGATTTTCCTTATGGAATTTAAACGCGTTCGATCGTGCTAACTTTTAATTAAAAAGTGTGTAAACACGCTGATCTTTTTATAGAGAGTGGTGTGGCCTACCTGAGTGTTTTCATACAGGTCTCAATACTGACACTTCGGTAGATTCATGCTACTCCGCTGCGAGCGAACATTAATCGTTATGTCATGCCAATATTGAGAGTTCGGCTGGGAACATTGCATAGGAAAATACTAAGCAGGCAATGCATTAGTGAATAATGCCGGCGGAAGATAAAATTCACAGAATATTTTGGGATTGCTGTTGCACGCACCATTCTGAGTAAATTTCATATATACAGATATATTGAATTGCTCAATACATATGTGAGCGAAGAGGATTAAGCACTCATTACTTTTAAATGGCTTCTGTTCCTTTGCAGGATGACAGCACATTAAATACAGGGTTTACGATTTTATCCCTTGAACTAAAAACCACCATTAACATTAAGTCCCCTGCTTAGTACGTAACAGTGACATTGTTGCGGGGTAAGCACTAGATGGTGACAAATAAATATAAAACTTATGAGACAAAGTTAGATGTTACCAGGAGAGATGGGTCGGCCTGTCCTTGGAACATGTCACGTTCAAAAGGCGTCCAGGTGAGCGTTCCTCTAGCATGATGTCGGTTGGCCCCAGGTAGATTAGGCATACGGTTAGTTGGGATCTCAAACTGCATTCCAAGTCCCTTGTATATCTGAGTATCGGTCGAGAGCGTGTCCAAGCTTTCCTAGCTTCGGTTAGCATGGAGGAAAAGTGGAGGCGCGATGAAGCATCTCAGCTAACAGGTGCTAGGGCTGAAAGGTTTGCTGCCCGGCTAAAGTGAAGGAGGGTGGAACATAACATGAACTCCTGGATAAACATGAATATCCTATTCATGACGACGTCATAATCCTCGACTATGATGTGGACGAGCCCTATCATGGGGAATATTCTTAAAAGGCTGTTGGAGCAATTTCTGAAAAAGATGTTGAAGCAACTCCCAAAGAGAACGTTGATGTAGCTTCCGAAAAGGATGTTGAAGCGGCTCAAGAGGATGTTGAAGCGGCTTCCGGAGAGGTTGTTGAAGCAGCTCCTGGAGAGGACTCTAGTGAAGGCGTCATTGGCCCTGGCGTTGATGACACTTCTTTGATGTTTAGTAGTCTTTGTTTCATGCGGTTGGAGCCAGGGCTTGATCGAATAATAATCCCTCATTCATGATGCTTTTATGATTTTATGTTTCCAGTTGGATGAATGAATGAAATCTCTTACTAAGAAATCCAAATTCTTAGAAAGATCTCGCAATATCTTGAAGCTTTAGACGTAGCGCTCTTCGGTAAGGTTAGAGTAGAGCCTGTGTACATGATTTTGCAATCTGAGCTCTCCTATTCTTTTGTTTGATATTCCCCTTGCAGACTACACGCTTCTTGAATATTTGTGGCGTGCCGGCTAGGTATGTAGAAGGATGGACGCTGTGCCGCGAATCTTCAAGGACTTCGCCCCAAGCGACATCTTTTGAACCGTCTTCTGAATCTTGGATGGTTGTATGGAATAAGATACGATGAGCAGTCTCCAGTTACACTTCAGATTCGATGGCATGGATGGATATGTGAAAATATCTCCTACTTGTACTTTTGGAGTCTTTGATGCACATATACGTCTTCATGTTGAGAAATTTCTGTGGCTCATAAAGCTTCAACAGTGATGATGCTGATATTAGAAATAAACCGGTTGAGGGACGTGAAAGCATCCTGTGCTGGCAGTCCCCAGGTGTAATTATCCCGATCTTATTTTCTCTTGAAAGACGTACTTCCACTATATTTTCCGGTAAGGTGGTTGACGAATTGATGAAGGCGGCAATCTTTTGGATTCGTCATTTGTTGATCAATGGGCGGGAGTCGCTCTTGATAGACCTGTATTGTATCCAAACTTTTGGCAGCCCATGTACCCCTCCCATAGGAAGTTGGAAATCTAGAAACACCGAATCTTACTTTGTCGGCGATGTGGTTGTTGATGCGTAGTTTCGTGCAGGCCTTGGGTAGGCGTCACTGAGTTCTGTGAAAGGCATGATTCGGTCGTTCTGGCTTGCTGAGGCGCGACTTTCCTCTTTGATTCTTCATTGGTAACAGTGCTTATGGATGGTTGAACCAAATACTGCTTGTCGGTCAGGCGCCTCCCAAACAGGGAGGTGATGATACTCTTACGCTGCATCTTTGAAAAGTGGTAACCTTGTCACGGTTATGACTTCTTGGTTGACCATCTCTTCTGGGTTGAAAAGGTCCTTGACAGTGAAGGGATTCCGTGTTGAGCCTCAGTCCCCAAGCGTGATTTACATGGTTCTATCTTGTATGGTCGGTAGGTTTACCATAATAAAGATATCACCATCTCACCTCCGGGACTCTGTTACTTCTCCATGGGAAAAATAAAATATGCATAAGTTCGGATTACCTTTGTCCGTAGTGGTTATTGCTATGGTGAAGCTCGGGCTGGTGTCAACAAACGAGCAACAACGGTTCTTAGCAGCAGTTGTGATCAGAAGAGACTGGCAGGAAGAGGCGTGATAGATACGGGCACGAACTTGGTAGTCTTCATATAGTGGTAGAGCTTGTCTCGTTATTAGAGGGAGAAGCTAATGATGGAGCCGATAGATTCCTTGATATTTCCTTATGGAATGGAAAATAGGAAGACAGTCCCCTGCCCATGAGTATCCACTGAGCTTTCGACTTGATAGATGTTGTCACACTGGGTTTATGAGGAAATAATTTGGATGAGAGTTGGAGTTGAACCCTATGTTGATGAGGATCGTACGAGTTACTGATCATGAGGCCGTCTTTGCGTCTACGTTACGTTTCATAGACGTCCAGGCATATCGCTGGTCTTTGACAATACGTCTCTCTTGAGTATGTCCTCGTCTTTGGACATCTTGGAATCATAATGATAGCGTGATTGCGTCTATCTAAATTCAGCATCTTTGAGATGGGTAGTGCTGAGCAGTCCCCAGCCACACTCCTTTTCATTTATCATCTTTGGATCATGTCTTTGAGGAGTAGGGAACTTCCCTCATGCGAATGACTTAAATAACAGGTTGTGCAAATATTATGGAGAGTCCATATGTACCTCTTAAGTCCTAGGTGCAACCTCCTTCGGTAATGCAACTACTTCTTCTACGGGAGATGAAATTCTGAAAGCGTCTCTCACCGATGTTGTTGCCGCCAAGCCAGATATGGTATATCTTGGACGTTGTTTTATCATTGTGACAGTCGTGCATGTTGTACTGGAGTTTGAGTTGGCGGTTTTGGAAGCGCAGGATGTTGTATCTCGGTGGTTTTCCTCTTGCTGCTTTAGTGAAACTGCTTACAGAAGGCTGAAGGTTGTATTGCCTGTTGGTGAGATGTATGCTTCCACAAATATCATGAGGCTCTTCATTCCTGGCAGGCCTGGTTCTTTCTAGCAGGGCAGGAGCTGTTGTAGCTGAGCGTTTAGCATCTTCACGAAGTTCAGAGGATGCCTGAAAGCGCAGATTCTCCAGCATAGCACGATAGATAGGTACCATCCAATTAATGCATAATTCCACCAATCGTTGTTCAGTCATATTTGGATCGTGACAATCCAGTGCCTGAATTCCGAACCTCTAGATATAATCATTTGGATGTTCGTTGTTCACTGAAACATTCTTCCTGAGTCTGATAGAGTGATTTTCCCAGACACAAAGGAATATTTCTTCTTCAGCATTACCCGTTTCCTTAGGCAAAGTAAATGTGGGAGACGTGAGTCCTTTTTGTGCAGCAATTTCTCAGATCTCCTTTGTGTGAGGTTATCTCGGTTGTGGATTCTTTCTCGACATGATGACGCGGGCATCGTTATCTTCTTGAGGCTGCTCTCTTGAGGTGTCGGCTCCAGTAGATCTGAAGATGTCTCGGGCTCGCTCTTGTCCAGGTTGACATAATATGCGAACCATTTATGATGATTTGAAGATGTGTCAAGCCTCCTTTGTTATTGTAGATGTACGAAGTCTTGGAATTACGCCATGTTCTGGATCTACACGTTTTTTTGATGAAGTGATAGCGGATACTCCTGACTTTAAATTGGTAGCAGTGGTGGAATAGAGATAGAACTTTTCTTTTGTGATCTCTGTAGGTGTCTTCCTAGGACTCCACTGGTGTTGAGATTTGATGTCGACTATCTCCATACTGGAACAACGGCTACGCGAATATTCACTTTGTCTTTCTGGGTGTGGACCCTTTGAGGCATTTCTGGCTTGCTCCATACAACACTTGTGGTGTTGCATAAAAGGCGATTGCTCCATCCGGATCTCTAGATAAGCCGTTGCGTTCTTCCAAGTAGTAGTCACGTCTTCTTGTGTCTCCACGCGGCTTTCTGGTCCTTTCATCTGAGAGATTTACTGGTGCTCACTATCCAAGAAATTTCCAATAGCATTGCTTGAAAAAACGTTTTTATGAAGCTTCTTAGCGAATGGAACACCGGAATTGAAATTGGTTGTTGAACCTAAATTGAATTTAATGATTGAATTGGATATAAGATCCACCCTTTTGAAATTGAGAAAACTGGAATGAATATTGAGAAACTGATTTTGCAACCGAGAGATCAATCTGTAAGACTCTGGCCTAAACAAAGAAATGGTCGTTCCAGATTCAATTCAGTCACAAAGTGAAGGAGAAGGGTTGATCTTAGGAAGGGAAGCAAAGAAGGTGTTTGAGATCAGAATATTGAATTACAAAGGTGTGGCTGTTTTATGACTTGTATCAGAATATGGTTTCTGGATTCTTGTGTTGATAACACTTGTGTTGTTATTGTCGAAATAGATTGAAAACCTATTTATACAAGTCATTGAGCGCACCCTGACCTCGTAGGAAGTGGAGGAGATTAAGTAGTAGAGTAGTGGGGTTGTGTAAGAGGTTGTGATCATCACGTTTCCATTATGAGGGAAGACTGGTCACACCTTCACCCATTACTCTCATCGTTGTTAGCCGTCCGTCCTTTCCTGACACTTTCTCATAGTGGACGTGTTGCACGCCGCATGCTGTAAACCTCCAGACTAATACCCAAGTGAGCATCCCCCATTTTGTAACACGTTTGATGTCTTGAGTAAATGGGTCAATTCGTGGGACTTGCCTCACAGAATAGCACGCGGCGCTATTAGGTTAAATAACTAAGTTATTTGTGAAGCCGATATTCATAAAATATCATATGTATTCGATGCACGTAAAGCCTCGCTTTTAAGCAAGCAACTCAAAATAATCGATGTGCATGGAGCTCGTTGTTTTAGAGCTTATCTAAATTAATCGCGAGTCGATCGTCTTAAAAAGAAGAGCGTGACCGGACAACTTTGGGTGATCGTTTGGTAGCTATAGGGATGAGTTATAGCTTGGTCGATCGCTCCCTGTAGGCGAGTGGCGGATGGTAGCCATTTCTAAAATCCTACCGGTTTATCTAAATTAGATCTGGATCGCCCAAATCGGCTAGCCAAGTTGAGTGGATGAGACGATTTGCGGCAGTTAATTACTGCAGTTGAAGCAACGCGAAGGTCCATCTTTAGGCGATCGTTTTGGATCGCACGGGCGAGCTGTAGCTCGGTCGATCGCTCCTTACAAGAGGGGGGTGACCGGTGATCATAGCGGCACCCATCGATCATCTAGTATCCGATCTAAGCCGTCCGACCAAGCTAGCGAAGTTGGACGGACGAGATGGTTTTTCAGCAGCTGCTTGCTGTCATTGATTTAGGGTTTGGAAGCCGTGCGTCCAACCCTAATTTGGCTCATTGAATCAAAGCGTTGGGCGCTGATTTTAACAGGCCGATCGGCCATGTGCAAAGATGGGCCGCTTGTGAGCACGCTGACATTTCCTGGGCCATCTAAAATTAGATCTAAGCCACTCGATTCGGCTGGTGAAGATGGGTGGTCATGATCGATTTGCGACAATAGCATACTGCCGCAAATATAAATTAGGGTTTTAAAACGGTCGCGTCCACCCTAGTTCGATCTAACAGTTTGATGCGTCATTGACTTCCCATGAGCAAGTCGATCGACCGGGAATGAAATTGGGCCGGCGGTGAACGCATTGGCATCTCTTTAATCGTGCGGGATACAATCTAGGCCATCCAACTTGGCTGGCTAAGTTGGATGGATGTGATGATTTTCGATAGTTGTATGCTGTCGCAACCCAAATTAGGGCTTTGGAATAGCGCGTTCGCCCTAGTTTGGGCAAACGATCTGACGCCCTCTGGACTTGCCGCGGGAAGGTCGATCGACCAAGGGAGAAGTTTGGACGCCAATGGGTATGCTGGCGCCTCTTTGATCATTCCAAGGAAGATCTCAACCGTCCAACTAGGATGGCTAAGTTGGACGGTCATGATGTATTTGAGACCGTTTTTTGCCGGTTTTAGCTCGTTTGAGCTTATTTTTCAAATAGGGAACACCCATATTAGGGTTAACGTTCGAAGTGCTTGCGGGTGTACTAGATGGAATCCGTTCGGTCGGGATGTTAGGGGCCCCGCCGGTGGTCATCATGATGATCACCAAGTTCCGCTAGGAGTAGGCTAGGCCTGTTGAATTGTGTGGCCAAATCGTGTGGCCGTGATCATTTTTTAAGACTGATATGGACAGTCTAGATTTTCCTTAAGGAATTTAAACGCGTTCGATAACGCTAACTTTTAATTAAAAAGTGTGTAAACACGCTGATCTCTTTATAAAGAGTGGTGTGGCCTACGTTAGTGTTTTCATGCAGGTCTCAATACTGACACTTCGGGAGATTCATGCTACTCCGCTGCGAGCGAACATTAATCATCATGTCATGCCAATATTGAGAGTTCGGCTGGGAACATTGCATAGGAAAATACTAGGCAGGCACTGCATTAGTGAATAATGCCGGCGGAAGATAAAATTCACAGAATATTTTGGGATTGCTGTTGCACGCACCATTTTGAGTAAATTTCATACATATAGATATATTGAATTGCTCAATACATATGTGAGCGAAGAGGCTTAAGCACTCATTGCTTTTAAGTGGCTTCTGTTCCTTTGCAGGATAACAGCGCATTAAATACATGGTTTACGATTTTATCCCTTGAACTAAAAACCACCATCAACAGGGACGATATAAGATCTCTTCTCAATTTATGTCTCAAAAGAATTCATGTCACACTTATGATCCTTCTGTTGCATCAGATCACTCAAGTTGTGACTTAATGGAAAAAGACTATTCTTGGAATAGTTTCAGAAAGGAAGATGTTCAAAAACATCATGATAGATCATGTTCCAAAAATGAAGACGAGCAATCAAGTGCTCACTTCAACAATTAAGTTTGTTTATCGGATTTTCCCATCTGTGCTCAATTTAAATTAATGGGGAAATCTTAAAAGAGCACTGGAATATGAGAAAGGTATATTTCTGTACTCATCATGAACATCTATAGTATTTTTCTAGTTTTGGAATACTCTTCTCTATTTTTAGAAGAATACTTTCGATCGTAGAAAAGTTCATGACAAAAATTGGGTATAATTTTTTCAGACCCTCTTAATCATACTGTTTCGGAAAACCTACTCTTTTATTTCCGAAAGCGTATATTTTCACGACTTTTATCAAATAAAAATACCTTGATTAGGTATCTCAAAACTTGGAAACCAAGTTCGATTTGATATATAAAACGTCTTAAGAACCTATTCTTCTCTTCTTGTTTACAGTTAAAGATGGGTGAAGATACTATTGATATCAATTCAGAATTACAGAAGCTTGAAACATGTCCTCCCACTGAGATTAAGTGCTACTACTCAAGGGAACATAAGAAGAATCACATATCACTTGATCTCATGTTCTATTTAATGAGAGATTTTGAGATTGCTCGAGAACAATTGGAAGTTTCTGAAAAGAATGAGAAGTGGCTTGAGTCAAAACTTTTGAAGTTTATTGTGGAAGTGAATCTTTTGAAACAAAGACTGAATCTCCTGAAAGAAAAGAAAAGACTCAAGAATCAGTGCTCTGAAGAATCTTCGGTGAATAATAAGAGCACTTCTAGAGATTAAGTTATATGCTGTAATACTTAATCCAAACAAAATAGAAATCAGTTTTTTATTTCTTTCAATTATTGTGTAAGGTCTATTGATGAATAAAACTATCTATTTATGAATAAAATTGTTATTTTATAAAAAATTTTGTGATATTTTTTCGATTACATAGCATGTGCTTGAATGCTTTATATTATTGCTATGTGTATGGGATGTTTGATTTCGATTTTCTTAACCTTAATATTCAATCTCATATGATGTGTGAACCCTTATGGTTTGTGTGGCTTTTTGATTTAGCGGGATTAAGTTCTACCCATGTTGGTAGGCTTTATCAAAGGATCATAAGGTGTTCCGATTGAAACTCATGTGTGAAAAAGTCACAATATGTTGAATTTTTGTTTAACATAAAAGCATATTTGTTTCGGGGTTTTCAACTTTTGCTATGCATTAGTTAAAACCGATTCAACCTTTCTCTGGTAAAGGTTGCTTTTGTTGTTGTTCATTTGTTCGTGCGAGAGGATGACAACACAATGGGGGAGAGTTCTAACTTGAACTTGCGCTTAATGATATATATTTCGGGGAGAAGAGGATGCGGAATATGAGGTAACAAATTTGTTAGTTAATCGTTTTCCTGTTTAAGAAAAGCTTGAGTTTATTGCATATATTTTGCTTTTACTTAACAAAATTCGGTACAATTGATGTTTATTCCATTATGTGTGTATGGATGTATGTGTGTGTGTGATTCAATTGTTTCCGGTTAAGAAAAACTGGTTTGATATCTTTCTTTATTGTTTGGTATCAATTGTTTTAGACTTAACGAAATCTCGGTGCAATTGCGGTGCTTTAATGTCTATGTTTATTTCAATTGCTTCCGGTTAAGAAAAATAATTGTGGAAGTCGATTTATTTGGTTTTTATGTATTGTTTATGGCTTAACAAAATACGGTATCATTTTTTTAGTCCAATTCGATTCCGGATAAGAGAAACTAAGTTAATTCTGATCTTAGTTAGACTTATCAAAAGTAAAAGATTCGGTTATTGAAGTCTAATCGAATGCCTTGGCAAGAAATATTAGTTAACTAACCTAGTATTTGTCTTGTCTAAAGTGGAAGGTCTAAGTTATTGTCTAAATAATTAGTGCCTGATGAGAAAAATAAAGTTAATTCTGATCTTTATTTTGGTCTTATCAAAATAAGCGATTGTACTTGTGCAAACGGTTTAGCAAGGGAACTAAGTTTTCTTAGTCAATTTGTTAAACTATTAGGGAAAATTGCTTCGGACAATTGTTTCCTTGATGACATCAAAAAAAAAATACTTATAGTTTCGGTTTTTGTATTGGTTATCTAAAATGGTATGTGAAACCTTCGTGCTTAACTCTTATAGGTTATACAATTCTTTTAGATTGTAAAATCCTTTCGGTTTTTGGTATTTGCTCGTACCTTTGTCATTTTGTGACAAAAAGGGGAAAAAATATATGGAGTAAACAAAGTGATTTGTAATCACTTAGGAAAGGACAATTGTGCTTAAACGTTATATCTAACGAAAGAGTAAAGCATTGACTAAGGAGGAGAAACATATCATATGTTGATTGTAGTTATTTGCTACAAAAGGGAAATAACAAAGATGTGCGGATTGAAAATCTACCTATCTCACCTTTAGGGGGAGTATTACCTTTGTTATTATAATATCTTCAGCGGCATTTATGGATTGAATATATGCAGGGTATTGTGCCGTTGAAACTTGGAATCAAGTGTATGTATAATGAATTTTTGTAATTTGTTAATCCATATGATTGTAAGAGTTTTGTCAATAAAATTGACAAAGGGGGAGATTGTTATAGCATAGCTCGGTTGAACCCACCAAGCGTTGGTATGTCAATGTTGGTTGTCATATTTTAGTGAATCAAAACTCAATTTAAGAGTCGCTTGATTATGTACTAGAGACAACTTCATATAGGTTAGGATAGAAAGATTAGGATAATGAGACATACAAGTATTACTCGAAGACTTGAAGAATGTGAAGAAGTAACAAGCTACATCGACAACATCATCCTTCCTCTTGAGGTTAGTAATATTTTGACTTGAACCATTTCATTCCCAACGTATCTTTCAAGTCGTGCTATATTGAAAACATAACTGCGAAGCTGTGAATGATTATACTCTAGTAGACATAGTGTTAAGGAATTAGAATACGAAGTATAACGCTTATCTTTTGAACTTCGTATATAAGACATCGACATAATCGTACGAATTCTATTGTGATTATGTGTATGGGTATGGGTATGGGTGAAGATTTCGTCATAGGAAACAATGTTTACATTCTTTTAAAGGAAGTACATTCATGAACTTGTTTTATGAATCGAAAGGGAAATAGCTAGGCTTATTAGTATTGTTTTTTATTGCATATCTTTGGATTACCACTATGTGTGAGTTAGTATAACCGATCGTAACTTGTTATGTATCTTGGTAAAACTAGTCACAATGCGTGACTTATGTATTGGTATGACTTTTATTAGTGTAATCGATCCTAAGTAATCACCTAAGATTGTATGATCGATAGTTGTAATTGGTGTGACCGATCCTAGTAATTGGTGTAACCGATCCTAGTAATTGGTGTGACCGATCACAAAAGAGTAGTAATCGATCCTTGTAATTGGTGTACCCGGTCCTGGTAATTGGTGTAACCGATCCTGGTAACTGGTGTGACCAGATCACAAGTAATACCATGAGAATATGGTAACCGGTCCTGGTAATTGATGTGACCAATTTGGTAAGTGATGTAACCGGTCCCAATAACCATATTAAGGTAGAACCGATCCTTGTGTTTGGTAGAACCGTAAACCCATGATTAGTGTGTTGATTTGATCAATCACATAGTTCTTGGAAATCAGATGAACCAGTTCTAAACTTGTTTGGTAGTGTGGTATAATCGCTTCCAAGATTGTAAATATGAAAGAGGATTTACAAAGAAATAAGATTTCGACATACTTTGAACATGTTCAGTAACTCTTATCTTTTATTGTTCAAAGATATTCCTTAATAGCTAAAGGAGATCCCGGACCGAAATAAGTTGAAAATCTTTTAATTAAGGTTGTTAATTTTTATATGCTTTTAATTACCATCAATTAAAATGCATATCTATGGAAAATAGAAATTGGTAATGTGCATTTACTAATTGGAGATTTTCTAGTAGGATTTCAGTTAATTTTGGACAGAGCATTTCTAGGAATTATGAAAACTGATTTTGGAAATATTGCATATCTTAAGAATATTTCATTTTTGGAAATTCCTTGGTTTCCAAACTTCCTAGGTCTATAAATACCTAAGTTTTCATTTCATGTAAACTATCCTAAGAGCCAGCAAAACTACCTTGTTGTGTTGTTACTTGTGGAGCCGTCTATTCGGAGAGGAAAGTACCCTAATTAGGAGAAATCTCTTACGACCGCTCGTTTAAAGACTTCTGTGTGATCAAGAAGCTCTATGAGTATCGTTGGTGCGAAACTATATAATTGTTGTATTATTAGTTTTTGATTTGATTGACTAACGGTTGTTGAACTTTGATTGCACCTAGTTTGTTTATTCTTGAGAATCTTATCTTCTTATATAAGATTCACTCAAACTAGATCGAAGTGTCGACGGGATCTTTAGAACTGTTTGTAGATCTCAAGACGTTTTGTGATAATCCATTGTTAACAGACTCCGTTCTGTGCGTGATTGATCACAAGAGATTCAAGTTGTTGTGTGCAGGTGTTTATTGAAGATTTAAGAAGATTTGAAGACGAAAAAGATTTCTGATTTGTGTTCATAATCTTTGGTGTGCACAAAACTTGATCGGCTGGGATCCAACTATAATCGTTTTATCTTTTGGTAGATTTGATTGATTAGTTGCGTAGATTGGCATCAATATTTAGAATCTGGATAGATCATATTATTGATTGCAAAATATAAACGCGACTACTTGTTAGTTGTTTCTTAGATAGATTTAAACCTGACAAAGGAGTTTATTGGATTAAACAGAAGAGCCTTTGTCTAAATCATATCACTGGGATTGAATAGAGTTGATACTGAACAGATTTGTTGTTCCTTTACTATTTGGAATACGAACCAAAGGAATTGTTCCAGTGTGTGCACTTATTGAATGTCGGAAGCGCAAGATACTGAATAAACTTGGTGAACTATAGGTTTAGTTGCTTGGTCTCAACTATACGAAGTTAGGTTGATTTTGTATAGCTGCTTAATTCTGAGAGTATTCAATTCTGGACTAGGTCCCGGGGTTTTTCTGCATTTTCGGTTTTCTCGTTAACAAAATCTTGTTGTGTCATTTACTTTTGTTTTCCGCAATTATAATATTTGTTATTATAATTTAAAGTAAATTACACAAACGTTAACTCCGTATTACTTGATAGTGATCCTATAGAGTTTGGTTAAGTCCGAACCTATTATCAAGTAATCACACTTTGATTGTTGTATTGTCTCGATCTTGTATCCATAGACGATCACACAAAGTGTGAATACCGATTCGTTGTATTGTCTCGACTCAGTCCATACACAATCACTTTCGGTAAGAGGGCTTATAGGTGGAAAAGTTTTAGATTGAGGTATATTTGGGTACCCTCGTCTTTTGATATTTCAACACGTCATGAATGCCACGTAAGATCCCAGTCATCTTTGTGACCCATGTGGCAGAACATATAGGCAAACAGAAGGACCAACAACCAAATCATCATCAACAAGCCCAGAATGAGAAGGAAAAGGCCTCTGAAGCGGCGGCCAGCAGCCAACAAAACTCGGGTCAAAGTAACTCAATAGATACCCATGTACCTGCACCAGCTGTGAACCCAAACCCGACTCCTAAGTCTAAACCTGAAATGGCTAGAATGCTGGCATTCTTCACACCTGATTACACTCAATACTGATATCTTTTTTGCAAAGAAGAGATGCAAAGGTAAATCTTTTGGTACACAATATGAATGGAAATCCGACGGTCATTGTAACCCACAATGCCAAAACAGAAGAAAGACACCATCCACTCCGACCATTGCAAACTTACAAAAGAATGACTTTCAGGCCATTAACAAAGATACCAGAGCACCTAATGATTCCTGACACACCAAATTATGCAGCTAGACCACCACCAGCAAAAGCAAGAAAATATATATGTGTCGATTGCATAATTGGAGCAACACACCTACAAAATGAAAGAACCAGATGTTGAGATACACACTCCATGTATCAGGGAATAGATACCAGAGAGAAAAGAGCAAGCAAAATTTAAACCCTTCAGCACCAATAAGGCTAGTGGATTCATATGCTTCGTCCTCCTGTATCAGAAGTCCTTTTGGCAACAGATCTAGAGATACCAAGCCTGCTTGGCATCTTTCTCTTAATGACGAGATTACTGCAGCAGACAATACAAAAGATGAGCGAGGTGTTGGCAGGGCCCGACACCCGCAAGAGGAATGAATTTCCTTGCTTGGAACTGTCAGCGGGTTCACAACCCCTTGAAAGTCTCAAAAATGCATGAGTACACACGCAAGTTTAAAATTGATCTGCTTGTTTTGTCTGAAACTTTAGCTTCTGTTTCACATATGGCTTTTTTGCAAAGTAGTCTAGGATTTCAAAGTTGTTTCATTATCCCTTATAATGGACATAGAGGTGGCCTCTGCTTGATATGGACCTCCTATCTTAATGTCTCTGTTTTAGTTTCTAATCAAAGAATGATTATGCTTACATCTGTGCAAACCAACAACAACCTCAACAAAACTGGTACTTCATAGGTATATATGGACCACCACAACAGGATGCACGGTGGGACTTGTGGTAAAACTTTAACAACCTCATCACAACCCTTATACTCCCCTGGCTGCTTATGGGAAACTTCAATGAGGTATCAATCAGGAAGAGAACAAAGGAGGAAATCTTGTGACATAAAAACAGGTGAAAAATTTCAACAACTTCATCAATCAAAATGGCCTAATAGACCTTGGTTTTTAGGGTGACCCGTATACTTGGTCCAACAGACAGACAGATTTAAAATTCATAATGGAACGACTAGACAGGGGTTTAGCATCTCAACATTGGTTGGACATACATCCTCGGGCTTGTTAGACATCTACCTAAACTCGGATCAGACCATGAACCACTTCTTCTACAAGAAAAATCCATGCATAAGAACTCAGAAAAGTTGTTTCGTTTAGAACATTTATGGTTCCTCCACCCACATATGAAAGATACGATAATAAATGCTTGGTAGAAATCGGGTGAAACTAACTTGTCTTACACTCTCAAGCAACACTTGGATAACACGGAACAAGCACTACCGACATGGTACAAGCAGAGCTTTGTCCACCTGCCAACACTTCTTAAAGAGGCTGAATTTCAGATCCATCTAGCACAATCAAAATGTGCAACTTCTACAGGTGTGGAACTTTTTTTTGGCTACAACATGAGAAAGAAACACGAAAATCACATCTAATGCTTCAACATTTTCATGATGTATGCTGGAAACAAAGGTCAAGGATTGAGTGGCTAAACAATGAAGATATGAATACAACCTTTTTTCACACAAAGGAAACTATCAACCGAAGAATCAATCACATACATCAAATTTTGGATGAAAATAACAATTGGGTGGTGAACCAAAGGAAGATTGCAAGTGTATAGGTACAACATTTTAAAAATCAATACGTTGCGGCACCAACAACTATTGACATGAACCTTTTCAATGACATGCAATCTAGACTTTCAGACAATCAATGCAGAGCTTTAATTGAGATACCTATGCCAGAAGAAATACATAAATCTCCCCTCAGCATTGGATCTGATAAAGCCCTGGGACCAGATGGCTATACAAGTAAGTTCTTTAAAGTTTATTGGGATAAGACAAGATCTCAAATCGTAGAGTTGGTGGGAAACTTCTTTGAGAATGTAGAGCTAGATGCACATTGAAAAAACGGGGGGGGTCTAACAACCACACCGAATATTTCATTTCGGCAATATGTATGGACTAACTCTAATATATTTCCAAGAGAATCAACTAGACAGTCAGACTCAATCAAGGAAAATACATCCAAGAGTTATATCTCTGTTTCTCAATGTAATCAGCAAATCAAACAGATAGAAATCCGCGAGCCTGATTATTATGAGAAACAACTTGAACGGTACCAAAGACCAATGTTCAAGTGTCAATCAATTTATATCAACAACTAAAGGTTGGATAATCTAATTGATTGAACTACGCACAACCTGTGATATTTCAATTATATAAACAAATATAATGCGGAAAAGAAATAACACAGACACCAAACAAAAATTTAACGAGGAAACCGCAAATGCAGAAAACCCCCAGGACCTAGTCCAAATTTGAACACCATACTTTATTAAGCCGGTACAAACTCTAACCTACTACAAGTTAACGTCGGACTGGAATGTAGTTGACCCCTAACCAATCTCATATTGATTAAGGTACAGTCGCGTTCTTTACGCCTCTGAATCCCAACAGGACTCTACGCACTTGATTTCCTTAGATGATCTCACCCACAACTAAGAAGTGCTACGATCCAAAGTCAAATAATTGATAAACAAATCTGTCTCACAGAGAAAAGTCTATTGAATAGATAAATCGGTCTCCCACAGAAATACCTACGAGTTTTTGTTCCGTCTTTTGATAAATCAAGGTGAACAGGAACCAATTGATACACTGGACTTATATTCCCGAAGAACAGCCTAGTAATATCAATCACCTCACAATAATCTCAACTGTGTGGTAGCGGAACAAGATATTGTGGAATCACAAAGAATGAGACGAAGAGCTTTTTGATTACTTTTTATATCTTACCTATCAGAGATTAAATGTGGAGCAAATCTTAGAGAAGATAGTACTCAATACGATATAACAAAGTAAGATCGGAACACGCAACTACAGAGAAAACAGTTGGGCCTGGCTTCAAAATCCCAATGAAGTCTTTAAGTCGTTAACCTATAATGGTTTTAAAAAAACCTAGGTTAAAGGAGAATTGACTCTAGTAGAGGGTTAAGACAGGGAGATCCTCTATCTCCCTATATTTTCCTTATATGTATGGATGCTTTATCAAGAACTATAACAAATGCCGAAAGAAATGGCTTCTTAAAAGGTATAAAAATCTCTAGGTATGCTCCCTCAATGAGTCATCTACTATTTACAGACGATTGCCTTATTTTTTGTAAAGCTAATGCAAAATCTTGTCATAACTTGGTTGATCTTTTTAAGGACTTTGGACTAACTTCTGGAAGACTTATTAACCTTAGTAAATCAGTAGTGTTTTTTAGCCTAAAAACAGACCCAACAATTATGAATGAAGTAAAGCAAATCCTAGGAGTAAAATCTATTTTTATGGATGACAAATACTTAAGATCTCCTTTGTTTACTAACAAATCTAAAGTTAAAAGCTTTGAACCTATGGTAAAAAAGATGAGTGGTAGGCTTCATAGTTGGAATGAAAACCTGAACAATGTCGGTAGAACCGTAATGGTAAAAAATGTAACTTCTTCCCTTGCTGTTTATTACATGCATTGCTTCGAAATTCCAAACAAAATTGCAAGACTCTAACTAATCTTCAGAGGGATTATTTGTGGGGTAAGAATGAAAAAGGAAAAAATGAGAAAGGGAAAAAAGGAGTATATCTCAAGGATTGGGATTCGTTTTTCAAGTCACTTGAGGAAGGTGGTCTAGGATTATAAAAAATTGAAAAATTCAATTTAGCTATGATAGCAAAAATGGCTTGAAGACTTAAAGCAAATCCACATTCTCTGTGTGCAAAAATCTTGAAAGATAAATATTATCCTAAGTGTGATATCTTACACATAGAAGACAAAGCAAAGGATGGAGATAGTTGGATTTGGAAAGGGATACATAGCGGAGTCCAACAGATCAAAAAGAACTGCTATTTGGAAATTGGAAATGGCGAAACAATCGATATATGGAATGATCAATGGATACCAGATACAACTGTCCCCATCTGCAAACCTACATCGGGTACTGAAAACATCAGCAAGGTAAGACATTTGTTCACTAATAATAATGAATGGGATGTTAACAAACTGAATATATGTTTTGACCGGAATACTGTTGAAAAGATAAAGAATATAATCATTCCTACACACAATATGGAGGATACTGCTCATTGGAAGTTCAACACAACAAGTACGTTTACGGTCAAATCTCTTTATAAAAACAACACCTTCTATTAATATCTTCATCTGGAAAGCAGCATATTCTATACTTCCAACGGCTATGAGAGTAGCTGCTGTAATACCAAACATTGATACAAAATGTAAGTTATGTAATGATGCAGAGGAATCCTTAACTCACCTCTTTCTCAAGTGTAATTTCGCAAGTCATGTATGGATGCATTTAAACTTTGACATGAACTATGTAGTTGATAACTGTAACACCTTTCATGATTGGTTAAACATGTGTTTCATTGATAGTAACAATGGAGAATGTATAATACAGTGGCCTGAATTCTGTAGTATAATCATCTGGCATATATGGAAGGCTAGATGTGAGGTAACTTTTCAAAAAATTCAGCAGAATAGTGCAAGTACGGCAAAAATTATTATGAAATTTATTAATAGCTTCATGAATGTTAACAAACCAACATATGATATTTTGCAAAAACTCTACTACAACCTTATGAAGGATGAAGCACTAAAAATAGTAGATAGAGAACCGGACAAGGAAACAAGCTGTATGAGTCTAAGAATAACAATAGCTTTATCAATGTCTAATCCCATTAACACTTCAGGAATAGGTCTTACTTTAATTGATTTTACAGGTAAAACTATTGAAGCTAGGGGGTCTTATGCAGATTGCATAACAAGAGAACAATTGGAAGAAAAGAGAGCTGAAACAGCTTTTCGTCGGGCAACTGAATGGAGTGGTCATAATGTCATATTTCAGAGTAATTCAGACACAACCCTAAAATTGCTGATGGGGAGTTATGTGAAGGCTAGAGAAGATAGATATAATGTTAGTGAAAATTCTGGGATCTCGATAAACAATCTTATTAATTTTAAGGCTACTGCGTTTGTACTGATTTCAATATTTAATATTAGAAAAGCAACGGATATATCAGCTTTCTGTAATCGTAATGTCGTTGAAAGTATTTGGACAGGGGAGAGCCTCGTAGACATTTTGAAAAATATTTATATCATAAATTGTATCAACCTTGTAACTGCCAATGTCTCTCAGTTAAGAGAGAACTAAATCAATAAAAGTTTCTAGAGGTTCCATCCTCGTTTCCGGAGAAAAAAAAATCTAGTCGCAACTAGTATCACACAAGATGTGTGGGGATTAGGTTTCCCAGTTGCTAGAGTTCTCCCTTATATAGTCTTCAAATCAGGTTTTGCAATCAATGTTACCTTGGTAACAAAGCATTCAATATTCACCGTTAGATGAAAACTTGATTAAATTTAAGCTAATATCTTTCAACCGTTAGATTGAACTTAGCTTTGTTACAAACAAATGAAATGTACCTATATTTAGATATGGGTATCCGTACCTAAACGTGTACACTTGGTTGGCTCAACAATGATTAACCGAAGTTATCCATATGAAATATTTCATATCAACCTTGTTCATCTTAATCACAACTAGTTCAAATGACTCAAATGAAACTAGTTATAGAGTTGTTCAATTGTTTATATTCTAATAAAAATATACAAGACACAATTGAAGCAAAATCGGTTTTGATTCACTCGAATCGATTCATGAACATTATAGCCACGGTTTGCAAAGATTGCATTCCTTATTATATAAATGTATTTGTTCATGAGTATAACCGATTTTAGAACTTAACCCACTCAAGTATGCAAACGGGTACGCATACCTAAGTTCCTGGACTTGGTCTTGTTCGCCAGTATGCAAACAGGTACGCATACTATCGTTCATGACCGAACTCAGTTGAAACCAGTACTCGTATGGGTATGCGTACTATGGTTCCCAGACTTCGACTGTTGAATCAGTACGCATACGGGTATGCATACTCAATTCCCGGACTTGTAATACACTTGCAACAGTTAGCATATACTGTGTTATATCCAATCAAAGGTTAATTGTTCTAAACTCCCATTTCAACCATTGAAACATTCTTAGAATACGAGAATAGCTGTCTCACACAAACTATTATCTTCAAAGCAATTTTCAAGTGATCAAATGATCAATACAAAACATTCCGAGTCTACATCAAATGACTGTCTCACACAAATCATGTAAGATGTTACCAAGCGATTTTCACATGATCATCTTTTGACTTTCGTCAAGAATAAAAGATGAACTTGGTTAAAGAGAAATCTTACCAACACATATTTCGAGAAATATGTAAGCAAGTTACAATCAGCTTGAAATATCAAATGTGTATAAAGTAAAGTCTATATAGCTATACGACTTTTATCTCAATAGGAGATAGAATAGAAATAGACTTCTGATTGATAGATGAGTTCAAGTCTCCACATACCTTTTGTTGATGAAGTTCCACAAACTCCCCTTAGTAGTTCTTCGTCTTCAATCGATGAACGTCGTGAAGTCTAAAGCTCAACTACACATTCTATCCTAATTCGAGACATAGCTATCAGTAGACTAGAAATCAAGACTTATAGTTTTGACAACTAAACTGGACAAACAAGCTTGAGATAGAAACACTTGCGAGTTTGACCGAGCAGTGATCTAACAATCTCCCCCTTTGTTAATTTTAGTGACAAAACTATCAATACATATCGATTACAAAATAAATAAACTTTGTAGCTTCTCATTCAAATGCTTGATTTCCTTGGTTCTTCAATATTACTCGAAATCTTCGTCACTTCCAAGTACTCCAGTGATTCAGAACGTGTTCAACTCGGCATCATAGTTATTGAAGATCCGTAGCTATAACAATATATAAAAACAAGATGTTTTCGTATTGTTATACAGTGTCATAGTATTATTACACAACATCAAAGTTCAATTGTATCACAACTTTGATAATAATACTATAGAGATATGTATCACTCCACCTTAGTCAATACTTCATCTCACAATGAAAACCACTCCTCCTTACATAATGATCCGTAAACCATATGTATTTGTAGTGTGAACTACATAATAATTCTCCCCCTTTTTGTCAATATAAATTGGCAAAGGTACGTAAACTAGCGGGATCATAATGAAATTCTCAAAGAGATACTTCATGACTAAAAGAGAACATATCAACTTTGTTTCGATGATTTCACATAGTATAAACTTAGTGTATTTATCAAGGAGTTTATAAAGATACAAGATAACTCCTACAATATTCCATAACCGCACTCCCCACAAAGATTTGGCAATTAAGCACAAGTTCAATTAAGATCTCTCCCCCATAAAATTTCATTCCCGAAAGAACAACAAGAGCGACCTTACTTTTACAAGAAAAATAAGGATTTCTTTGGACATTAACTAATCACATGAAACATGAATTTGTATCCAGGAAACTCAATTAAATTAACCATAAAGGAACCTCAATGATTAATTTAATCGGAAATGCTCAACATAAGAAAACTTACGGAGCCATACAGTACTTTCACATAGAAGTGGATCAGGGAAAGATCAATACTGCGGAATATTCAAAGATTCATTCTATTTTCATCAATATTTGTATAATGACACCATAGACTTAATCTTTGACATCAAAAGTTCATTCTGTTTTCCATCAATATTTGCATAATGACATAATAGACTTAACTTTGACATATTTGCATCCAAATTTCTTATGAATTTAACACATTTAGCAGTTTAATTGAAAGATAAAATCATTCAAAGCTAAAGTACCATTAAAGTCATTACAACCAATAAAATTAACAGTTTAATAAGTTTGACAAAAGAAGTTTAACAACAAAACAAAATACCATAAGCAGAGACATAAACAAAGAAATTAAATAGTGATTAACCAATCATCATATAATAGTCCCTAGCAATTTCATCGAACTTCTCAATCAGTTCTGGATGAGCTTCCTTGGCATAGTCCAACTGCTCTTCTAAGCATTCAACTTCTTGCTGAAGATGGATGATCTCTGGGTTTAAGGCTGTTGAAGCTCCTGCTGATGTTCCGGCTGAAGTTCTCTACATCTTTTCGATACTTGCATGGGTTAGGACTTTTGGTCTACCAAGATTGGTTCCAAAATAAACAATGCCAAATTGACAGCAAATCCTTGAAATAAGACAAGGAAAGCCTGGAGTCTTCTTAGAAGTCTGCTTCACACTTATCATCTGACGAATAATAAGATTGTAGAAATCAAAGTCTATCCCTTGAACAATGTAAAAGAACAATTCAGCAAGAGACCTGGTCCATAACATTTTGTCAATTATGCTCGGCATCATGTTTTCCACAACCAGTTTTCTAGCAACTTTGAGAAACAACTCAGCGTCATGAACATCAATCTTGCCATCCTTCTAGTAGACGTCTTTATTAAGGAGACGCTTTCATAGAAAGTTTGGAGACAATCTTTCATGCTCAAGAGATGGTAATTGGAAGTTTCCAACCCGGGTCAAGTTCAAGTGCCCAGCAATAACTTGATGATTCACCATAAAGATTTCGTTTCCCACAATAGTTTTAAAAGTGAAGTTGACCAAGTCTGGCTCATGAAGATTTGCATAAAACTAGGTAGTCATTTCAACATGAGCAGTTCCCATGGGTTGATGGATAATGCCCCAATCAAAACCCTTAAAAAACCTAGAGAAATGTTCTACACTAATTTTTAAAGCATCATAGAACCTTTCTCTAATGGGCTGTTTCTCCTTATATTCAAAAAAGAGGTCGCGAGCCTCTTTGTTAACAAACCTAGTTCTCAAACTTGCATCATAATAAGATTCATCACTAGCATTAACACCCGAACTCTCACCACGATTCAATCTTTTCCTAGGTACCATTGAAACCAAAGAGACTCCAAAAACGATGAAGAACTTACCGGGTATGTGAACTGTCGTTAATGGTGAAGCTCCAGAACTAGAGAATATGAAGAAATAGAAGTAAGCCCGTCGAATGATTTCCTATTGCAAACACAAAGGTACCAAGAACACCTCAAAATATTGAGAATTGAGGTTATGGTGATTGAGAGTTTACAAACTGTTGCATTTTCGTTTTCGTACTCGAACTGTAGGAAAGAAGAGATGAAAATAACGAAGTGAGCACTTCCTATTTTTGTGTGTCAAAAGGTGGTACATGAACCGGCTAAACACGTTCTGGAACGCGGTTCAAATACGTAATGGTTACGAGCTCAGAGTACGTGAATCGTACGTGTGCAGACAGGGGCACGTTTGTTTTATGCTACATCATATTTTGATTAAACAAGATATGAAAAAGAAAATTGGAGCAAGGATCAACAAACCTTTAATGAGCAACTCTTTGTGAACACAAAATAAAAACATCCTTGCACACCATGACACCAAAAGAGAGTTTCTTTCAAACTACTCTTGCATTTTACAGTATTGAGAGAAACCCAAGAGTCTATTTTTTACAAGTTTTTTAAAGAACTTAAAAAGAACACATGAGAATTTGTGTTCCTGATTTCTTCGTTTACAACTTATAACAGACAGTCTCTGTAGATAATATTCAGTACTGCTGGGAAACTCTTTTGATAAAAAGAGATTTCCTGACTTTCTTACAAAAGAATACAATACCATTATCTTAAGCAGGTGTATCAGGATTTGACAGATGAAATGTGTCATGTTCTGAGATGAAACTGACCGATAGATGAGGTATAGACTCTTCATGTACTATATCCAGTTTGTTACAGTTTTCTGGAGTACAGGAAGGAGAAGAATCATACTCACTAATAAGTAGATCAATATCAATCTCAACATGAAGATTATTCATCATAACTTGATTTAGTTTATCAAGAGAGTCTTGTTGTTTTTGGAGATATGACTCAACATCAAGAGATAAACTTTCAAGTTTCTTTTCAAGCCCTGAGAACACTTCAAGGTATTTTAAACCTGGTGGAGCTTTAGATAGAATTTCTTCTAAATATTTTATTAAATCAGTCATGAAAGAAAAATCAGAGATCCCTGGATCTGGTGGTACGTTTACAGAGATAGCACTTCTGTCCATAGAGTCAGATTGCTATAAACACAGACTTATGATGTCTTAAACGTGTTTGCCTGCTATGATACCAATTGAAAAAGAGGGGGTCTAACAACCACACCCAATATTTCGTTTTGGCAATTTGTATGGACTAACTCCAATATATTTCCAAGAGAATCAACTAGACAGTCAGACTCAATCAAGGAAAATACATCCAAGAGTTATATCTCTGTTTCTCAATGTAATTAGCAAATCAAACTGATAGAAATTCATGAGCCTGATTATTATGAGAAACAACTTGAACTATACCAGAGACCAATGTTCAAGTGTCAATCAATTTATATCAACAACCAAAGGTTGGATTATCTAATTGATTGAACTACGCACAACCTGTGATATTTTAATTATATAAACAAATATAATGCGGAAAATAAATAAAACAGACCAGAAAATTTGTTAACGAGGAAACCGCAAATGTAGAAAAACCATGGGACCTAGTCCAGATTTGATCACCATACTGTATTAAGCCAATACAGACTCTAGCCTACTACAAGTTAACTTCGGACTGGAATATAGTTTAGCCCCAACCAATCTCGCACTGATTAAGGTACAGTCGCGTTCCTTACGCCTCTGAATCCTAGCAAGACTATACGCACTTGATTCCCTTAGCTGATCTCACCCACACCTAAGAGTTGCTACGACCCAAAGTCGAAGACTTGAAAAACAAATCTGTCTCACACAGAAAAGTCTATTGAATAGATAAATTGTCTCCCACAGAAATACCTACGAGTTTTTGTTCCATCTTTTGATAAATCAAGGTGAATAGGAACCAATTGATACACCGGACTTGTATTCCCTAAGAACAGCCTAGTAATATCAATCACCTCACAATAATCTTAATCGTATGGTAGCGGAACAAGATATTGTGGAATCACAAAGAATGAGACTAAGAGCTTTGCGATTACTATTTATATCTTACCTATCGGAGATTAAATATCGAGCAAATCTTAGAGAAGATAGTACTCAATACGATAGAATAAAGTAAGATCACAACACGCAACTACAGAGAAAATAGTTGGGCCTGGCTTCAGAATCCCAATAAAGTCTTTAAGTCGTTAACCTATAATGGTTTTAGAAAAACCTAGGTTAAAGGAGAATCGACTCTAGTCGCAACTAGTATCACATAAGATGTATGGATATTAGGTTTCCCAGTTGCCAGAGTTCTCCTTTATATAGTCTTCAAATCAGGGTTTGCAATCAATGTTAACTTGGTAACAAAGCATTCAATATTCACCGTTAGATGAAAACCTGATTAAATTCAACCGTTAGGTTGAACTTAGATTGTTACACACAAATGAAATGTACCTATATTTAGATATGGGTAACCGTACCTAAACGTGTACACTTGGTTGTCTCAACAATGATTAACCAAAATTAGCCATAGGGCTATTTTGTGTTTTGTCCCCTGCCAAGATCGCTAATTAGCGTTTCCTCCCTAAAAAGATTGAAATTAGTGTTTCCTCCCATCGTTAGCTTTTCCATCCACTGCTCCGTTAGCTGAGTCATCACATGTGCATGCGTGGCATAAATTATACACGTGTTTTATGATTGTCCCAAAATACCCTCGACTAACTCATTCTTAATTGTCTATTGCCCTCAAATTCTCAAGAACAGATCGAATTGGATAATGAAAATGAGCATGGAAGCTAGGGTTCCTTAAATTTATGAAATGAATTTATGATTGAATCGATTGCTGCTGTTGTTAAAATCAAGAGATGGAAGATGGGTTTCTGGAATAGGGATGATTGAGCAGTGAGAGTTGATTTCAACAAACGGAGAATTAGGGTTCAAAGGTGATTGCCGTAGGTTTTAGGGTTTGAGAAGATGAATCCGGTGACTATGCTGCAGCCATGGTTCAGTTAAGGAATTCACCCAGAACAGGACATGGATAGATGGTGGTGTTTGAAATGAATGAAATAGAGAATAACAAGGAAATAGAGTTGTTGCCGGTGATATTACAATTGATTGATTTCCTTCCATGGGTTCAGGTGATGGAAGAAGATGGATTCAAAGATACGAAGAATTTGGTCCTGTGGAAACTTTATTCCTCCAATTTTTAAGCTTAAGATTAAGCATCCATGGAAGCAACAGAAGAAATTGCATTTAAATGTCCTTCCCTGCAGACTCGAATGCATACACGACCCGTTGTTCCCTAGCAAAATATCAACAAACAATCACTAAATATCTTCCCTTGATCTGGTCTGTAAGTTGGCTTGATAGTATTGGCACCCAATATTTACCCCGCGAACAAACTTATAATTAAAGTGAAATCTGAGGTAAAGTAAATATGATCCTGAATTTCTCAATCTCATCACTCATTTTTAGCATCTGATTTTAATTTATGATATGAAATTGATTTGTCGTGATTGGATGTGTTTGGAAATTGTTCGAATTTTTGTTAATTTAGGTTTGATTCATATGAAATTTTAGGTAATTTGATATTTAACAAAGAAGAAGACGAGCACCAACATGGTTTTGTTCATCACTATCCTGCAAAATGCGTATCACTTGTTCGATAGAAGTCCTAAGTGACCGGGTTACAATTAGGATTGACACATATATTTGGCACAAATATATAAGGGTATTATGGGAAGGTCACAAAAAATAATAATAAAATTTGCCACATTGATATTCCTGGTGACTCAGCTAACCGAGCAGTGGATGGAAAATCTAACGATGGGAGGAAACACTAATTTCAATCTTTTTGGGGAGGAAACGTTAATTAGCGATCTTGGCAGGGAATGAAACACAAAATAGCCCTTAGCCATATGAACACTTTCATATCAACCTCTTGTTCATCTTAATCACAACTAGTTCAAATGACTCAAATGAAACTAGTTATAAAGTTGTTCAATTGGTTATATTCTCATAGAAGTATACAAGACACAATTGAAGAAAAATCGGTTTTGATTCACTCGAATCAATTCATGGACATTATACCCACGGTTTGCAAAGATTGCATTCCTTATTATATAAATGTATTTGTTCATGAGTATAAACGATTTTAGAACTTAACCCACTCAAGTATGCAAACGGGTATGCATAACTAAGTTCCCGGACTTGGTCTTGTTCGCCAGTATGCAAACAGGTACTCATACTGTCGTTCATGACCGAACTAAGTTGAAAACAGTACACATACGGGTATGCATATTATAGCTCCCGGACTTTAACTGTTGAATCAGTACGCATACGGGTATGCATACTCAATTCCCGGAATTGGAATACACTTGTAATAGTTAGCATACAAGTACGCATATTGTACTATATCCAATCAAAGGTTAATTGTTCTAAACTCCCATTTCAATCATTGAAACATTCTTAGAAGACGAGAATAGCTGTCTCACACAAACTGTTAGCTTCAAAGCAATTTTCAAGTGATCAAATGATCAATACAAAACATTCCGAGTCTACATCAAATGACTGTCTCACACAAATCATGTAAGATGTTACTAGGCAATTTTCACATGACCATCTTTTGACTTTCGTCAAGAATAAAAGATGAACTTGGTTAAAGCAAAAGATTACCAACACATATTTAGATAAATATGTAAGCGAGTTAAACTCATCTCAAAATAAAAAATGTGTATAAATTAAAGTCTATATAGCTATACGACTTTTGTCTCAATAGGAGATAGAATAGAAATAGACTTCTGAGTGATAGATGAGTTCAAGTCTCCACATACCTTTTGCTGATGAAGTTCCACAAGCTCCCCTTAGTAGTTCTTCGTTTTCAATCGATGAACGTCGTGAAGTCTAAAGCTCAACTACACATTATATCCTAATCCGAGACATAGCTATAAGTAGACTAGAAATCAAAACTTATAGTTTTGATAACTAAACTTGACAAACAAGCTTGAGATAGCAATGCTTACGAGTTCGACCGAGCAGTGCTCTAACACACATTACAATCGTACCAATATAACGTTAATACCAAAATCAGAACACCCATCTAAACCAAGTGATTTTCGACTGATTGGGATATGTAACGTAGTCTACAAGATCATTTCAAAATTACTAGTTGATAGACGAAGACCAATACTGTAATTTATCATCATCCCATACCAGAGTACTTTTGTACCGAATCGAACCATACATGACAACATTTCCATTGCAACATAAATCTTCCATTACATAAGAACGTGACTACCTACCCCAAAACCAAAAATTGCTCCAAAATTAGACACCCAAAAAGCTTATGACAGTATTGATTGGGGATTTATTAGGCAGACCTTGTGTACCCTCGGATTCCCATAAAAATTCATTGAGTATGTTATGTTATGCATATTTTCTGTCACAACTTGATAAATATTAATGGCTCACCCCATGGATGTATACAACCAAAAAGCGGTCTCCAGCAGGGAGACCCCTTGCACCATATGTGTTCATATTATATGCAAAACCCTGTCTTCAAGTCTTGCAAAGCTGGAGGTACAAGGAAATTTAAAGTTCTTATGCATCTCAACAAAGACAACACTAATACTACATCTCATGTATATTGATGATTTTTTGATCACATGCTCGGCAAACAAGGAAACGTGTGAAAATTTACAAAACATTCTACAAGCCTACTTAACATCAGCTGTCCAAGCTATCAACAAACAAAAATCTATCCTAATCCACCACCCAAACACACCACAACCCACCCATAGATGGCTGGATGATTTTTTCCAAATCCAAACCACTCACAACCCTCCAACCTACTTAGGAGTTCAATTCAAACATGGTAGAAATTCGTCACCAATTTTACTCAACTTTTATAGAGATTGAAAAGGAAGGTAAAGGGACGGATGGCCAAATGCATCAAACAGGATGGTAGATGGCTTTTAATTAACACTTCTTTGCTGTCGACGACAAACCACAAATTGATGACGCAACTACTGCCATCACATGTATATAACAAAATTGACAAGATTGCAAGGAACTTCTTCTGGGGACATGACAAGAATACAAAAATTATGCATACCATTGGACGATATAAGCTTAACCTACCAGTAAATCAAGAAGGACTTGGAATTTGTGACAGCAAGAAACACAACTTGGATTTATTAGGGAAAAGAGTTTAGCAAATACATACACAACCAACAACCATTTGCAACAACATGTATAACTCCAAATAACTCCAATAAAGGTTTATCTTAAGTTCCGACAACAAACCACCGGACGCAGCAAGTGTAGCGTGGAAGAACTTAAACAAGGTGTCAAGGCATATCAAACAACATTGTGATGTTCATATTGGAGACTGCAACAACACATTAATAAAGAAAAGATGGATTCCAACTTACGGTACCTTAACAACTCTGGGAGACTGTGGAGAAAATCTGGTTAGTTTGATCATTGAACTATTTTCATTTACTTGGAAACATGACTGTTTGAACCATCTATTCACATCAACCGTTGCCGATTCGATTGGAAGCATTCACATACCAAACAACCCAATCCCTGATTGTACGGTTTTTCCTCACTCAAAGACTGGATAGTATACAATTAAAAGTGGATATGAAATGCTAATCAAAACTGCACAAAATGATGACCACCCAAATGTGTCAGAAATCTCTACATCAGGTTCACACACTGCAACAAATCAACAAGATATCCTTATTGAAAACACCGGGGGTAATAAAATATACCACCAACTTTTTCTTAGGCAACATGTATGGACAAACTTAAATACAATTTTTAGAGTTCAACTTAATGAATGTCAATCAAGGAATAAAATTTATAGTTATATCTATTTCTCTCACAATCGGAAAGTTTATAGAACCAAATCCGTGAACCTAATATAAGTGTGAGAGTTCTTGGACGATCTCAAAAATCAATATCCAAGAATCAATCAAGTCGTATCCAACAAACATGGATGGATGTATCTACTTTGATTGATTTACGTACAACCTGTGATATTTCAATTATAAAGATGAACAATATAATACGGAAAAATAAATAACACAGACACCGGAAATTTTGTTAACGAGGAAACCGCAAGTGCAGAAAAACCCAGGGACCTAGTCCAGATTGAACACCTAACTGTATTAAGCCGCTACAGACACTATCCTACTACCAATTAACTTCGGACTGGAATGTAGTTGAGACCGAATTAAACCATCACATCAATTAAGTTACAGTCGCGTTCCTAATGCCTCTTGAATCCCAGCGAGACTCCGCAAAAATGATTCCCTTAGCTGACGTCCTTTACATCCTAAGAGTTGCTTCAACTCAATTGAAGACTTTAAATTAATCTGCCTCCCATAGATAATCCTATATGTGTGATTTCCTTTTTGATTATATCAGGTGAGACTGGAAATCGATAACAATTGACAAAGTCTAGCTAACCTCAAAATTCGGACTTATTATTCACCTCACAAGTATTAAACTTGTGGAATCAACAAAGTCTGAGACGAAGAGAACTTTGGTGATTTCTATTTATCTTGATTGATAGAGCAAGCTCAACAATCAATCAAGATCAGGATACTCGAACTATCAAGATAAAAGATAGTTGGACCTGTCTTCATGAATCCCTATGAAGTCTTTTTAGTCGCTAAGCCCAAAAAAGGGGTTTTAGGAAGAAGACAACACTAATTTAGAACTAGGACACACAAAGATAGTGTCGGGATTCAAAGATCCCAGTTGTTTGAGGTTTCATTTTATAGACTTTCAAAGCATGGTTGAATCTGATTAACATAACAAGATATACATTCTGGTTAGGATGGAACATAACCGAACCGTGTACAAAGACAACGTTCATGAATGGTTAGCCGAAACTAGCCAACTGAACTATAAGCTTAATCATTTTCATAAGCACTTAAGACTTTTAAGTTTAAATCATAACCATAAATTATAATGTGATCAATCATGTCTATATAATATTCTTAGAGATTTATTCAAATGCTAATTATCTCACAGAAATTATTTTATGTGCATCTGAAAATATTCGACAGGGAAAGTACGTGTACAGGTATGTGTACTCAGCCTTGTTCGTGAATATATTTGTCATGGTACATGTACCGGGTATGTGTATCCTTAAGACAAATTGGAGTTCCGGAACATACAAAAATTTTCAGGTATGCGTACCGGGTATGGATACCACACCGGTTCCAAAACTGACAGTTCTTTTTCAGTACGCGTACTGGTTTGCGTATTGTTCCGGGTTCACGAGTTTACAGACTGTTTGTGGTATGGATAACGGGTATGCGTACCACTAAGTCACTTCCGAACTATAGCTACGCCGGTACGTGTACTGGGTACATGTACTACGGCTCCGTACTTATAACAGTTTTCCCAGTTTGTGAAACTTGTATGCATACTGTCCTATATCAAGATTTTTCAGTAGTTCTATATTTCTCTCTAATTAAATTCGAAACATTCCCAAATAGCATCAATGACACATATCATTGTTCCAGGCTATTTTCGAATGATAATCTTTAATCATAGTTTAGATTACGAACAATAAATTTTCCTTAACTGAAATTCATTAAGTATGAACACTGTTCATTAAGCTTAGTCATATATATTTCGAGAACTAATTACCAAGATAAACTTGATTCTAAATTTTTTATATGCTTATGATAGTCTAATTAGTTATGCGACAACGTCTCATAGATAGAAAAATAAATATAACTTGAGATATAGATGGTTTTATATTCACTTACCTTTTGTTGAATAAGTTTTCCAAAAGCTTCGATTGATCTTCGCCTTCAAACGGTAGAACGCAATGATGACTGCCGTGATGTCCATTTCTCAACTACATCTTTTATCCTAATCCGAGACTTAACTAATTGTAGACTATAAATCAAGATATAGTTTTGAAAACTAAATTTGACAACAAACTTGAGATAGCAACACTTGTGAGTTCGACCGAGCAATGCTCTAACATTTATGTACAAAAGGATTTGGCAGGCTAACTGCCCCCAAAAAAGTCAGGTTTTTCTTGTGGAAAGTCAGTCACAAAGGTTTACCAACATTTGAGACACTACATGTCAAAAACATTATCAACGGTAGCTTATGCCTAAGATGTGGTATACATACATAGACAATTCAACACTGTTTGTTTGAATGCAAGCATGCAAAGTAGACATGGAAGTCCATGGTGACACATTTAGGATCCAGTGGAAATAAAATAAGACACAACCCGTATAACAACGTGACAATACCACCACATCCGATGCCAAATGTGAATGGCCAACAACCACTGCAACAAAGAACTACAAACACACAAACTCAGCATCATACAAGAAGCTCGCAACTTCCTAATGTAGCGACGAGATTACAAGTGTCATAGGATTTCAAAGAGTTCTTCATGCTTGCACAAGATAGTGAGACTTTCACACTGTGTTGCTTCACTATTTGGAACATCTGGATGACTAGGAATGTAAAAGTATACAAGAAAACTATACAAACACCAAAACATACATTCCAAGTTGCCTTGATTCTGACATCAGATGGGCACGCAAACACATTCATCATAGCCAATCTCCGACTCCTTCCAACCAAGCTGACACCATGCAACAACAAAACCATACTGGACGGATACTGGAAACAAAAAGAATAATATGGGTTACATGGTTACCACCACTTGACAATTGGTTAAAAAAAAATGAGGATGGGGATAGCAGAGGTACACCGGGTGAAAGACCGGAGATGACGGGAGCAGGATGGATCTGCAGAAACATACAAGGCTTGGTGATTATGACGATGGCTGCACCAATTGGAGCAGCAACATCACTGGTAGCGGAAACTTGGGCTTTACTACTGGTGATGAGAATGACAACTACACATTGTTGAAAGAACATATGGTTTGAATCAGACTCGGCTACACTACTGAAGTTGATTGAAAAAGATGGTACACAAACACCGTGGATCATTCAAAATATGATATCGGAAATATGGTCGGTTGTCAGCCGACGAAAAAATAAATTAAGTTCTTTCACTTCACAATTATAAATAATAGTATAGTTATAAGAACAGATTCGTTCCACAAGGAGATATGGGATGTTATTCGTAATTGAAAACTTAAGTAACTTGGGGGATTTTTTATTTTGTGTCTAAAGTAATTAAACTAATAGTAATAGCAAAGAATGAATAAAGAGAATCAATAGGTTGAGAATACTGGTTAAGGGTTCATCATCAATCATAATACATGCACTTCGACTAATAACTGGTGTTGTCACTCACTTATTCATTATCAAGAGTCCTAAAGTACCCCATCGAGAGCATACTCCGGTAAATTCCTTATATCATCACATACCATAACGATGAATATGTGAATACTACTTAGTGAACAACCTAATGCAACGTGCTATTAGTTTTAATCCTCCAAGAGCTTTAAGTTCTATGAATTAGACTAATCCATGCAATAGAAATACTACGAGTAAACTATTTAACATAGGTCAAGCTTCTACTTGCAATCACACAAAGGTTTTGAATACAATTGGTAATCACAATATGCGACTTATGAAAAGGTTTATCAACAATTACGTATCTCAAAACCCTAGCCTGGCTTTAGAAATGCAATCATGCTCATTTAGTAGCGCTCCTAAACAAACAATCATACAATCATATGCGATAATAAATCGTAGAACAAGGCAATAATAATTTGATTGAGATAACAAAACCAATAAATTAATTTAGTTGCATGTTTTTGATATCCTACTACATCCTTAACCAATATGAAGTGTTTAGCTACTCATGGATTTCTTAAAACCCATGAAAAATATAAAAGAGAATAGGTAAAGCAAACCCTAGAATCGTGATTGTCAATCGCAACTCCAAGCCCTAACTCCCGTTCTTCCCTTCAAAAGTATGATAAAAGATATTCTCTCTTTCTCTTAAATAGGTATTCCAATAAAGAGACGTCCGTGTCTCTAGTTCCGGTCGGCAAAGGTCATCGAGACTTAGCAAAACTCGTCACGCTCAAAGTATGGCCCCTATCTGAATAACCTGTCAGTTCTGAGGAACTGACAGTGTGTTTTCATTCTTCATCCACGGATAGACATCTCTCCGTGAATTTAGTTTCTCCCTGAACTTTCTCTCGACGACCAAACCATCTGTGAAAGCTCTAACTCCCAACTCCGTGAAAAATATTTTTCCCTGAGTTTTAATTCCTGGACCAATCCCACGGTGGCTTGTCTCTCCGTGAGTTATAAAATCTTCTGAATTTTTATCCCCGACAGTTAGATCTCACGTATACCAGTCCCTCCGTGAGTAATCCACTTCCCTGACTTTCTCGAACTCTTTCTTTCCAACAGATGGACTCAAATTCCACTGTTTTCCCTTGAGATTCACAGCAACAAACTATATTCTCCATTCTCTGCCGTCTTCATTCACCAAAGCAAACTCTACTTCTCCTCTGTTATCTCGAGCTCATCACAGCAACACCTTCTGTGACTCCTTGGCTCAACAACTACCACCAGTCCTTCACTATCGAACAATGGCAGCAAGCCATTTTTCTCTGTTCGACTTCCATCTCGCAATCACCACTGCCATCCATCTCTGCCATTACCAGCTCGAACCAAACTCGCCTGAGTCACTACCACAACTTCCATCTCGAGTACGATATCATCTCAGCAAACACATACTCGAGTCTCAATCATTGCCATCAATCCAGCAAACTCAAATCCATCGCTCTCGAGTTCTATCACCATTAGCTCAACACCGATCAAACGTCAGCAACATCTCCATCTCGTCTCAACTTTCTCATATGATAAACTCGTCCCTGGCTTTTACTTGTCCATTTGAATCCAACCAAAGCCCAACTTCATCATTACCGGCAGCAAACAGCTTCTTCTCACTGTCACCAATTGCAACAGTCAACAGCCTTCATTATCTTCATGTACGGCAGTAGCATCATGAGTTCACAGCTCCATCGTGACTGCCATCAATCATTCGAGCTCCATTTCCTGTTCGATAAGCTACAGAAACTTTCACTTCAACTCCATCAATAATTGCGACAACAACACCAGTTCCATTACCGAGAGAATATTTGTTTCTCAGATTTTCTTAACTTCAACTTCTCGACAATATAACAAATATTCAACCTCACAGCGTCACTGCAAAGGTCTTCATATCCAACTCCGGCAACAACACACTTTCTCCGTTATCTTCTCATCCAACTCCAATGCTCGAGTCTCAACTGACTTTGCTATCGAACCCCACCAATGGCAGCAACATCCACACACTACTGCCAAGGTCTCAGTCGTGATCACCATCGACAATGATTGGACATGGCTGAACGTGATTGAGTATTCCATGCAAGATGCTTCAAGCAGGTGGCTGCCCTGAGTAATTGTGCCGCCTGCCTTTAACAGTTCTGTGCCGTCTCACTTTTGCGACAACTTTGACTTGGTTCAACTGCTTCTAACTTCCTCATACAAGGTCGGAATGACCTCATTCTTTCGCCATTTCTTTCGTCTTTTCGTCCTCTTCAAGGTGATGCAAATAAATCCCGGATTTGAACGAGTTTCACTTCCTTTTGGTTTAGATAGCCTCAAACACCTAAGAAACTCAAAAGAAAACAAAATCAAAGCATAATGATATAATAACTATCAAGAAAACAAAGCATTTGAGTATCTAACTAGTGCAAATATTGCACCTATCAAATTCCCCCACACTTGCCTTTTGCTAGTCCTCGAACAAACTACAAAACTTAAACTAAGGTACAACAACTCATTGTCGTCGAAGTCACAGTTGCACTTAGCATGTGCAACAGGCCTTTAAACCCCTAGGTGTCCCTAGTGGACGAGTTATAGTCTCGTGAGGGCTTACTATAGGTATACCCACAAAACCTACTCCAACTTCAAAGCGTTCCAGCGTCCCAAGCATCCAAAGAGCTATGAGGACATAGAGTTTCTGCATGCTAGTAATAAGAAGTTAGAACTACCAAAGAACATATTCTCATTCTTAAATTTTGAGTGAGAAATAACCACACCATAATGAGAGAACGCGTGTTTGAGAGCGATCAATAAGCATTTCTCCTCGACTTCTGCCTCACTTAAAAGGATTTTATGACAATTGCACTCAATAAGACGGTTTTTTTATGGGTCTCACATGTGTGCAGGTAGGAATGAAGATAGAAATCCTACATACGTTGAATGGTGGGAAGGAACCTTCCTAATTATTTCTGGAGACCCCACAAGATCGTGGGAAATAAAAGACATTTTTCTGATGATCTCTAAGAAAGGAAATCAACCACTATAGTAAGGATGGGAGTACTTATCACCTTCACATCCGATCGGCAGTGACGACAGCACCAATCTCACAGCATCCAATAGAAACGTAGTCTTCAGCTCGTCTTCTTGGTCTTCGTCTTCGGTCTTCAACTGTTGATGATAAACTCTTGAATTTCGTAGAACTTCGACAATTTGTAACTCTTTCTCTTCAATTCCTTGTTGCTTGAAACTTCTTCATAAATTTTTCTTCTTCCCATGGCTTTATTAAATGAATACAAAAAGAAATACAAACCAAAATAATAAAAAGAATTTCTCTTGTCTTTTTTTTTTTTTTTTTTTGAATGACAAGAGAAATAACTACAAACTGAATATAAAATAAATAATGGAATTGTTATGGCATGGGATAAGTACTTTACCGCTTGATTCTTCACAACTTGTATTGTCTTCGTATCATAAACTTCAATATAATTCTCATCTTTTGATTTTATTCGCTCTTGTAAATAAGTCTTCAACTTAAATATAGAATTCTGCTCCTTATGTGTAAGTCTTCAACATGTATATAAAAATATGCCCATTGTATGTTGCTTCACTTGGATATGAAATTATCTCTTCCCTGTACTGTTGCTTGTAAACCTCAAACGTCTTCAACTTTCCTTGTAGATTTTGATGTCGTTCCCTTGTTGATGATGGTTGTGTTTCTATGGACCTGTTGTTGGCGAGAGAGAGAATGGTGCTAACTGCAAATCAAACTACAAGAAGGTGGTTTTCATCTATAGACGTCACCCTCATGATTGACAAAATTAGCACTCAAGAGATCAAAGAGTAGTGCTTCTATCGGTGGGAGGTTGGGTAGCTCACCATTCTACCCTGGATTAACGTACGGTGACACACACTCAAAAGAAAGCTCTTTAGTCAACTACAAAAAAAAAATGGCCTGGTGCCTCTGTTGATTTGAAAATAGGTAGTCTCCACTAATGATTGATCAGCAACTCTAATAATGCATTTCTCCCTTCTCCTCATTTGCATCACCGGCATGATTAAATCCATTATTTAACACTCTAACAAGCAAGAAATATGAACGTAGTTCCCTAACACTTCCAAGTTCAGTTATATCGGTTAGAATTCTCTATGTAAACATACCTAGAAGTATGCTAGTGACTCTAAAATCTCTACAAGTTAGAGGTTTTATGCGAATATATACAAAAATTTGAAAAATCTAGGCAAAAAGCTAAAAACTCTATATGCAAAATACTCCCCCACACCTAAACTTCACATTGTCCTCAATGTGCAAAACTGAAAATTCTGAATTCTGACGTAGCAGCAGATAAAACACAAAAACTGTACAAATTGGTAAGGAATTTGGAAAAACACCATTTCACAAAAGTTGTTCGCCTACGTCTTTTCTACTAAGTGAGAAAAGGGAATAGTGTTTTGACAAACGTTCTGACAGTTATGGTCTATGGACTGAACTACGTGCAGTCTGAATTTTCTAACGAAAAGGTGTTCGTCAAAATTTTCTTCAAAATAGATTCCGGACTCTACGAAATTAAATATGGGGATGCAAATATGATATGAAAATAATAAAAACTGAAAATAAAAGGGATTAAGATACAAAACCTATGGGTTGCCTCCCATTAGCGCTTGGTTTAACGTCGTCATCCCGACTGTAGACTCTTTGGCTACTCCTTAGCCTGCGTCTAAGACATTAGCATGAACATCCGAATGAACATCGATAGGATACCGCATTGCTCCAAAAATATTGAAGCGAATCTTTTCATCATCAAATTCCATAGTGAGCGTTCCTTTGTCAACATCAATAACGGTTTTTCCCGTTTTCATGAAAGGCCTCCCCAATAACAGCGGTATAGATGCGTCATACCCGCTATCCATTTCCAACACACAGAAATCAGCTGGAAATACTAGTTGATTCACCTGCACAAGGACATCTTCAATAATACTTCTAGGGTAAACATTAGTACGATCAGCTAGTTCAAGAACAATACGGGTTTCTTTCAAAGGACCCAAATTCAAAGACTCATAAATAGATGCGGGCATAACATTAACCGATGCTCCTAAATCAAGCATAGCTTTTCCAAACCTTTTATTACCAATCACAACAGGTATATCAAAACTACTTGGATCCTTGCATTTAGGTGGAAGTTTCTTTTGGAGGATAGCAGAAACGTTTTCCCCCACACTCATCACCTCATTACCGGTTAATCGTTTCTTCTTGGTGCATAGGTCTTTCAAAATTCTTGCGTACTTAGGAACCTGCCTAATCGCATCTATTAGCGGGATATTCACATGAATCTTTTAGAATATATCTAAAATCTCCTTATCTTGTTCCACCTTTTGAGCATTACCGAACCTGCGAGGAAAAGGTAAAGGAGGAACATAAGTTGAAACAAGAGGTTTAGAGTTTGTTTTAGGTACCTCATCGGTTTGGGAAGAGTCAATAATATCTTTCTCCAAAACCGTCCCATTGGGGTCTTTGCTTTTCTCAGCATCTTCTGGTTGCACAGTTCATGTACCACTTCTCAATGTCATAGCATTTACAGTTTCTCTAGGATTAATAGGTTGAGAAGGGAGTTTCCCACTATTATGCGTCTCCAAAAGGTTCAATCTACCTGTCATGGTGGTCATTTGTGTCTGCAACTCCTTGATTGCACCATCAGTCGTTTGCTGGGGTTTTTTGCACCATTGTGGTTAGATTCTTCATCATAGCAAGCATCTCTGATGATTCTGAGTTCTGCGTTGGTTGTGGTTGTTGTTGGAAACCACTAGGGTAATTAAAAATCGACCCTAGAGCTGCTGCTTGCATATTTGCATAGCTGAAATTGGGGTGATCTCTCCATCCTGGATTGTAAGTGTTGGAAAAGGGATCATACCTTTGTCTCTGCTGATTCGGGAATACTGCATTCACTTGTTCAGCTTCTTTTTCATAAGAGGGAATGATTATTGCGGCCATTTGTTGCATCATCTTCTCCATATTACCAATTATATGTTCTAAGTGCGGTAAAGAAGTAACCTCATTAACCTTTCGAATCATTGACATACCTCTTGTATTGAATTGCTGCGTGTTTGCAGCCATATTATCGATCAATTATGTTGCTTCGTCAATGGTTTTGTTTATCAAAGCACCACCACTAGCTTCATCGATAAGATTTCTTTCGGATTGGAGCAAACCATCGTAAAAATACTGCACTATGAGTTGCTCAGAGATTTGATGATGTGGGCAGCTTGCTTACAACTTCTTGTACCGTTCCCAGTAGTCGTAAAGAGTCTCACCAGTAATTTGTTCAATCCCACAAATTGCTTTACGAATAGTTGCTGCTTTAGAGGAGGGAAAGTACTTTTCTAAAAATACTCTCTGCATCTCGTTCCATGTTGTGATACTTCCAGGTGGAAGACCATAAAACCATTATTCTGCAGAATCAATCAAAGAGAATGGGAAAGATGTCAGTAAAGCTCTTCCTTGATCAGTTCCAATTGGCTTCAAACTTGTCAACCTATGTTGAAACAGTAGTAAATGACGATTTGGAACGTTCCTGGAAGCCCTTTGAACTTCGGTAACCAATGAATCAACTGAGATTTGAGCTCAATTGAATCTTCCAAGTTGACACACAACTTTTATAGATCAAACGATGGGGATGTCAGATCTTTGAGTGTCCTCTTGGGAGGTGGAGGTGGTGGAGCGCCGCCATTTCCCTGGTTCCCTTGGTTTCCCTGGTTACCAGTGTTTTGTTTGTTCGTTCCTCCAACCATCTCTTCTTGTTGTGAATTTTGAGGTTCTTGTAGTACTATTCCTATGCGAGTTAAAATTTCACACCTTTGGTAATCCCAACGTTTGGATGCCAGAGATCAAGCACATGAAACAAGATTCTCAAAAACAAAATTAAAAACAAAAAATAAGAAATCAAAAACAAAATAACAATCCGCTATGCCTCCCAGGCAGCGGCGCCAAAATTTTGTCGGTTGTCAGCCGACGAAAAAATAAATTAAGTTCTTTCACTTCACAATTATAAATAATAGTATAGTTATAAGAACAGATTCGTTCCACAAGGAGATATGGGTTGTTATTCGTAATTGAAAACTTAAGTAACCTGGGGGATTTTTTTATTTTGTGTCTAAAGTAATTAAACTAATAGTAATAGCAAAGAATCAATAAAGAGATTCAATAGGTTGAGAATACTGGTTAAGGGTTCATTATCAATCATAATACATGCACTTCGACTAATAACTGGTTTTGTCACTCAATCATTCATTATCAAGAGTCCTAAAGTACCCCGTCGAGAGCATACTCCGGTAAATTCCTTATATCATCACATACAAAAACGATGAATATGTGAATACTACTTAGTGAACAACCTAATGCAACGTGCTATTAGGTTTAATCCTCCAAGAGCTTTAAGTTCTATGAATTAGACTAATCAATGCAGTAGAAATACTATGAGTAAACTATTTAACATAGGTCAAGCTTCTACTTGCAATCACACAAAGGTTTTGAATACAATTGGTAATCACAATATGCTACTTATGACAAGGTTTATCAACAATTACGTATCTCAAAACCCTAGCCTAGCTTTAGAAATGCATTCATGCTCATTTAGTAGCGCTCCTAAACAAACAATCATACAATCATATGCGATAATAAATCGTAGAACAAGACAATAATAATTTGATTGAGATAAAAAAAACCAATAAATTAATTTAGCAATCAAAACTACCTTGTTGTGTTGTTACTGGTGGAGCCGTCTATTCGGAGAGGAAAGTACCCTAATTAGGAGAAATCTCTTACGACCACTCGTTTAAAGAAATCTGTGGGATCAAGAAGCTCTACGAGTACCGTTGGTGGGAAATTAGATAATTGCAGTATTATTAGTTTTCGATTTGATTTGATTGACTAACGGTTGTTGAACTTTGATTGCATCTAGATTGTTTATTCTTGAGAATCTTCTCTTCTGATATAAGATTCACTCAAACTAGATCGAAGTGTCGACGGGATCTTTAGAACTGTTTGTAGATCTAAAGACGTCTTGTGATAATCCATTGTTAATAGACTCCGTTCTGTGCATGATTGATCACAAGAGATTCAAGTTGTTGTGTGCAGGTATTTATTGAAGGTTTAAGAAGATTTGAAGACGAAGAAGACTTCTGATTTGGATTCGTAATCTTTGGTGTGCACAAAACTTGATCGGCTGGGATCAAACTATAATCGGTTTATCTTTTGGTAGATTTGATTGATTAGTTGCGTAGATCGGCATCAATATTTAGAATCTGGATAGATCCTATTATCGATTGCATAATCTAAACTCGACTACTTGTTAGTTGTTTGTTATATAGATCTAAACCCGACAAAAGAGTTTATTGGATTAAACAGAAGAGCCTTTGTCTAACTCATATCACTAGGATTGAATAGAGTTGATACCGAACAGATTTGTTGTTCCTTTGCTGTTTGGAATACGAACCAAAGGAATTATTCCAGTGCGTGCACTTACTGAATGTCGTAAGCGCAGGGATACTGAAGAAACTAGGTGAACTATAGGTTTAGTTGCTTGGTCTCAACTATACGAAGTTAGGTTTATTTTGTATAACGACTTAATTCTGAGAGTATTCAATTCTGGACTAGGTCCCGGGGTTTTTCTACATCTGCGGTTTCCTTGTAAACAAAATCTTGCTGTATCATTTAATTTTGTTTTCCGCAATTATAATTGTTGTTATTATAATTTAAAGTAAATTACACAAACGTTAACTCCGTATTACTTGATAGTGATCTTATAGAGTTAGGTTAAGTCCGAACCTATTATCAAGTAATCACACTTTGATTGTTGTATTGTCTCGATCTTGTATCCATAGACGATCACACAAAGTGTGAATACCAATTCATTGTATTGTCTCGACTCAGTCCATAGATAATCACTTTCGGTAAGAGAGGACTTATAGGTGGAAAAGTTTTAGATTGAGGTATATTTTGGTACCCTAGTTTTTTCAATTGGTATCAGAGCAGGCAAACACGAAAAGATCTAACAATCTTTGTTTGGTGCGATCCAAACTATAAGAAATGAGTCAAAATAAGAAAAGCAAAGCTAAACTTATGAAAAACTCAGTTAACGTTCATCAAGATGATGAGAATACGGTCTCAGAAAAGGTCAATTGAAATTGGTCTCATAAATCCATTCGAAAGTCAAGGAAAAAGTCTAAAACTGATAACTTGATTAAGGATCAGGATTCTGATCAGAGAAGAATGAATCCAAAAAACAAGGAACATGTTTTGGATCCATCTCCAATCACTAGTGGAAAATCTTTTGTTTCTAAAAGAGAAAATAAATTTGATTCACTAGTCTGTCCAAGTTTTAGATTTCGTAAAATGTTAGAAAAGTTTTTCAAACATGTTGAAAATTATTCAGAAGAAGGAAAAACCATTGACAACCTAGATGATGTCTTAGAATTTATTGTTCAATTAAATGTAAGAATCTGTAAAGGAAAGCGAGAAACACTCAGTCTTCAAAATAATCTAACTGATTATTTGGAACAAAAATTGGCTTTGTGCAACAAAGTATATCAGCAAACTTTAGAGTGTGAATTTCTTACTCAACCGCTGGAGCATTCACAAATAAGGAATAAGATCCTTATAGAAGATCATCTTACAGAGACATGTCGAAAGGTATACCTTGATAAGTGTTTATAAAAAAAAAATCAACAGGGAATGGATACCTTGAGGGAACACATTGATTGTCTTGAACAAAAGACATCTGCAATCTGTTTAATGGCAGATCAAGATCACACGGGTTCAAATTCAAAGAACATACCATCCTGGGCATAAGATATAATCAAGGATATAGCATCATGCAATATTCCTGATAAAAAGGTTGAATCCGAATCACACACAAGGGAACATGATCGTGTCCCTAAAGACAAGAAGGAAGAAGTTCCTCAAAAGGTACTCGGTGAGAATGGTACCTCTTAGCCCAACGCTTAATTATGTTGAAAAGTGCATCCTTACAATGCCCAATCTTTTGATGTAAGGAAGCACAAGTACCTGGGCATCGTATATCCTGTAAATATCTCTTATTCAACATAGAGAGAATACACAATCTACCTAAAGATATTCTCTTGTATTCTTGCGTAGAAAAGTTTTATTACAACAACTCGTGTAAACAGGATAAGTTTACTTGTATAATGTATCATCTGATACCTGATCTAGAAGATCGATTCTTTCCAAAGAATCTTTAATGGAATAACACATTAGATGCGAAAATATTTTCAAATCTGGCCAGAATTACTTAAATTAGGATGGCACCTATGTTTGGTATGTGTTTAAAATTTATTCTCAAGTATATGTACTCATCCCGTCGAGAACCTATACTAAAGGATGTATCCTCAAACCAGATTTCAAGCTAAAATTGTAAAAGCATTGAGTGGAATGGCTTCTACCGAAACTATCAATCTTGATGATTCCTTCAAGAAATCTGGTTTTGAAGATAAAGGAAAAGAAGAGGAAGGTGTGACTCATCTTCTTGTCCAAAACAGTTTGGATGCTAAGATTGACATTCTCAATCTTCGACAAGTCCTCCTCAGTACTATTGAAACACATCATAGACAGGCAGCATTACCAAGAACTGTTATCCGTAATCAAAGGAAGCTGATTAAACTTGGAATCGGTAATAGGGAGTATGCTCGTAATATTAATCGTAAGGTTAATACCTTAGCCTATGAACATAATCAAGGTACAATGTGCAAAATCCGATAAATCAGTCGAGATGCAGTTGATGAAGATCCTGAAAAATTTGAGGAAATTTAAGATGATCTTTGAAAAATTTGTTTGAAGATTAAATTGCAACAACAAATAGACATCAGTTTTTGATTTCTTTCAATTATTGTGTAAGGTCTATTGATGAATAAAACTATCTATTAGTGATGAATAAATTATTATTTTATAATTTTTATTGTGATAGTTTTTCGATTACAAAGCCTGTGCTTAAATGCTTTATATTATTGCTATGTGTATGGGATGTTTGTTTTCTGTTTATAACCTTAATATTCAATCTCATATTATGTGTGAACCCTTATGGTTTGTGTGGCTTTTTGATTTAGCGGGATTCAGTTCTAGCCCATGTTGGTAGGCTTTATCAAAGGATCATAAGGTGTTCCGATTGAAACTCATGTGTGAAAAAGTCACAATATGTTGAATTTTTGTTTAACATAAAAGCATATGTGTTTTAGGGTTTTCAACTTTTGTTATGCATTAGTTAAAACTGATTCAACCTTTCTCTGGTAAAGGTTGCTTTTGTTGTTGTTCTTTGGTTTTTGCGAGAGGATGACAACACAATGGGTGAGAGTTCTAACTTGAACTTGCGCTTAATGATATATCTTTCGGGGAGAAGAGGATGCGGAATATGAGGTAACGAATTTGTTAGTTAATCGTTTTCCTGTTTAAGAAAAGCTTGAGTTTATTGCATATATTTTGCTTTTGCTTAACAAAATTCGGTACAATTGATGTTTATTACATTGTGTGTGTATGGATGTATGTGTGTGTGTGATTCAATTGTTTCCGGTTAAGAAAAACTGGCTTGATATCTTTCTTTATTGTTTGGTATCAATCGTTTTAGACTTCACGAAATTTTGGTGCAATTGCGGTGCTTTAATGTCTATGTTTATTTCAATTGCTTTCGGTTAAGAAAAATGATTGTGCAAGTCAATTTATTTGGTTTGTATGTATTGTTTATGGCTTAACAAAATATGGGATCATTTTTTTAGTCCAATTCGATTCCGGTTAAGAGAAACTAAGTTAATTCTGATCTTAGTTAGACTTATCAAAAGTAAAGGATCCGGTTATTCAAGTCTAATCGAATGCCTTGACAAGAAATATTAGTTAACTAACCTAGTATTTTTCTTGTCTAAAGTGGAAGGTCTAAGTTATTGTCTAAATAATTAGTGCCTGATGAGAAAATAAAGATAATTCTGATCTTTATTTTGGTCTTATCAAAATAAGCGATTGTACTTGTGCAATCGGTTTAGCAAGGGAACTAAGTTTCTTGGTCAATTTGTTAAACTATTAGGGAAAATTGCTTCGGGAAATTGTTTCCTTGATAACATATTAAAACAAAATTACTTTTAGTTTCGGTTTTGATACTGGTTATCTAAAGTGGTATGTGAAACCTTCGTGCTTATCTCTTATAGGTTGTACAATTCTTTTAGATTGTAAGATCCTTTCGGTTTTTGGTATTTGCTCGTACCTTTGTCATTTTGTGACACAAAGGGGGAGAAATATATGGAGTAAAGTGATTTGTAATAACTTAGGAAAGGACAATTGTGCTTAAACGTTATATCTAACAAAAGAGTAAAGCATTGACTAAGGGGTAGAAAAATATCATATGTTGATTGTAGTTATTTGGACTACAAAAGGGAAATAACAAAGATGTGCGGATTGAAAATCCACATATCTTACCTTTAGGGGGAGTATTAGCTTTGTTATTATAATGTCTTCGGCGGCATTTATGGATTGAATATATGCAGGGTATTGTGCCGTTGAAATTTGGAATCAAGCGTATGTATAATGAATTTTGTAATTTGTTTATCAATATGATTGTAAGAGTTTTGTCACTAAAATTGACAAAGGGGTAGATTGTTAGTGAATCAAAACTCAATTTAAGTGAACCCACCAAGCGTTGGTATGTCAAGTTTGGTTGTCATATTTTAGTGAATAAAAACTCAATTTAAGAGTCGATTGATTATGTACTAGAGACAACTTCATATGGGTTAGGCTAGAAAGATTAGGATAATGATACATACAAGTATTACTCGAAGACTTGAAGAATGTGAAGAAGTAACAAGCTACATCAACAACATCATCCTTCCTCTTGAGGTTAGTAATATTTTGACTTGAACTGTTTCATTCCCAACGTATCTTTCAAGTCATGTTATATTGAAAACATAACTGCGAAGCTGTGAATGATTATACTCTAGTAGACATAGTGTTAAGGAATTAGAATACGAAGTATAACGCTTATCTTTTGAACTTCGTATATAAGACATCGACATAATCGTATGAATGCTATTGTGATTATGTGTATGGGTATGGGTGAAGATTTCTTCCTAGGAAACAATGTTTACATTCGTTTAAAGGAAGTACATTCATGAACTTGTTTTATGAATCGAAAGGGAAATCGCTATGCCTATTGGTATTGATATTCATTGCATATCTTTGGATTACCAATATGTGTGAGTTAGTAGAACCGATCGTAACTTGTTATGTACCTTGGTAAAACTAGTCACAATGCCTAACTTTTGTATTGGTATGACTTTTATTAGTGTAACCGATCCTAAGTAATCACCTAAGATGGTATGATCGATAGTTGTAATTGGTGTGACAGATCCTAGTAATTGGTGTAACCGATCTTAGTAATTGGTGTGACCGGTCACAAAAGAGTAGTAATAGATCCTTGTAATTGGTGTAACCGGTCCTGGTAATTGGTGTAACCGATCCTGGTAACTGGTGTGACCGATCACAAGTAATACCATGAGAATATGGTAACCGGTCCTGGTAATTGATGTGACCAATTTGGTAACTGGTGTAACCGGTCCCAGTAACCATATTAAGGTAGAACCGATCCTTGTGTTTGGTAGAACCGTAAACCCATGATTAGTGTGTTGATTTGATCAATCACATAGTTCTTGGAAATCAGATGAACCAATTCTAAACTTGTTTGGAAGTGTGTATAATCGGTTCCAAGATTGTAAATATGAAAGAGGATTTACAAAGAATTAAGATGTCGACATACTTTGAACATGTTCAGTAACTCTTATCTTTTATTGTTCAAAGATATTCCTTAATCACTAAAGGAGATCCTGGACCGAAATATGTTGAGAATCTTTTAATTAAGGTTGTTAATTTTTATATGCTTTTAATTACCATCAATTAAAATGCATATCTCTGGAAAATATGTGCATTTACTAATTGGAGATTTTCTAGAAGGATTTCGGTTATTTTTGGACAGGGCATTTCCAGGAATTATGAAAAACGATTTTGGAAATATTGCATATCTTAAAAATATTTCGGTTTTGGAAATTCCTTGGTGTCCAAACTTCCTTGGTCTATAAATACCCAAGTTTGCATTTTATGTAAACTATCCTAAGAGCCAGCAAAACTATTGTTGTGTTGTTACTGGTGGAGCCGTCTATTCGGAGAGGAAAGTACCCTAATTAGGCGAAATCTCTTACGACCGCTCGTTTAAAGACTTCTGTGGGATCAAGAAGCTCTACGAGTACCGTTGGTGGGAAACTAGATAATTGCAGTATTATTAGTTTTCGATTTGATTTGATTGACTAACGGTTGTTGAACTTTGATTGCACCTAGTTTTTTATTCTTCAGAATCTTCTCTTCTGATATAAGATTCACTAAAACTAGATCGAAGTGTCGACGGTATCTTTAGAACTGTTTGTAGATCTAAAGACGTCTTGTGATAATCCATTGTTAACAGACTCCGTTCTGTGCGTGATTGGTCACAATAGAATCAAGTTGTTGTTTACAGGTGTTTATTGAAGATTTAAGAAGATATGAAGACGAAGAAGATTTCTGATTTGGGTTCATAATCTTTGGTGTGCACAAAACTTGATCGGCTGGGATCCAACTATAATCGGTTTATCTTTTGGTAGATTTGATTGATTAGTTGCGTAGATCGGCATTAATATTTAGAATATGGATAGATCCTATTATTGATTGCATAATCTAAAATCGACTACTTGTTAGTTGTTTGTTAGATAGATCTAAACCCGACAAAGGAGTTTATTGGATTAAACAGAATAGCCTTTGTCTAACTCATATCACTGGGATTAAATATAGTTGATACCGAACAGATTCGTTGTTCCTTTACTGTTTGGAATACGAACCAAGGGAATTGTTCCAGTGCGTGCACTTATTGAATGTCGGAAGCGCAGGGATACTGAAGAAACTAGGTGAACTATAGGTTTAGTTGCTTGGTCTCAACTATACGAAGTTAGGTTGATTTTGTATAGCGGCTTAATTCTGAGAGTATTCAATTCTGGACTAGGTCCCGAGGGTTTTCTGCATTTGCGGTTTCCTCGTTAACAAAATCTTGCTGTGTCATTTACTTTTGTTTTCCGCAATTATAATTGTTGTTATTATAATATAAAGTAAATTACACAAAGGTTAACTCTGTATTACTTGATAGTGATCCTATAGAGTTTGGTTAAGTCCGAACCTATTATCAAGTAATCACACTTTGATTGTTGTATTGTCTCGATCTTGTATCCATAGACGGTCACAAAAAGTGTGAATACCGATTCGTTGTATTTTCTCGACTCAGCCCATAGACAATCACTTTCGGTTAGAGGACTTATAGGTGGAATTTTTTTAGATTGAGGTATATTTGGGTACCCTCGTCTTTTCAGTTTTCATTGGATTTTTTTTTCTCTACCATTCTTGTTGTTGGTGATGTGGATTCGTAATAAGATGTTGGAAAAAAAATTATGAAAGTATTTTAATTTTTACATGAAATGATTTCTTATTTTTTTGAAATTACATGATAATGTAGTTTGATTCAAGAGATTCTACTTTTAATAGTGTCGTTAAGCTGTTGTATTTTGTGATAGATAAATGAATTTGTGATACAGAAGAAGTTACAAAAAATGAGCAAAAATTAACTGATGTTTATATTAGCGCATCACGCCAATTCTAAGCATCGTATCCAAATAAAAATGTTCAAAAACCCTAACACTAATGGACCAATTAAAGATCAGACATTTTACATCAGCTATAAGTTTGTCAGCAGTGAGATATTATTTTTCACCTGTGAAGCTCCGAACTTATTATTTATTTATTTTAAAGTAGTGAAGATGTACCATAATCTACACAAGGTTCTACTTTGGCAAATTGACTGTTGAATCATCTAGTAAGCAGCAGTCTATGAAATTAAGTTTCCAACACTCTTAGGGCAATTCCTATGGAGTGAAAAAAAAAGAGATTTGTTCATTTTGCTCTTATTATGGACTCAACAAACATGTAAAACGAGTGAGGAAATGACTGCGGACGAACAAGAACCGCGCGTCTAAACTAAAACCTCGCGAACAAAAAAAACCCGCCTGCGGATAAAATAAAATCGCACGGATGAATATAATTCGCTGGAGGTACATGTTAACCCGACAGCGGATTAACTTCAAGTGCCAACGGCTACATCTGAACGGTTAAAAACTCTCATCATTCAACGATTAATTTTTTTAGCCCTATAGATACTCCTCATTTCAACTCAAAATTCACACATTCTACACCTCTTAATATCTTCACTCTTCTTTGTGTAAAAATAAATAAAAACCTCTTCACTTCAACAAATTTGTCGAAATGTGTCTAGACCCTTGTTAGTTCGGCGAGCTCCGTATACTGGGGAAGAAGATGAAGTTATTTGCATAAACTATGTGTTGTTACAAACTCAGCTTGCTTCAGCACACTATCCTGGTGTAAATTTATGGGCGGTTATTCACGAGGGGTTCTGCAGCAACACCTGTAACCCGAGTCGTCGTGCTATATGCGACATACAAAATCGTTTTCATACAATTAAGAAAGAAGTAAGTGAATTTGTAGCTTTAACCATGCAAGTCAATTGGTTCTTTTGGAGGCGGCTGGCTAGGAACAATGTTTGTATCTCGATTCGTATGTGATAACCCTGGGAAATCAAACCCATATATGTGAATGTTGTGAACACCAATTACAGGCTTCGCAAACGACTGGTACCAGCTGACATACCGCGCTTTAGTAATATGCACTCGTGTGTTTAGTTCACACCTCACCCATGGCATCAGTCGCAACTGATCGAAATCTGATGCGGAGGTTTGCATCTGTTGTGGGGGGTTGATTGCAATTGCATAAATATTCTGTAACCGGAACAGTAGTCTTTGTCCTAGGTACCAAACACCTTTGTCCATTTCCGGATTGTAAAAAACAACTCTTCGGGGAGAATAATCAAGAATAGCTCGTACCTCGTCATTTTGAAACTCGGGAAAGTTACCGTAAGGGTGAACAACAATACTCTTGTGGCTCCGTGTCATCTGTTGAAACCTCTGAACAAAACTGGTAATCGATCCGTCGCTACCAGTGTCCTTCGCCCAGTTTTTCATGTAGTACATGTTCATAATTGGAAGTCTGGGGGTATTCTTTTTAAGAATTGATTTACTTACACGGAAGTAGGTATACCATCAATACTGTAAATTACTCCATAATCTAGTATTTTGACCATGTTTTTGTTCATAAAAATCTTTAAATTTAAAAATGATAATTTAGATATTTACCTCTATAATGCCCCAGAAACCAGTGAAGTTAAGTGTACCGATGGACGCTTGATCGAGCCCATTGTACATTTCTCCTAAAATTGCAGACCCCCAATCATAATTTGGTGTTTTATCAAGATCTTCTAATGCTTCGAGCCAACCAACATGAGAAATAGTAGTTAGTTATGAAAGAACGTCTGACTCATTAACCATAAGATAAAACACTCTCCCGAGTTCAGAATCTTCATCTGCATTTGTTGAGTTTTCCTTGAGGCAGAGGAAATGCTTCAACGCTGAACAATGTATTCCACCTCCTTTCAAATATTTATGATCTTCATGTACACATGATTCTAAAAACAAGGGAAGAAGCGTCTTCCATTTACTATTTGACACCTTTTCGTTTTAGTTGAATGGTACAGGGTCTCCCACTCCACTTGGAACCCACAAATGAATACGAAACAAGGGGGTAATTCCTATTGCAAGAATAATATCATGTATTATCAATTATTTTTGACTAATCAATAATTGTTTAAAAAATAAATTTTAATGTTAGTTAAACAAACTTACCGATTTCAAAGGCCATAAAATGGAACGCGTGTGTCGTTGGCCACCACCTTTATACCAATATTCTTGTAATTGCATTGTTGTGTTTTCCGTGCTTCACTAAATAAAACGCATGCCAGGGATATCTATCAACTCTTTCTCAGACTGTAAGGGGTAGACCAATATAAACAACATTTTAAGTCTTTAAATCCCCCTCTCACTTTATAATAATTCTCGGATCGCTCTTGATACCCCGACACATGACCTGGAGTTAATTCTAGAGCATCAAAGACACTCGGCGAAGCAAACTCTGCATTACGATTCTGAGTATAATCTACATTTGTGGCAGGCCTCGGTGTTTTTTCATGTTTTCGATCTCTTTTATGCCTACAACTATTGACGACAGCTCTGACCAGATTGCTCATTATGTGGCAAGATTTTGTTTAGAAAAATTAGGAAGAAGAGAGTGGAGTGGTGTGTGTGAAAATGGTTTCAAATGAAGGATTTTTTAACATTCGAAACTAGATCAGTTGAGAAAAGAGCTTGGGTTTTTACCTGTTGGCAAATTCTCTTCGCCCTCCTAAGGATTATGTTCATCCGCCGCATTTTTTGTTCACTCGCTACCGATTTTTGTGGATCCGCGCATTCTTCACCCTCCATCGATTGTTTTTCCCATAATGCAAGTTTGTCTTTGCCTATCCACCTCACTTGGCAAAAAAAAAAAAAAAATGTTAGATGATTGCCATAAAAATTATTATCCTTACAATTAATTATCTGTTGTTTGGTACGGTTGCTTGGCTTTTCAACGGTATGTAGTTTGTTTCTCCCAAAGTATGAGCATTTCAAAGAGGTACCATGATCCACACCCCAAAATACATGATTCACTGCCACTAGTTTTCTAGATTTCTTGTAGAAACAGAACACCATCAAAAATCAGATTAACTTTCGTGGTCTGGAACACATGGTACCCACTAACAATTTTTGGCAGCACATATATCTTTAGTGTTGTGGACTACAATGTTCATCATCCACAAACCACAGCGGCTCCTAACTCGAGCCACCATTTTAAAAAGGGGACTACCGGATGATAAACACGTCGTGTAATTGTTGGACTTCCAAGAATCCAACGGCTATTAAGTTATTAACCTGTAAGTTATTTAAAGTCAAACTTCTCAGTTCTCTCCGTAAATTCTTTCACTTGGGAGAGTTGTGAGAAGAGGGTTTCTCTTCTCAACTCTTACCAACTTTCAGTTGCCATGACTTCTGTAAATAGCTTTGTAGTTCATAGGATTGATCCACTAACAAAACTTAAATCCTCGTTGAGTCTTCCAGTTAAGGGTTTATCTCAGAATTTCTGCGAATATCACAAGAATCTGTGTTTGTTAAAAGGAAGTAAACGAGATTGGGGTTTTAGGGCAATTAAAACAGATGAGTTTGATATGATTCCAGTTCATAGCAGTGATCAAAAAGATGGGGTGGTTGCTATGGTTGAAAAAGAAATGGAAATAGAGAAAATGAATCAAGTAGATTTGCTTGTTAATGATGGAATGCTTTCGTTTGGAGGTGGAGAAATGCAAGGGTTTTCTTCTTCTAGTGTTATTAGTTTAGAGGGAAAAGAGGAGGAGAAACGAGAAGAGGATATTGAGAAGTTGATAGATAGGTCAATTAATGCTACAATTGTTCTTGCTGCTGGAACTTTTGCTATCACCAAATTGCTTACAATTGACAAGGATTACTGGCAGGTGAGAAAATTTAGTTTGTGTTTTTCTTGATTGGTTATATTGGTGTTTGAGATTAAGATCATTTCTGGAATATAAGCAACTTAATTTTGTTCCTTTCTTTGGTTCTAGGAATTTGCTTTGCTTTGTTCCATTATTCTTTTAAATTGCTCAGAGTTCTGGTTGACAATGATTTAAAGTGTATGTTGTCTTAGATAGTAGAAAACTGGAGATGGTAGCTAATGCCGTTAGAAGTTGGAACCATCAACCTCTGACAAAGTAACACTTTTTTTGTACCCGAAAACAGCATGTTGGTTTAATTTCGATGGTTAAACACTTAAACTTTGGTAGTACTTTGTATTTGTTTAACTATAATTATATTCTCTTTTGTATGCAGTAGTAATTGCTTTCAACATGTCAAATTCATTCTTAATCACTTATTAAGGTTCTTTGACTCCCCGGGGAAAGTCTGAAAGAACTACTTAATTTGTGAGAGAGTCATCTTAATGTTCCTGATGCTATGCTGTTTGGACTCTCCCTTAGATAATGCCAGTAGAGTAATCAAATTTGGGTCATATCTCTGGATGCTAGTTGGACCAAAGGTTTGCATTGATGACAGAACTAACATTTGCGATATTTTTTTACCAATGTGGTTGCTTAGGGATGGACACTATTTGAGATACTAAGATATGCACCCCAGCACAACTGGATTGCTTATGAAGAGGCTCTTAAAACAAACCCTGTCTTAGCTAAAATGATGATAAGTGGGGTAGTCTACTCTTTAGGAGATTGGATTGCACAGGTACTCCTGCTTGTCAAAATCTAAGATTTTTATTCGTACTCATAAAGCCATTAAAAATTTTGGTTAATGTCATACTTTATCTCCTTACTTTTTCTGTAGTGCTATGAAGGGAAGCCAATTTTTGAATTTGACCGAGCACGTATGTTCAGATCAGGCATTGTTGGGTTCTCTCTTCACGGCTCGCTTTCTCATTATTACTACCAATTCTGTGAGGTTATTATACTTGATTTTCAATTCCATGTTTTAGATCAACTTTGTGGAGGATAACCAGTCTGATAACAATCTTGTTGTTGTGTCAGGCTCTTTTTCCTTTCCAAGACTGGTGGGTTGTCCCTGCTAAAGTTGTATTTGATCAAACCGTGTGGTCGGCTGTTTGGAACAGCATTTATTTTACGGTATTAGGATTGTTGCGTTTCGAATCCCCAACTACAATTATTGGCGAACTGAGCGCAACCTTCTGGCCCATGTTAACAGTAAGGATTTCATTATCTTGACCATTTTTCAACAAAACAAAAGGTTCAGTAAATATGAAGGATATTCGTGCCCTGTTGGTAGACCTAGCTGGCTAACTCAATTGGCTAACGCTCAACTTAACTTGGGTTTTTCTCTGATCTCATCAGCGTCATTGTGGCACTTATTTATCTATAATTCATGAGGTTCAAATGATTTATGCAACTTATTGCTTTATTAGAATTCGCTTACTGAATCACATCGTTTAAGGAGATTTTTGATGTGCCCGATTTTTAGGCTGGGTGGAAGCTCTGGCCTTTCGCCCATCTGATTACCTACGGTGTGGTCCCACTAGAACAAAGGCTTCTTTGGGTTGATTGTGTTGAACTAGTATGGGTAACTATACTGTCCACGTAAGCATCTAATTTAATTCTTCTTTGTGTGGAACCTTCACACCCCTTCTGAAGGATGTTTTCCATACCAAAGTCTGATTATCCCTTTTCCTTCGTTAGCTATTCGAATGAGAAATCGGAAGGAAGGGTAGCCGAAGCATCCCTAAAGACAATACCTGTATCACAGTCAGTCGATCTTCCTAAGGTATTATATGATATTGAAGTTCTTTTAACTTTGAATCAACAGTTTTAATAAGAAAATAGTATCACCTTTAAAAGGGTACTATTGATTTCCTTTCACTAATTTGTTTCTGATTTTTCGTATCTGCCTCATCAGGAATAATGAAATGGGATTATGTTTTATGGTTTGAAGTTATCTAGAGAGTGAAGACCATGAATGCTGCTTGGGTGATGTGAAGTCAGAAATAGAATATCCTGGAAATAAGACTGGACAGACAGACCCACTACTTAAGTTTCATCCCCTTGTAACTCCTTCCATCATAGCTTTATAAGTATGTATGTCATCTTTCTTTTTTTTGATCGGTATGTATGTCATCTTTTACACATCTGTATTTGCTCACATTGTCATAATTGTAGAGTTGTAAGTGCTGTTAAATGTTCCCTTGAGTAGCAAATCACAAGTACATGTCTATCAGTTAGTCTGTAACTAATAGTTGTAACCACATAGTCAAAACGTCAAATAGTAATTTTGTTTATTTGAAACTGTGAACCACAACAATTTCTTAGTTCATTTTCAATAATTTTATATCTCAGTCTCTCTTTTGTTGGATTGGAAATATAACTCCTTGTTCAATGATCAGCTAATAGCTATTTACTCCCTTCGTCTAGTTTACTTGTTGCATGATTTATTTTAGATAAAGGAGGAACTCGTTAAAACTTAAGAAGTAACATAAGAAGTGACAGTGGTTTTATCTCTGTTAACCAGAGAGATAATCCAAGGAGGTACATTATGTTTTTCCTCAAATCTAAACTTGTCTTCTTAGAGATAGTATCAGCTACAGTACTGCTATCTCTACCGACCAAGAAAGTTTGAATGAACTAAGTTGTCCCATTAACAATTTATTCCGAACAATCTTCATATTCTCCCATCTAAGGGCAATTCCTATGGCAATGTACACACCCAATTTTTTGTTGAGCCAGGTAGATGGCCAAACAGGTTTCTCCTTTATGGGAATAGAAGTGGGCGGTTGACCATCAAGTGCCAGGACTGGGGACACCTGCCCGCGTGTGTAGGTTAAACTCGGTGTGTGTAGGTCAGATTCGGCATGAGTAGCACAACCGCGGGCGTGAGAAACAAAAACGCCAACGGTCAAATATCCAACGTCCATATTTCCAACGGTATAATTTTCAAACCTATAAATTCCTTCAACTGAATTCATTTTCACTCACACCACTGCTATCTCTTCTTTTAAGATTTTTCTTCTAAAATTCTTCTTCTTCACTAATTTTCAAAACCTATTAATTTCCTTATTTTAAAACTCTTCTAAACCAAATTTTTTTGATACAATATGTGCAACTTAATAAGAAAAGCGGTCAATACTGTAAAGAAGAGAAGAGAACGAAGACATGAACCGGTACCGCGGCCTACCAAAGATGTAGATTATTCTCAAAATCGGGAAGAAGAGTTTGCTTCGCCGAGTGTCGTTGCTGCTCCATCATTAGCCCAAGGTCATGTGTCTAGGCATCAAGAGCGGTCCGAGAATTTTTATAGAATGAGAGGTGTATTTTATGAATTAAAGGCTATTTGTGATGGTCTACCCCCTACAGTCCGAGAAAGGGTTGACAGACACATGACCTTGGTAAGTTTGTTTAACTTAACTTAACTTATTTTATTTTTTTTAAATAATTATTAAATAATCAAAAGAATTAATCATAGTTGATATTATTCTTGTAATAGGAATTACACCCTTTGATTTGTATTTCATTCGTGGGATCCCAAGTGGAGTGGGAGATCATGTACCATACAACCAAGACAAATAGATATCAAATAGTAAATGGCAGACGCTTCTTCCCTCGTTTATAGAAGCAGATATACGTGAAGATCATAAATAATTGAAAGGAAGTGGGGTATTATGTTCAGCGTTGAAATTTTTCCTTAACCAAAACATAAACTCAGAAAATGTAGATGACTACCCTGAACTTGAAAGGGTGTTTATCTTATGGGTATTGGGTCAGGCGTTCTTTCCAAACTCAACTTCTGTTTCTCGTATTGGTTGGCATGAAGCGTTAGAAGATCTTGACAAAGCACCATATTATGACTGGGGCTTTGCAATTTTAGCAGAAATTTACTGTGGGGATCAAGCGTTTATTGGTATACCTAACTTCACTGGTTTTTGGGACATTATAGAGGTAAATATCAAAATTATTACTTTTAAATTTAAATAATCTTTATGAATAAATGAAGATTAATTCAAAATACTAAAATTATGGAGTAATTTGCAGTATTGGTGGTATACCTACTTCCGTGTTGGTAAACCAATTCTTAAAGACGATACCCATAAATTTCCAATCTTGGACATGTACGTCTCGACCAACTGGGCGAAGGACACTGGCAGCGACGTATCGGGTTCCAGTTTTGTTCAGAGGTTTAAACAAATGACTCGGATCCACAAGAATGTTGTTGTTCACCCTTACATTGATTTTCCTGAGTATGGTGGTAATGATGGAGAACATATTCTTGATTATTCTCTCCGTAGAGTTGTTTTTTACATTCCAGATTTGGATAAAGGGGTTTGGTACCTGGGAGAAAGACTGCAGTTAATTACAAGGTATATATGCAATTGCAATTAATCCGCCACCACAGATGCAAACCTATGCATCAGATTTTGATCGGCTGAGAATAATCAACTGGGAGAGGTATGAACTAAATACAAAGAGGAATATTAATGATGCGCAGTATGTCACCTGGTACAGGTCAATTGCGAAGCCTGTTATTGGGACACACAACATGCACATCTAGGGGTTTGATTTCCTAGGGTTATCACGCCTGGCTCATGATGCAAATATCGTTCCTAGCCAGCCGCCTCCAAAATAGCCATGCTTTATGACTTACCCCACCACTGGTGCAAGTTCTTCATCATCTTTGTCAAATATGCCCGAAATTCGTTGGGAGATGCCAAGTATTGCTTCACAAGGTGACCCAATCACGATCCTCATTGTTTCCCACGCTATGGAACGTGATTATCCTTACTACAATGTGGATGCCAGTAACGAAGACTTGAAGAGACAACTGAACGATATGTATTGGATGAATCGGAAAATGGGGGCTATACACTTGGATGTGTGTCGGAAATGGAAGACGGACACAATGTTTGGATTGAGTCCAACTGCAAATGATGATGTGCTTCACAGTTTTCCGATTCCACCAGGAGCAACAAATCATGGAACGATAGTGATAATACAGTGGTGGGAGAAACACAAGTACGACAAAGTACTTCACCACGAGTACGGCACAGTACTTCACCACAAACTGTGCCTGTATCTCAACCTCAAGTAATTTAGCCAGATCCTAGGCACATTTCATCATCATTCTCGCCCTACAACCCAAATGATGCTTGCTACTTTGTTACACCACTACCACAACAACAAACATCTTATATGCTTGGAGGATCGAGTGTTTTCCAACAACCGAGTGCTTCCCAATCGCCTAGTGCTTTCCAATCACCTCCTGTTCTTCAACCAGCTTTTTCCTCTTATGGAAATTTTACAAATATGTTGGTAAGTGGGGATATCATAAGCCTTGGAGAATGGCTGACTCCAGGCCCCGAAGATAACGATGAGCGACGTTAGAGAGATTGTAATTTTTAATTATGTTGCATTTGTAATTCTAGTTTTAATCAATTAAAAAGTACGACAGTTTGTTTAAATGAAATTACATATGTTTAAAATTAAGCGTTTTGCAATAGCTTCACTGAATTACATACATTTAAAATTAAGCATTTTACATTAGCTTCACTGAATTACGTTTTACATTAGCTTCACTGATGAGAAGTACTAGGTGGAACAACAACTACAAAGAAGGGGTTGAAATTTTTCAACACCTTAAGGATGTCGAAACATTTTTCGAAACGTAAAGACACATTTTTCCATCTTCGCCATTCATCCAAAGATCTTGTTACCATCTCAGCATCAGTTTCATCTCTTAGTCTATATCAATTGACTTGCATAGTTAAAGATACAAACTCATTTACTTCTTTCTTAATTGTATGAAAACGATTTTCTATTTCGCATATAACACGAAGACTCGGATTACGGGTGTCACTGCAGAACCCGTTGTGAATAACCGCCCAGAAATTCAGCCATGGATAGTTTGCTGAAGCAAGCTGAGTAAATAAAAAAACATAGTTTCTGCAAATAGATTCATCTTCTTCTTCAGTATATGGAGCTCTCCAAACTAACAAGGGCCGAGACATTTTCTTTCGACAAATTTGTTGAATTAAAGAATTGAAGATTTTTTTTAAGCTCAGAAAAGAAGAGTAAAGAAGAATAGATGTGTGAATTTGGAGTAAAAATGGGGAGCATTTATAGAACTCAAAATTTTAACCGTTGGATGACAAGGTTTTTCAGCAGTCCAGATTTAGCCGTTGGCGATTTTGTGTCAAACGCTTGAGGATTTAGTAGAGACGCTGGCGTGTGAAGGAAAAACGGGAGATTTTGGGAAAAGCACCTGCGTTACTGGCTCACACACCAACGAGTGTAGCTTAACCGCCCGGTGTTCCATAAAGCGCGCGTCCATTCATTCGTCTCACTCAACAAACCAAGTTTGTTGAGTCCATAGTGGGAGCAAAATGAACAAACTACAAGTTTGTTGAGTCCACAGGAACTGCACTAACTAAGAGGAAAATCTTATGTAATGGACTTGGTTAGATAGGCCCACGATACTGCCTCCTTTACAACAAGACACTCCCTTTCCGCTGGGTCCATTACATGCGTTCCAAAGCTCCCTTTAGATCCTTCACATTCACATGCCAGTTACGCAAAACCGTACGAACACGCAAGTCATTATTTCGTAGCTAAAAAAAAACATCTAAATTAGTTTTGCTAATTCTTGGACCTGGGGTATTCGAAACACCTGTATGATTGGTTATTGGAGAGTTATGATGAGTGTGTAAACATGTCACAAATTACATCTTAATTCACATTTAGTTAGTTTTTTATTTTGTAAATATTTAATGATGTTATTTAGTTTTGTAGATAAAGCTCTATTGGATTAAAATATCATACTTTGCACGTAAATGAATGAAAATGTAGATGCCTGGGGTGTGCGGTTAGAATTGAATTATTATAATTAATTCTCAAAATGTCAAGTGGGGCCAAAGTTGCGTTTGGTCCCCAGAAAGTTCAATATTAAAGTTTGGTACCAAGGATTGTAGTTGACTGTCTTGACCGCTACCAAAATTATTTTAGTTTTTCTTAATATATGTTTAGTTAACAACATCATATACTGTTAGCACGTGACTCGCACGTGCAACTATGCTTAAAACATATCTAACGAGTGAGAATTAATGCAATCCAACGATCTAAATTATTTTTCTCTTAGGCGTTTACATAAACACAAGAGAGGAAGAGTTGTTTAATATCATTCCCAATTTTATCTTCTCTATGATCAGTCCCCTGTCGAAAAACAACAGCCTTCAACATCAAAATAAAAATAAAAAAGAGTAGCTCAAGCCAATATGTTAGAGCATAGCTCGGTTGAACCCACCAAGCATTAGTATGTCAAGTTTGGTTGTCATATTTTACTGAATCAAAACTCATCTAAGATTCGCTTGATTATGTACTAGAGACAACTTCTTATAGGTTAGACTAGAAAGTCTAGGAATATGAGACATACAAGTATTACTCGAAGACCTGAAGAACGTGAAGAAGTAACGAGCTAGAACGCCGACATCATCCTTCCTCTTGAGGTTAGCAATATTGACTTGAACTGTTTCATTCCTAACGTATCTTTCAAGTCGTGTTATTTTGAAAACATAACTGCGAAGCTATGTATCAATATTTTACTCTAGTAGTGAGACATGATCATATGATCATATTATTAATGAATTAGACTACGAAGTATAACGCTTATCTTTTGAACTTCTTAGATATGACATCGACATAATCTTATGAATGCTGTTGTGATTATGTGTATGGGTAAAGGTGAAGATTTCATCCTAGGAAACAATGTTTTACATTTGTTTAAAGGAAGTACATTCATGAACTTGTTTTATGAATTGAAAGGTGAATCGTTAGGCTTATTGGTATTGTTATTCATTGCAAATCTTGGATTACCAATATGTGTGAGATGGTGAAACCGATCGTAACTTGTTATGTATCTTGGTATAACTAATCGCAATGCCTGACTTATGATTTGGTATGACTAGTTTTGATTAATTAGTGTAGCCGATCCTAAGTAATCACCTGAGATGTTATGATCGATATTTGTAATTGGTGTGACCGATCCTAGTAATTGGTGTGACCGATCACAAAAGAGTTGTGTAATCGATCCTTGTAATTGGTGTAACCGATCCTGGTAATTGGTGTAACCGATCCTAGTGACTGGTGTGACCGATCACAAGCAATACCACCGGTCCTGGTAATTGATGTAACCGATCCTGGTAACTGATGTAACCGGTCTTGGTAACTTGTATGACCGATCACAAGTGTTCCATATTAAGGTATAACCGATCTTAGTGATTGGTAGAACCAATTGAACCCCTGAATGTGTTTTGATATTTGATCAATCACATAGTTGTCTTGGAATTCAGATGAACCAATTCTAAACTTGTTTGGAAATGTGGTATAATCGATTCCAAGATTGTAAATATGAAAGATGATTTACAAAGAAAAGATGTCAACATACTTTGAACACGAACAGTAACTCTTATCTTTTATTGTTCAAAGATATTCCTTAATTAATCAAGGAGATCCCGTTCTGAAATAAATTAAGAAACTTTTAATTAAGGTTGTTAGTTTTATATGCTTTAATTACCAGCAATTAAATGCATATCTTTAGAGAATAAAAATTAGTAATGTGCATTTACTAATTGGAGATTTTCTATTGAGAGATTTCGGAAAATATTGGACAAAGCATTTCCTGGAATTATGAAAACCGAATGGGCATTTATTGCATATCTTGAGTATACTTTCGGTTGGAAATTCCTTGGTGTCCAAACATCCTTGGTCTATAAATACCTAAGTTTGCATTTCCATCAAACTATCCTAAGAGCCAGGAAAACTTCATCTTTTTGTTATTTCTGGTGGAGCCGTCTAATCGGAGAGGAATGTACCCTAATTAGGAGAAATCTCTTACGACCGCTCATTTAAAGACTTCTGCGGGATCAAGAAGCTCTACGAGTACCGTTGGTGGGAAAATAGATAATTACAGTTTATTAGTTTTCGATTGATTTGATTAACTAACGGTTGTTGAAACTTTGATTGCACCTAGTTTGTTTATTCTTGAGAATCTTCTCTTCTGATATAAGATTCACTCAAACTAGATAAAAGTATCGACGGGATCTTTAGAACTGTTTGTAGATCTAAAGACATCTTATGATAATCCATTGTTAACAGACTCCGTTCTGTGCGTGATTGATCACAAGAGATTCAAGTGGTGTTGTGCAGGTTTAATTGAAGATTAAAAAAGATTTGAAGACGAATAAGATTTATTATTGGTTTCTCATATCTTTATGTAGCACAAACCTTGATCGGTTGGGATCTAACTAGAATCAGATTTATTCGATTGATTAGTTGCGTGAGATCGGCATCACCTTATAGTTTCTTGTTGGAATCTGTATTGATTGATTGCAAGTCTAAACTTGACTACTTCGGTAGTTATTGGATAGATTGATCTAACCAGGAAAAAGAGTTTATTAGTTTCAACGGCAGAGCCTGTGCATATGACTTGAGATATTTTTTTCTTAAAGAATCAATAGAGTTGTTACCAAACAGATTTGTTATTCCTTTACTGTTTGGAATACGATCCAAAGGAATTGTTCCAGTGCGTGCACTCATTGTAGTCGGAAGCGCAGGGATACTGAAGAAACTAAGTGAACTAGGGTTAGTTGCTTGGTCTCAACTATACGAAGTTGGTTTAGATTTTGTATAGCGGCTTAATTCTGAGAATATTCAATTCTGGACGAGGTCCCTGAGTTTTTCTGCATTTGCGGTTTCCTCGTCAACAAAATCTTTCTGTGTCTTTTACTTTTCTATTTCTGCAATTATAATTGTTTATTATAATTAGAAGTAAAATACACAAACGTTAACTCCGCTTTACTTGATAGTGACCCTATAGAGTTTGGTTAAGTCGAAACCTATTATCAAGTAATCACACTTTGTTTGTTGTATTGTCTCGATCTCGTATCCATAGACGATCACACAAAGTGTGAATATCGATTTGTCGTATTGTCTCGACTTTGTCCATAGACAATCACTTTCGGTAAGAGGAATTATAGGTGGATAAATTAATGATTGTGGTGTATTTGGGTACCCTCGTCTTTTCACAGTACATTGGAAATCATGATTTTTTTTTTGTTAGAGCATAGCTCGGTGGAACCCACCAAGTGTTGGTATGACAAGTTTGGTTGTCATATTTTAGTGAATCAAAACTCATTTAAAGAGTCGCTTGATTATATACTAGAGTCAACTTCGTATAGGTTAGCTTGAAAGTGTTAGGATATGAGACTTACAAGTATTACATGAAGACTTGAAGAATGTGAAGAAGTATGGAGCTACAACGACAACATCATCCTTCCTCTTGAGGTTAGTAATATTTGACTTGATCTGTTTCATTCCCTAACGTATCTTTCAAGTCGTGCATATTGAAAACATAACTGCGAAGATGTGTATGATACTCTAGTTAGACATAGTATTAAGGAATACAATACGAGGTTTATTGCTTAACCATTAAACTTTGTATATAAGACATCGACATGATCATATGAATGCTATTGTGATTATGTATGGGTATGAGTGAAGATTTCATCCTAATAAACAATGTTTTACATTCGTTTAAAGGAAGTAAGTTCATAAACTTGTTTTGTGAATCGAAAGGGAAATCGCTAGGATTATTGGTATTGTTATTCATTGCAAATCTATTTTGAATTACCAATATGTGTGTTTAGTATAACCGCTCATAAACTTGTTTATGTATCTTGATAAAACTATTCACAAGGCCTGACTTATGTATTGGTATGACTTTTATTAGTGAAACCGATCTTAAGTAATCACTCAAGATGGTATGATCGATGCCTTGTAAATAACAACTTTTATCTAGCCATTGGGGAACCGATCCTAGTAAGAGGTGCAACAAATTTACAAGAGGGGAATCGATCCTTGTAAGAGGTGCAACACGTTTTTAGTAGATGAGGGAACTTATCCTATGAACATGTGCAACAAGTTTGTAGTTTTGGAGGAACCGATCCTATGGACATGTGCACCAAATACAGGTAGTTACCATAAGTATGTGGGGAACCGATCCTAGTACCTAGTCAACCAAGTTTTAGTAACTAGCGTGACTATGCACAGTACTCACATGGAAGTAGAACCGAACTTGTTTTGGTAGAACCGTGAAATCCATGATTGGTGATTTGATAGGATAATCAATCACATAGTTCTTGGAAGTCAGATGAGCCAATTCTAAACTTGTTTGGAAGTGTGGCAAATCGTTTCCAAGATTGTAAGTATGAAAAAGGACTTGCAAAGTAAAGATGTCGACATACTTTGAACATGTGCAGTAACTCTTATCATTAATTGTTCAAAGATATTCCTTAATAGCTAAAGGAGAATCCCAGGATCGAAATAAATTGAGAATCTTTTAATTAAGGTTTCTTAGTTTTTATATGCTATTTAATTTCCAGCAATTAAATGCATATCTTTAGAAAATAATAATTAGTAATGTGCATTTACTAATTATAGATTTTTCTATTGGGATTTCGGTCAATATTTGGATAGTGCATTTCCAGGAGTTATGAAACCGATTTTGTGTTTATTGCATATCTTTGAGAATATTCGGTTTTGGAAATTCCTTGGTGTCCAAACTTCCTTGTCTATAAATATTAAAGTTTACATTTCTAGCAAACTAATCCTCAGAGCCAACAAAACTACCTCAGTTATGTTGTTACTGGTAGAGCCGCCTATCGGAGAGGAAAGTACCCTAATTAGGAGAAATATCTTACGGCCGCTCGGTTTAAAGACTTCTTTGGGATTGAGAAGCTCTATTAGTACCATTGGTGGGAAACTAGATAATTGCAGTTTATTTTAGTTTTCGATTGATTTGATTGAGTAACGGTTGTTGAACTTTGATTGCACCTAGTTTGTTTATGCTTGAGAATCTTCTTTTCTGATATAAGATTCACTCAAACTAGATCGAAGTTTTGACGGGGATCTTTAGACTGTTTGTAGATCTAAATACGTCTTGCGATAATCCAACGTTAATAGACTCCATTATGTGTGTGATTGATCACAAGAGATTCAAGTTGATTGTGTGCAGGTGCTGATTGAAGATCAAAGAAGATTTTAAGACAAGAAGACTTTTTGAGTTCATAATCTTTGGTGTGCACAATACTTGTTTCGGCTGGAAAGGGATCCAACTATAATCGGTTTATCTTTGTGATAGATTAGATTGATTAGTTTAGTAGATCGACATCAATACACTTCTTTGTGATTAATAGTATTGATTGCATAGTCTAACAATTACTTCAGTAGTTGTTGAGAGATTAATCTAAGGACCCGACAAAGGAGTTTATTGGTTAAACGGAAGATCCTTTGTCAGACTCATATCACGTTGTTTGAAAAGAGTTGTTACTGAACAAATTTGTTGTTCCTTTACTGTTTGGAATACGAACCAAAGGAATTGTTCCAAGTGCGTGACTTACTGCAAGTTGGAGGCGCAGGGATACTGAGGAAACTAGGTGAACTATAGGTTTAGTTACTTGGTCTCAACTATACGAAGTTGGTTTGATTTTGTATAGAGGCTTAATTCTAAGAGTATTCAATTCTGGACTAGGTCCCGGGGTTTTTATGCATTTGCGGTTTCCTCGTTAACAAAACTTGTTGTGTCATTTACTTTTATTTTCCGCAATTATAATTGTGTTTATTATAATTTAAAGTAAATCGCACAAACGTTAATTCCTATTTTACTCGATAGAAAATCCCTAGAGTTTGGTTAAGTTCGAACCTATTATCAAGTAAACATACTTCGTTGTTGTATTGTCTTGATCTCGTATCCATTGACGATCACATGAAGTGTGAACCGATTAGTTGTATTGTCTCGACTCAGTCCATAGACAATCACTTTCGGAGAAAGGACTTATAGGTGGAATTTTTTTAGATTGAGGTATATTTGGGTACCCTCGTCTTTTCAAAAATGTCCTAAAGTTTGACTAAAATTATATTGCATTCTTGATCAGCCATTAAAAGAACTATAAAAGAAGAGATTAAACTGTATTCGATAACCTCTCTATCAACCTCAATAACTAAATCATAAATATTGATGAGTTATACAAAAGCTCTTTCGTTTAAAAGCTTAAACTCCTCTATATCGGCTTAGATCAACAACGATCAAGATTATCAAGATAATCGAATTTTAGTTCACAACCTATCAGATTCGGATCCTGAAGAGAACCACCAAATAATAGATCGTCGATCTACACAACAAGCTACGGAAATCTATCAAAGATAAACCAACTTGTTGGATCACAGCCAATCAAATGTGCACAAAGTATAATCACAAATTACGAATAATACTACTAGTCGACTTTCACACTGACTACAAAATGAAGTACGTGTGTCGGCATAAGTTTGTAAGAATAAAAAACTTCACTATTCATAGACTAATGTAGATTGGATACCAAGGAATTACCATAATTGAAAATATCAAAAGTTATGCAACAAATACCAAGTTTCGGTTTTGTCTAATTCCAACTAATATACTGAAATATCTCATGGATGACAACTTAATATTAGCTAGCATACATGTATACTTTACTAATATATTCTTCAGAGATATGTTTTACTTACTAGAAAAGTAAAGACATATATATTTGAAAACCTAATAAAAGATTCTCAAATATTTTAGTTTTGGGATATCAACTTGAGTATCAAGGAATATCAAGGATATCACCTTAATTCTCAAATAAAATTTTAGCACATGTTCAAATACTCATATTGTCGACATTGTGAACTTTCCTAAATAGCAACTCATATTCCGAATTCCATGTAAACCCTAAAGTGCGTATGCAAACTGGAAATACAATTGCTATTGGGGATTGGTCCTGCAAATTATCCCCGAGGTAGGAATCGGTCCTACTAGGGATCCATAAATAAGGATTGGTCCTGCTAGATATCCCGCATAGGAATCGTACCACCAAATTCCTTTGACCCCTTTAAACTACGAAACAAGTTTCGCAAATCTACTTCCTGAAGATCATGTGGTGAAATATAGTTTTCTAGGCATGGAAGCAACTCAAAGTTCATTACACAATCTAGTGATGAATTACAGGGATAGTGTTATGTGCATATAAGAAGCTCAAAGGATAAACGTTATACTTCGTATTCTAATATACCAAAGTTGAAACTTTGATCAAAGGATAACGAATTACAGGGGTAGTGTTATGTCATATATTCTTCCTTGACACTTTGATCTTAATATAATGATCAAGTCACTAATACTAGAGATTCATATATACAATTTCGCATGTTATGTTTTACAATATAAACTACTTGAAAGCAACATAGATAGAAATGGAAACAAATCAAGTCTTGTGTCACTAACCTCGAACAGAAGGATGGTGTGTTCGTTGATGTCGATACATCTTCATGTTCTTCATAGTAACACGATTATGTCTCAACATTTCTAGACTTCCTAGCTAATCTAACCTAATGAAGTTGACTCTAGTAATCTAATTAAGAAACTCATGTTTTGGAACTAAAATATGACAACCAAACTTGACATACCAACGCGTAGTGGGTTCAATTGTGCAATGCGCTAACAACGTCAATCTAACTAAGACTTGTAAAGATAGTTCTAGAAGATTATTGATATTGTTGACTCGAGATTACTCGGTTTAATTTGTCGAGTTAGGATTGAATTTGAAGACGGTGATGAATTTTTTTTGTTTTTCATTGATTATTTAGTGTAATGGTATTTAATGGTTGATGGATTACTATGTAGTATAAGTCTATCCATTCCCATAGTTGTTGGTCAAGGAGTAATAAAATTTCACAGGAGATGTGTGAGATACCAGTGCAATATTCAGAAGCATATATTGTACAATAACGAAGAATTAGCATACTTTCAATTTCGAACTCTAGTCTTCTTTGTTAGAAAATCATCCTCTAATCATGCTTTATTCTACACTTGATAAACTGCTAAGCATGCTTTACATAATCATGATTACAAGATATAACATATGTTGATATATAAATCACCTTTTGCTTAGGATTACATGTGCTACATATACAAACATCAACATGATAAATTTTGCATAATCATGATTAAAGAAAACTTGGGGAAAATAAGAAAACCTCCATTTATTTTGAGATTAAAAATAAACCCTAAACCTTCATCTAAACTGGGACGGAGGGAGTATGAATTATGAAAAAATAAAATTTCCACCTCTAGGGGAGATGCTCTAAAGCCAGTTCCTGCGCATAGGGTATTTGACATACAATGACATTTTTGCACCCACTATGGGCATGGCACAGTGGAAGATGTATCTGGCTAAGTGGTATATTTTACCACTTAGCCAGCTGCGATAAAGACTTTATCGAGCAATAGAGACTATATCGCTTGGTGGTATCCACATCGCTTGTTGGTCAACATGTTCCCAGCGATACCATTACTCGCTGCTATGATCATCGCTCAGTGGCTCATCTTCCAACGGTCATGAACCCATCCCTGTAGATACTCGAATTCAAATTCATTTCAACTCACACAAGAATTTATAAATCTCTCTAGAATTTCTCATTTATTCTAATCTAAAACAAAATACACTAATCACACCTACTTCACACTTCATAATTTCCTAATTTTCTGTAATATGGCTTTTCAGTTACAACCTCAATCTTAATCTGACAAAAGTACCAAGGTTCGTGATAAAAAATTCACCATCCACGAAGATGAATGTATTAATAGGAATTATATTTATTTTACCCAAGATTGTATCAGCGGTGCACAGCCAGATTGTAACACCATGTGGGATAACATATTTCACAAATATGAAGAGTCGTGATGCAAGTGGATTGTCAAGTCACTTCGTTGTAGTCAATGAGTAAGTTTCCTTGTATGTGGTTGCGATGATGCAAGCCACTCGAAGCTAGGAGAGTGGTAATATTGATAGTGATGGGGAAAGAAAGTGTCGTGCAGCTTGGCAACACCAACACAAAATCGTTTTTGCATTCGGAAGTTGTTACCATATTTTAAAAGTGTTTCCCAAATATAATCCAGAGTTGTTAGCAGCTAGTGAGCAAGTACCTGACAGTTCACCATACATTTCTTCTCCTTCAATACCAAGATCTTCACCATTTTCACCAGGTCCATCAAATCCTTTTTCTTTACCAAATACCACAACGAACCCAAAAACCAATTTAATTATCAATGATAATAGTAAGTGAAAATTACTAGGGAGAAACAATGAAAGTCTAGCGAGAAAATTAGCTCAAGAAGGAGGAAGCTCCGAAGGTTTTAAAATAAGAACTTTCAAGAAGCAAAGAGCGGTTGACCGGAAATTTCAAAATAAAAAGAAGAAAAAAAGTCAATTTTCTCAAGACAAATATTTTTCTATGACTATGACACGCATAATATTAGTAAGGCGGACACTTCAATAATGAACAACCAACAAAAACATGTATGGGGAAACTCTCTTTTGATAAGCTACAAACAGAGACAGAACAAAAAGCAGCATTTAACAACCCATTTGGTGATGACGATGATGAATTTGATGAAGTAGAACCTTTATTTAGATGATTAATGTATTTAGTTGAATTTTACAATGTTGCTTCATTCTACTTAGTTTTAATTTGAAATGATAACTTTTTCTTAATTTTATTTGACTCTACTTAATAAGTTTTACTTAAGTATAAAACACCATTAACATCATTACATCGCATTAAAATCCCATACGGGTAATGAGAAACTCTTTGATGATGTGAAAATGAGCTTCGTATTCGAAATTCTTTCTTTTCCATCTTTGTCATTCCTTTTGAGATCGCACAACAATTTCATCATAGATTTCACTCCTAAGTCTACATCGACTTACAATCCAAGCTAGTTATACATTCTTTAACTTGTTTTCTTATTGTAAAAAAATCGACAGAACAATGTTGCACGATCCCAGTTGTGATAGTTACATGTTTCATTGCAGAAGGTCTCATCATCGCAGAAGATTTCGTGAACTTTACCCCGATAACTCTGACTTACTAAACCATTTTAGCGTCGTTCTTCACTCATTTTTGGATGGTGCATTGCATAGTTTCTGCAAAGAGTTACATTTTCGTCTACAATAAAGTTAGTATTAGCCATATTTCTGGAGATTATGGAGTCAGAGTAGAATTTTTTTGTAGAAGGTTGGTGTAAAAGATGTGATTTTGAAATAATAGTGGGTATATATAAGGGATATATTGAAAACCGTTGGGAGAAACTATCCGTTGGCAATAGAATGTTTGTCACTCGATCAACTGACCGCTAAGTGACAATTGAGTATTTATATAAAAATTAATATTGAATAACAAACTACAAATAAATTAACAATTAAATGTTTAGAATTAATAATTAAATAAAACTTAAAAATCATGTCCACCGGCTTTTTCAAATTCTGCCCAAAGATTGATTTTCAGATCTTCTCTTAACCTGTCACACAGATTCCGATTCTGAATGTAACTAGTCATTTGCGCATAGTTCCTTGCAGCATGTATCCCCCTTTCTGGTTGAATCTCAGGCCTCAAATCTACATAATCATGGTTAGTTCAGTCCTTATTACGACTGAATTATCATGTTATGCATAATTATGCATTTTACAAGCACTTAAACCACGATATGGTCCACAAAATGACAACGAACTTCCGCTTAAGAATTCCAAAATCCCATTCCACATCCTTTCTTAATTCTATTTGTCTACTTTTAAAAACCGGTATGAACGACTCAATTCGCCGTCAGTGGGTTGACGGTAATATTGAACTAAGGTTGATTATTTTGGATAGATTTCATCCGCAAGATAATACCCATGAGTGTATTGATGACCGTTGATTGCGAAATGAACTTGCGGAGAAATTCCATACTTTAGATCTTCAAACAAAAAAAAATTGTGCAAAACAGTATTGTCATTTTGTGAACATAAAAGACCAAAAAAAGTGTGTTATATCCAACAATCATAAGAAGCAGCAGCTTAAAGGATAACAGTTGGTTCTGGGTATTGGCCCTTATATCGACCGACCCAATAAGTAGGGCATCACAGCCATACCCAATGCATACATTCAAGACTACATACCATTCCTTGGAAGCCCCTATCCTAGTTTTACTTTAATATTTCTATAATATCTTTATCGATTGGTTTCCTTAATATGTTAGACCAAAATGATTGATTATTGCATACTTCACAACAAAATGAAAGATACTTGTATGAAGTTGTTTTTTCCATATGAAGATACTCATCGTTCGAATCCGCAAGTTTGCAATAACCTAGAATCTTTTTGAAATAACCTTTTGTTCAAGACAATGACCAATAATATTCGGCGCATCAAATTGATAATTAAATTAATATTTCCAACACCAGCAATAAACTTTTTGTCGTTGGCGCTATTCAAAATATGCCTAGCTAAAAAGTCGGTCGCTATACACTTCTCCCGTAATGGCACGACTGGTATACCAGGCCACCTGGTATTACAAATGGAATTTTTTGAAATATTCCGTAGGAGGGGTACTGGGAGGAAATATACTAACTCTCTGATCCACTCCACCCACTGGGAAAGAAATTATCCGGTTTGAGATTGGAACATTAGGTTTTTCCTTCTCCCAGATCGGTGATTAATTTTAATGGCGAAACTAGAATCAATGGAAATCCAAAAGAAGCAGAAACACCATGAATCCACAAACTTCTTCCCCATTGTCGACTACTTATTCCTTCTCATATTTTTTGGATTTCTCTCTTTTTTCGTAACTAAAATGGTAGCGAATTAACCCTCTACTTGAAGCTTCGGAGTGGTCGGATTCTAATTTGTTATCAATCTTCTGCTGATCTGGGAAATGGAGTGGATCATAACTAGGTAAACTACACTTTTTCCTCTGCAATTGTCTGTGATCTAGTATTGTAGTATTCTGTAATCATTCAGTTTATTACTCAACACTATTGTTATTGTGTAATGTCATTCATATTTACTATCTATTGAAGATACCATATATCTTTGTCTTTGAATCGAAATTATGAATAATTACAATTTTGTGATGATTTTCTAGGATTGCTCATCTTTTAAAAGTATTCAAACACAAATGTAGCCATGTACATTCAAAATTTGTCTCTTAACTAAGTATAGGTTTGTGCTACAATTATTTTACTTGCAAATTGTGATACTAGGTATTAGATGTTTGTTATCCTGCTTATGTCAATTACTAAGCTATTTAGAGTTTTTGACACATTCATCACATGTTATTAGTCTTCTTGATGACTCACAATCAATGCAGATTCCATAAGTTGTATTCAAGTGTCATAAATATAGGCTGACTTTGAACTTACTAGGAGAAAGAACATTTAAAGTTGCATTAAGGTACAAACACCGCAATCCCAAGTCTTACTCATAGCAAAAATAGATCACATGAAACGTCTGATACTAGTCTGTTAGAAACACTTGAGGAAGTTCAGAGGAACAAAACACATGACTAGATTTTGACATTCGTACTTGTGAATTTATTTATTTTTGACTACAATCCAACTCTTGTGAAGAGAAGTAGAAATTCCAAATACAGAAAAGAAAATTAAGAAGGTAGAGTAGCAAGAGTAGATATATTATTGCTACTAAGAGCAGGTATTGGGACCTGGACTCCAAGCTGGTAAGAATTAGGTGGAGTAGAAAAAGTGGGTTCGAGTAGTAATTTTATTTTATTTTATCTGAACTTCTGGATAACCCGTTCAACTCCCATATGCATGGACTTAAAAGTCTTTACAAAGTAGTAAATTGAAGCCACCATTAGTTTCTGTAATTTAGTTTTCTTGTGGTAGAAACTTAATTCTAGCTTCTGGGGTCTTAGCTCGATTATGCCAAAATTAAAAAAATTCTTTACAAGTAGGAAAGGTGTTAAATACCCCTTGGTTCTGGGACCTTAACTTCTATGTTTGGTATCCTCCACGAGGAAGATACCGGGCGATTGTATCACCTCACCTAATCCATTACTGTCCTCTTCCTTGTTACCAAGGATGGAGAAAATTAGTACACCACAATCATCTTCGATTATTGTGTGTTCTATTGAAAGACAAGTGTTATAAGTAGAGCCGAAATGATTAGGCTTAGAGAGGATGAAAGTGATGATTGAGGACCAGAGAGTTGATTTCCTTATATGCGGAAAATTTTGAGTTTTTATGTGTGAAGTTCTGATGGTTGAGAGTGGAGATATTGGTTATTTGACTTGTTTCCATTTGTTGATGCAATGAAAAGTAGAAAGCAAAATAAAATTTCTGGAACATGCAACGATGCGAATGTGCTCAGCCATTTCAACAATTTGTTGGCGTCCAGTTTACGAATTTAAATCAAAATTTACTAGTGATCTTAACAGAACTAAAATATGAAAATATTACAGCATGTATTGTAAAATTTGTTTTAGGTAAGGTTTCACATGACACAACATTTATTAATCATGATTCCTTCATCAGATAATCTTCTTTCATCTTGTTCTTGAAATCTGAAAATATCACAATATGATTCATAAGTTATGAATTTGGGTGTGGGGGTGTGTGCTTAAACTGAGCTTATCATGGAAAAACATATGGTACATAAGAAGAAGAAAAATAAGGATGTTTTAGTTGCTGTTAAATGACTTCCCATCAATGCCATGGCTATTACTGCAGTAGATCTTTCAAGGTTCAGATTACTCTAGATATTTACATTTTAGAGAGCAAAAAGTAATACATGTAGTTGTGGTCAGCCTAGTTAAGTCTCAGCAGAATAAGGTATAGTAGGAATCATTATGGCACTCACCAGCAGATTTTCTGTTCTTTGGACATCGTTTCGGCTTAATCTAGTTTTGCAGTTCCTCTTGAAATTTTGGTTCTGAATTGGTACAGCTAGTTGATTCACAAAATCGTTTTGCCATGCTAACTGACTGCGAACCACATGAAAATGATCAAAAGAACATTTCACGGATACGATAAATGATCTAGATGAGATCTACAATGCATTATCTTTGCTATTGAAAACTAATTGACGAGGATATTAATTACGGAAAGATATAAAGGTAAGTAAATTGTTGTTGAAGTGAAAGCATCAATCACGTGAGATGAGGTTTCATACATGTCCCCAAAACAGAAAAATGACAAGGATATCCGAATAAAGACATTTTGTTTTCTTGCCCTGGAATGGCAAAATTGATTACTAGGTATCAACCTTTTCTTCAAGTTGTCTTAGTGGCTTAAGATTCGGGGTTTCTTTTTGTTTATCTAATAAAAATCAAGTAGGAAAAAAAGATATTGGAATTAATTTTGAGTTGTATATTGATTGATGGAGATATATGTTGCATTAATACTCACACGTTATAACACATCTTTGTGAGGTTTATAATGTTGTGTACATCTATGTCAATTATCATGGACTCATTGTTGTATACATTTATGTCAGTTATCATGGACTCATTGTTGTGAGGTATATGCCTGTTGCAAAGTTCTCATGGTCGGCTACACTGTAGTAACTTATTCAATGAAATTGACCTAGAAAAAAGAAAGGTGATTGAAAATTCAAAACCTACTGGTACTTCACGAGATCTCTCTAGACGATTAGAACCAATTTATATCGATAATGCATAACTTTCCGTTCCTTTTAGCTTCCCCTTATATTTTAGGGGCATGGTTCTCTTTGATTCTGTTATTCGTACGTTTCTTTGTTTTTGGAGCAAAATAAAAAAGTTAATTTCTTTGTTTGGGTTCTTGGACCAATGCCTTAGCATTCTCGTTACTCCCTTTGTAACGTCTTTTCTCTTTGATAGAGTGAAGGAGGATTTAAGACGAATTGATGTTTTTGAAATTTAGTAAAGAAAATAAAGGGTACTTTATTATGGAATCTTAAGATTATAGGAGTGAAGTCCTTGTCCAGATAATAGTAACAATACGATAAGCTTTGATGTATACCGTGAAGAAAAAAATGCATGACAATTACGTTATCGTTCACTTTCTCATCAACACCCCCAATGGGTGAATAGCACATTATGGAGAATCAATAATCGAGCATTTATCGTGCATATATTCTCTATGCATACCTAATTTTCGACAACAATACATTTACAAGCAAGCTACTAGGTAAGAAAATACGCAAAAATTAGAAATAATAATAAGCAAAAAATATTTAGTGCAATATTTATGATCGCTATCCATAAGCCTAAGCAATTGATAAGAGGTTATGTTCTTGCATTACGAGACAAAGCTTGCAAGTTGCGAGTTCATCAGTGATCTAATTAATATTCTGATATACATTGCTTTCAAAACTTATAGAGAAAAAAATCCTAACACTTTCATGGATTTGATAGATGCCTTGGATTTGTACTTAAAAAGTAGACCTTGTACTGCTTAGTCGCTCCACCAGCCAACTGCAACACTAATTATACAATTTATTTATACTTACTACTTCGTAGGTAGATGTGCCTTATTTGAGTCTTTTGTAGAAGGTGAAGTTTGTCTGTTCGTACACTTCACAGTAAGAACAAGAATAGTAATACCACCTAAGATCTAATATTAAATTTTGTTTGCATCTTTATTTATTTATTAGGAACCAATCTTGAGATACTTATCTTCCTTCCCCATTGAGTTCGACCCATTGACTGAACATAAATATCTAACAGTAAACAAGTTGGGGTAGGCGGGAAATGACACCACAAATAAAAACCATATTTAAGTATCATGCTTGGAGTGGCATCAGTATATTATTATATATACTGAATAACGAAGTCTCTTAGCAGTATTGGTGTACAAATATATCATTTATTGTTACATGCCATTTAATTCCCTCAATATTGTCTAATTTAATCAAAACTACATTGTATGAAATATAGCTCCCTTTCTAGATCTCTCTCAATATATATGCAAGAAAATGGCTTTTATGATCTTACCTGAACTTGATGGTAAAAGGTAATCCCTGGAAATACTGTTTTCTCCTCCAATCTCCCTAGTCTACTTTAATGGTGAGTCTCTACATAGTACGGTACTACAACTCTGACAAACAGGATCTCTATGGCCAAAACAGTAAAGTGCGTTGTCCAAATTGATGTGTCAGCTGTTTCAGTGTTGGACACGTGGAAAAAACCAAGTGATGATTGGAAATATCTTTAACTCTGAAACCCTGAAATTGATGAGGATCGAGTTTACATATGAATATACTCACCGCCATAAAAACATCATTAAGGGTTCCAGTTCATGCCTGGTAGATGGTAAGACCGATAAACACCATCGTCCAAAGACCCAAGAATCGATTGTTGGTGATGAAACTGCGCTGTCTGACTTAACAGAGTCGAAATTGTATTGCTTCCATCCGTACCGTCACCAACCACGACATTATTACTTGTATGAGCAGAATTGGGTTGAAAAATCATTCTCTTGGATGATGGAAATGTATTAACATTTCCCGACTGGTTGTAATACGGCGATTGTAAGTTTCGTTTTAGAGTGAGAGAGCATGGAGTATTCAGATTTGTCGGTGCAGAAATTACCGCAGACGAATTGACATGCTTGGAATTACTTGAAGAACCCAAGTGATGATGATCAGATATTAAATCCTCTAAGAAGCTGTTATTGTCGTCGTTTTCGATTAACTCCGAGTAATTTGGGGTTGTTCCTTTCGAAGAACTGGTGGTTATAATCTGTGACTTATTGGTCATGTGAACTTGACTACTACTACCACCACCATTAATTGTTGATGAAGTTCTTAGTACTGATGAGAGCATGTCATCCAGCATTAACGATGAATCGTCCTTGTTGTTTTGATCCATAGGTCTTTGAGTAGAGTTGTTCTTCTTATAAATCCGGCATAATACCCATTCATCAAGCTATTTATAAACAAAAAAACACATTTAGTATTACACAGTAATTAGAGTTAACTGAATTCAAATAATTTGCATGTACTTTTAATTAGAGTTAATTGAATCCAAATAGTTTGCATGTACTTAAAGTGCACTGTAACAGATATATAGTTTATCGGTCGATTAAGGTAATTTCTTTTAGAAGTTGGCAGACTATACGACATACCCTTAGAGAAGTACTGTTTTTCTTCGAGGTGGAAGAGATGTTGGTGGTTCCAGGAGGTCTCATGGTAGTAGATGAGGTCGTAGTGGCGTTATCGATGAGGCGATATTCATGCATAATCCAATTAGTTTTAATTCCTTTAGGTGGTTTTCCACCATAAAAAACTAGTGCTTTCTTTACTCCAACCTTTTGAGTTCCACCGGAAGTTAGAATCGGCTTATCGGTTCCTGTTGCTTTCCAATACCCAGAAGTTGCAGCTCGATTAGGTCTAGCACCGTTTGGGTATTTCCGATCTCTTGGACTAAAGAAATACCATTCTTGTTCGCCAAAAGTCGCTTTACCTAAATCCATATCCATAAATGATTTTGATCAGGATCATTTCAATTAATTAAGGGACGTACAATTAAGGATAACTAGTTACCAGGGAGTTCCCAAGGATCGAATTTGTAGAGATCGATTTCAGCAATTATTCTAACTGGTAAAGGAGAAGCAGAAGCTTTCTTCTTGAGGTAATGAACAACAAGTTCTTCATCCGTTGGATGGAACCGAAACCCCGGTGGAAGCTGAGGTTGTTGTTGCTGCCGCTGTTGCTGTGAGTCCGACGATGAATCGGTACTCTCCATGAACGTACCGGTTTTCTTACTTTATATATATTACTTGAATTGGGTTTGGATTTTGATTTTCTCAGCAGTAATAATAAGTTTATAGAGAGTATGAAAATGAAGAACAGAGAGAGAGTGAAAGAGAGGTGGTGGCATGAAGGCTTGTTTTATATGAGAAGAAAAGGTATCGAGGTTAAGATGCTGACATATAGCGGACTATCATGCTGTTGAAGTACCGAACTTTTACCACTCAAGTGACGACACGTGTCATTCTTCTTGAGAAAAATTGGTCGCAGTCATGCATTGTGGGACCATATTTGAAGACTAGCGCAAGGCAACAAAAGCTTATAAAAGAGAGGGAAAAGGGGCGAGTGTTGGAGAGGTTGGTTCTGAAACTGCTTGATCCCTTTTGATGTCATGCTTTTCTTATGCTACAGCACACCTGATTCCTCTAGAAAACCACCTTTTGATTTGGCCTTTTTAGAGGTAACACCCATGCCGAAGCCGAACCAATAGAAACTTTGAAGGTTTAAACTAATCCCAGATATTGTCCACTAACATTTTGGTTATTAGGAAAGTAGTGGATTATGAACAAGGCTAATTTGCCAAGGAAGGTGGTGGTATAAGAATTAAAAAATTAACGCTTATGAACAAGGCTTTACATGTCAAATGGTTATGGAGGTATGGCAATGAAGAAAAGACGTTGGGAAGAAAGGTGGTGAATTATAAGTTTGGTGTTAACAACAATGTTTTTTTCCCTAACTCTTCTAACAAACCAGTGGGCAAGAGTTTATGGACTTGGTATACTTCTTGAGAATACAAATTTTCATGTCAATGCTAGGATAAAATTCTATTATGGAAGGATCCTTGGTTGAATGGTCAATGTTTAAGCACTCTTTTTCCTGGACAAATTAGAATCTCAAGAGTGCAGGATGCTACTATTGGTGACATACTGGATTTGGATAATGGAAACAATTGGAATCTGGCTTTTGGCAGGAATTTGAAGAGGATGAAATTGAAGCCGTCACACATATTCTTAATCTGATTTCAAATTTCATCTATGGAAATGGGGATCAAGATCAAAGGTGTTAGCAACAAGGAAGAAAACCATTTTCAGTAGCTAATTGCAATAAGGCTTTGGTGACAGATGGACTGATTCTCTTTCCTCACAAGAGCCTATGGAATCCAAAAATCCCACAAAAGGTAATCTTCTTTGTTTGGAATCTTTGCTATAACGTAGCTCATACCTTGGATACTTGCAGAACTCTTTTATGGTCAATAGATGCTTATTATGTAAAAAAGCGGCAGAGTCAAATCAACATCTCTTTTTGCATTGTGAAATAACTAGTAAATATGGTTTTTCTTCTTGGAGATTTATTGAGTTGGGTTTCCAAAACAGTGTTAGGAGTGCAATATGGGAATGGAATAGGAAAAAAGGAACTACAACTAGTATTAGGAAAAACATTTGGGACATAATTCCTTTCAATTTGGTGGGCAGTATGGATCGAGAGAAATGGAAGATTGTTTAATGGAAAGTACAAAAACTTGCAAGAAATCATTGATAGCGTCAAGATTTTCATTTACAATTGGTGTATAGGTACTAAGATTTTCAAAGGACTAACCTTAGACTTTGTTCTGCATAATTGGGAAGCGGTCATGCATTAATTTGTTTTAGCTTTTTATTTTATTTTTGTTTTCCTTTGATTTTGTGATTTTCTTTGATTTTAAGTAGCTCTATTATAATTGAGACTACTGCTTTTGTGATTCTGTATCTATCCTTACCATCATGGTAAGTGACTGATCTTTTTAATTCATCTTGCCCTTTTGAGTAATTTTTTTTGTGTGGATTATGTCGAATCAGTCCCTAGTAATTTATGTTTTATAACACCTTATTGGTGGTTAAGCATTATAATATCTGCTTCTTGAGAATACTAGTTAGGTACCGAATTGCCGATTGGGAAGGTGCGGAAAGAATTTTCATCAGGGAAAACAAAAGTCACAAAGAACCGTTAAGGTCAACAAAATATTTTATCGGAGCAATTCCTTAAGGAAAACACTCCACTCCCTTGATTAGACGTTAGTTCTTTTCAAATGAGAGATAGTATCGTGGTAACTTTTTCAAACTGGTGAGAGATGAAACTAAAATTAACAAGATCCGTAAACAAAATGTATTTTTTCGCAAAAAAATAATTAATGGTTGGTTAATATAATCAGCCACTCCGCCAAATAACTGACATAATCTTTTGGGAGTCACTTCTTCACGTTTTCCTCCAACAAAAGGAGACTGTTAAAGAGTGAAGATTCTAAAGAAATGTAAAAATATTAAACAGTGAGTTGTGGGAGTTGTTGTAACACCCTGTATAGATTAATTTTGACAAATGTAGAAAATTCTAAACAATGAGTTGTGAGAGTTGTAGTAACACCCTGTATATTCCGGAGTGAATGATAGCTCCAATCTAAGGGCCGGGGTAAGATTATAACACCGCAGATCCGGAAGTGGTTGGATGAAAAGAATACGTAATGGTATACTCTACATTAACATCGTGTTTTTTTCCAGCATGATTGACTTCAGCGTTGGAAAGAGCTTTGCAGTTAAGCGTACTCGGGATAGAGCAATCCAGGGATGGATGATTTTCCGAGAAGCTGAACTGGATTACTCAAATGATGCATGTTAAAAATCTCATTGGTGGAAACAATATCGGTGGAGAATCAGGTTGTTACAAATGGTGTCAGAATTGACGACGAGTCACCTATCGAGGATGGGAAAGTATGCTGCAGTAGTTTGGCCAAGCACTTGTTTTATGAGGGGAAGGGAACGTTAAAGATCTGAGATTGTGTATTCCGGTGCAGCGGAGGACTATAATCTAAAGAGGTGAGGTTGTAACATCCCAGTGCAAGGATACACTCTAAATTAACACAAGGTTTTCTCAACGCAATTAGCTTCAGATTAAGAAAGAACTTTGTTGTTAAGCCTGCTTAGACGAGAGCAATCTAGGAATGGGTGACCTCGTGGGACGCTGGTGCCTGTAATAAATTCCAATTTGGTGGATGATCGTAATGGCTAAAAAAGGACAATGTCGGTGGAGAGTCAGTTCGTTAAAGTTTCAAAAAGTAAAGGTATTTCTTAATTGATTAAGTGGGTTAGTATGGATGACCACGATGATCAAATGGGGAAAATACCGGTGAAGAGTTTGGTCGTTACAGTTGTAATAAATAAAGAGGTTTTGCAGTTGATTTTAGCCGGTTAATATGATACGTGTGACCTAAGGAAAAGTCCATTGGTTTATAGAGTCGGAAGTTGAAGGTTATAAATAGCCATGTTGTACTACCATTTGAAAATGAAGCAAAAAGATCACCGATGAGTAAGACTATACGTGATACTTCTAGGAGCTCTATTATACAACACTATCTACTATGCTCGTACACCTTCCGAAGTATTTGATATTGATATAAGAATTTTAATATAACTTCTACATGGTATCAGAGATCCGAATATCAAAATTCTCATCATGGTATCAGAGCCAAGTTGATCTACATAGAGTTTCCCACTCGTTAGTGAGAATTGAAATCGAATAACTAAAATATGGAGTTTGATGAGATCAGAAGATGCAAGATACAACTCTCAACTATCTAAAGTCTAAAGTGTAAATTTCCTTATTTGTTTTACTATAGCTAGAAATAACTATCCCCCAAAGGCGTCTGTAAAAGTTAGAATTTCACGTATGGATAGTTATATGTAATATCCAAGTTTTTTTATTATTAAAATATTAGGGTGCGAGCCTAATTCATTTGGATTGAAAGACTAGAAGTAGCGCAATGTAGAGCGTGAAATCTAGTTGTAGTTGTGTTTCGGTTGCGAAACACTTGTTTATTTTCCTGAGAAATTATATTCTCTTCACGTGAGCCTTCCCGTTGCGTGTACGGATGATAATAGAGTTTTATACTATAATTCGAGACAAAGTGACACTAACAAGTTAATGTGTCGAGTTTTCATCAAAACAGGAGCATTTTGGTCATTTGAATTTCTATGATAAGGTTTACACCAGAATTTTGATTAAACTCGTGTCCTTCTTTTCACTTCTTATTCTCTTCTTCCCTGCACCAAAGAAAAGAAAAAATTTATCACAAAAACTTGAAAATTTGAAGGTAGAATTGCGTCGTTTAATTTGGTTTGGTTTCCTTGGAATCGTTCGGTGTTGAAAAGTTAAGGGGAAAATCCTTTTTTAAAACTGTTTTCAATTGATTTTCATTAATTTGATTTTCTGATTTCATATTTAATTGGAATCAAGCTTATTCATACTCTTATGATAGTCTATATAATGGATTTATGATGTTTTAAAAGGAATTCATACTTGTTCTTCTTGAATTTGGTTTAGGGTTTCATGAAGTAAATTAGGGATTTATTCTAATTTGGTGTTTAAACTATATTTCTCATAAATCTATCCATGGGTTCTTTCAATTTTGTTAGAGCATAGCTCGGTTGAACCCACCAAGCGTTGGTATGTCAAGTTTGGTTGTCATATTTTAGTGAATCAAAACTCATTTAAAGAGTCGCTTGATTATTTACTAGAGTCAACTTCGTATAGGTTAGCTAGAAAGTTACCAGGATATGAGACTTACAAGTATTACGTGAAGACTTGAAGAATGTGAAGAAGTAAAGAGCTACAACGACGATGACATCATCCTTCCTCTTGAGGTTAGTAATATTTTACTTGAATTGTTTCATTCCTAACGTATCTTTCAAGTCGTGCATATTGAAAACATAACTGCGAAGCTGTGAATGATTATACTCTAGTTAGACATAGTATTAAGGAATTACAATACGAAGTATAACGTCTATCTTTTGAACTTCGTATATAAGACATCGAAATAATCGTATGAATGCTATTGTGATTATGTATGGGTATGGGTGAATATTTCGTCCTAGGAAACAATGTTTTACATTCGTTTAAAGGAAGTACAATTCATAAACTTGTTTTGTGAATCGAAAGGGAAATCGCTGGGCTTATTGGTATTGTTATTCATTGCAAATCTTTGGATTACCAATATGTGTGTTTAGTATAACCGTTCATAACTTGTTTATGTATCTTGGTAAAACTATTCACAAGGCCTGACTTTTGTATTGGTATGACTTTTATTAGTGAAACCGATCTTAAGTAATCACCTGAGATGGTATGATCAATATGTTGTAATTGGTATGACAAACTCTAGACATTGGGGAACCGATCCTAGTAAGAGGTGCAACCGATCACAAGCAAGGGGAATCGATCCTTGTAAGAGGTACAACAAGTCTTAGTTATTGGTGACCGATCCTATGACTTGTGCAACCGAATACAAGTTAAATAACATAAATATGTGGTAACCGATCCTAGTACCTAGTCAGCCAATTTTTTGAAAGCTAGTGTGACTGATCCTAGTACCCACATGGAGGTAGAACCTAAACTTGTTTTGGTAGAACCGTTAAACCCATGATTGGTGATTTGATAGGATAATCAATCACATAGTTCTTGGAATCAGATGAACCAATTCTAAACTTGTTTGGAAGTGTGGCAAATCGGTTCCAAGATGGTAAATATGAAAAAGGATTTACCAAGTAAAGATGTCGACATACTTTGAACACGTGCAGTAATTCTTACCTTTTATTGTTCAAAGATATTCCTTAATAGCTAAAAGAAAATCCCGGATCGAAATAAATTGAGACTCTTTTAATTAAGGTTTTTAGTTTTATATGCTTTTAATTTCCAGCAATTAAAATGCATATCTTTAGAAAATAAAATTGGTAATGTGCATTTACTAATTGGAGATTTTATAAGTGATTTCGGTCAATATTTGGACAGAGCATTTCCAAGAATTATGAAAACCGAATTTGGAAATATATTGCATATCTTGAGAATATTTTCGGTTTTGGAAATTCCTTGGTGTCCAAACTTCCTTGGTCTATAAATATTGAAGTTTGCATTTCAAGCAAACTAATCCTCAGAGCCAACAAAACTACCTAGTTGTGTTGTTACTGGTGGAGCCGTCTATTCGGAGAGGAAAGTACCCTAATTAGGCGAAATCTCTTACGACCGCTCGTTTTAAAGACTTCTTTGGGATATGGAAGCTCTACGAGTACCGTTGGTGGGAAACTAAATAATTGCAGTTTATTATTAGTTTTCGATTGATTTGATTGACTAACGGTTGTTGAACTTTGATTGCACCTAGTTTGTTTATGCTTGAGAATCTTCTCTTCTGATATAAGATTCACTCAAACTAGATCGAAGTTTCGACGGGGATCTTTAGATTGTTTGTAGATCTAAAGACATCTTGTGATAATCCATTGTTAACAGACTCCGTTCTGTGTGTGATTGATCACAAGAGATTCAAGTTGGTTGTGTGCAGGTGTTTATTGAAGATCTAAGAAGATTTGAAGACAAAGAAGATTTCTTATTTGAGTTCATAATCTTTGGTGTGCACAAAACTTGATCGGCTGGGATCCAACTATAATCGGTTTATCTTTTGATAGATTGGATTGATTAGTTGAGTAGATCGGCATCAATACGTTTCTTTATGATTCAAAGTATTGATTGCATAGTCTAGACAATTACCTTGGTGATTGTTGATTAGATAGATCTAAGGACCTGACAAAGGAGTTTATTGGGATAAACGGAAAAGCCTTTTGTCAAACTCATATCACTTGTTTGAAAAGAGTTGTTACCGAACAGATTTGTTGTTCCCGAACAGATTTGTTGTTCCTTTACTGTTTGGAATACGAACCAAAGGAATTATTCCAAGTGCATGACTTATTGCAAGTTGGAGGCGCAGGGATACAAACGGAACTAGGTGAACTATAGGTTTAGTTGCTTGGTCTCAACTATACGAAGTTGGTTTAGATTTTGTATAGCGGCTTAATCCTGAGAGTATTCAATTCTGGACAAGGTCCCGGGGTTTTTATGCATTTGCGGTCTCTTGTTAACAAAATCTTGCTGTGTCTTTTACTTTTCTATTTCCGCAATTATAATTGTTTTTATTATAATTAGAAGTAAAATACACAAACGTTAATTCCTATTTACTTGATAGCAATCCTATTGTGTTTGGTTAAGTCCGAACCTATTATCAAGTAAACATACTTCGTTGTTGTATTGTCTCGATCTCGTATCCATAGACGATCACACGAAGTGTGAACCGATTAGTTGTATTGTCTTGACTCAGGCTTAGACAATCACTTTCAGAGAAAGGACTTGTAGGTGGAAAAGTTTTAGATTGAGGTATATTTGGGTACCCTCATCTTTTCAATTGGTATCAGAGCTGGCAAACACGAATAGATCCCACAATCTGTGTTTGGTGCGATCCAACCTATAAGAAATGAACTCGAATTCTCATGAATCGACTTCAATTAACGTACCGCCAAGATTTGACGGAACAAACTATCTATGGTGGAAATCTGCTATGAGATCTTTTCTTCAATCACGAGACTTTAATACATGGCTATTTGTCGTCGATGGTTATAATCACCCGAAAGTAGAAAATTCAGAAACTGAGTTTAAACGCTTAGTGAATTTTTCAAACGAAGAAAAGTCTTTTGCTAAGCAGAATTCAGATGGTTTGAATACTATTATACATGCTGTAAGTCGTCATCTACAACATCATGTATCAACATGTCAAACTTCGAAAGAAGCTTGGGATAATCTTCAGATCGTATTCGAAGGAAACACATCAGAGAAAGAAGCTAGACTTCAAACTCTTACGTCCGATTGGGAAAACCTTCGAATGGATGACAACGACACTTTTGACTGGATGACAACGACACTTTTGACGAGTTTCATATTAAACTCTCTGAGATAATTAATGCTTTATTTCCTCTTGGAAAGACTGTAGCGCCCCCTAAGCTAGCAGCTGACTAATCCAAGAGATTAACTAAATAAAGAGGCACTAAGAATCTAATTGAACTAATTAAAGATTCTTATAAAGAAATCTGCTTCAAAACTTAACCCAAAACTAGCCCCACTCTGAAATATATAATACAAGAACTCCTCTCAAATGATACATATACAATAGTCTTACGGTTTACAAATAGAATATATAACATAATAAACATAGCCGAAGTTAACCAACTAACAAACTCAACTCCTCGAAGCTTCCGCTGCGCAACTCTGATCTGTCTCTGAAACTGAAAGTGGGAATGGGTGAGCACATCATCCCTAAAAGGGGTGCCCAGTAGAAATAACATTTAACTTTCAAGTAATCATTGAAATGATTTGGAAAACAATTCATATTTTCCCAATACACTAAAGCACAACCAATTCACAGAGTTAAACAATCATGTATATGGAACTAACTCTTTCGTCAAACAATGTACTATATTGAGTATCGACCAATTCCTTACACACCCTATTACTTTATATTAGTGTCGACCAATTCCTTACACACCTATTACGCATAAAAGCTCGAAAGTAAGTAGATATAAATGAAGGAGCAATATCCTATATACCACACATGGAAATTCTTGTTTTCCAATCATTCAAATGAAAATTCTTATTTCCCAAACAATTCATAAAGACAAACAAAGCATTACAATTCCTTTCCAAGCAATGGAAAGATTAAAAGATCAACAATATTTTGGGAATTTAAAATAAAACAATGCATGGAATACACAGTCAGATAATGCATGAATTTGTTAAACATAAACTTTGGTAAAAGAAAACAACAATAATCACAAAAGAGTTAAATATAAATTCCCACCTCTTTTAATGACAAACCACGCCTACCTCGAGATCCATGATCCACTAGTTTATCCTTTGAATCGATCGTTATTAATATAGACGAACTGTTATTCACACAAGAACTCTAAGAATCAAGTCAACGGTCAACAGGTTAAGGTCAGGTCAACTGGTCTGGTCTTGGCTCACTGAGCCGAAACTGAGTCAAACCGATTCAACTCAATCAGATACACTGAGTCAGCTAAGCAGACTGGGCTGACTAACAGCCTAATTCTATTGAAGCTACAAGAACACAACCTGATTCTATTTATTTGATCACTACACAAAATAATTAATTCAAACAGAATTATACAATTCAATATAACTGAAATCAAAGTTTACCTGCAAAAGCAGTAACAAGCTTTCCCTCAAAGATTCACTCAACACCTTCATCTAACCCTCATTAATTTCAAATCATTCTCATAACATACAACCCAACTCAGCCTATACAAATACAAACTCCAAGAGTTCCACAAAATTCACAAACTACTTCAATTGAGTTCAGCTCAATGCATTCACCACTATGACCTCTGCCTTATCCTCAATTACACTCTCACCTGCAATTACCATTTCAGTTCACAGCCAAGTCAACTCAAACGACTGCGACACTAAACTCTGAACTTAATCAAACCTGCACCAACTACAACTTCAGTTCTATTGCTACCATCAAATAACATCTCTCACTCCATAATCAAATCTCAGTCCCAACACCACTGCATCAGTCATTCACTCTACAATTTCATGTTTCTTCTTTGCATACTACACCACCACCATAACAATATCACTACCAAGTTCAATTCACATTCATTACTGCAAACTTATCTACAGCTGTAATCTCAGTTCAACTGTCAATTGTAGTTTCTTAATCACATCCCCTGTCTACATTCAAATTCTAATAGCTGCATCTGATCCATGAATTGCCTCAACTCAGTTTAATACAACAATACCAATATCAGTTCCTCAATTCTAACTACTAATACAAATATCTAACTTTAATAACACATCTTAACAGAGATGATTCAATTCAATTAATTGAAGAAAGATTACCTTACACAAGTCGTACTCTTCTACAATTGCTCAACCTTTACCTGATTCAGATTTATTCACCAACAAACCCAACTCTGATTCATCTGTTTCCCCTTAATCATAAAACCGAACCCTAGTTCCATTAACAGCTTCAAATCACAAACCCTAACTCATGATTCTTCACTAACACAACTCTGCCGAATCAATTAGACAACAACCCATTCATTCCTTGACTATTAACAAGTCAATTACCCACCAGTTCTACACAAAAACAAACCTAATATAGAAACCCTAATTCCCTTTGAATCATAATTAAACTTCATATAAACATCTTAATCTCATCCCTGATCGAAACCCTTCTCTAATTATTCCTCAATTTCTCACAGATTCAATCTTCTCCAGAAAACCCTAAATCAACTACTCTTCTTCTCTGAAACCCTAATCTTCAAATTTACACAACAATCTTCTTCTTCTATTCAGGATCTCAAAACCCATCTTCAATTGTTATCTCCAATCAAGCCTACACCGATTAATAGAATCCCTAACCTCGATTTACAGAACCAACACTATCATCTTCTTCCCCAGCTCAATCAACCACGGCATAATCAGTTACTCCTACGAGTCCACAAACTAAATACTTCCTAAGAATCATTCACCTCAAATTTACGCTCAACTGAAATCGACAGAAGAGAAGGAGAGGAAGAACAGAGAAGAAGATAAAAGAAGAAAGGAGAAAGAAGAAGAAAGAGAAAGCATAAGATAAGAATGAATTCCTCTCGACCGGTTTTGGAGATAAGGCCGACCAGATTTACTAAGGCACCCAAGAGCTTAGATATGGGCTGCCAAGGTCGGGCTTAACTGTAAAAAGATTAATTTACCCTTCTTACGAATTTGATATTTCCCTCTTCATCCGGTGTCCGAATGACACGCTCAAGTAGTCCATTTCGCATAACTCTTCGAGTTCTATCCAATGGTATTAGTTTCGTATCTAGATCGTTGTTAGATTAATTTCTATTAATTAACGTTCATATCCAATTAGTCGAGTCGTTAGCGGCTAAATCGTCACCTGATACCTCTAAATCGACTCTTGATCATTATTAGACCGGTCAAATAGCATTGACGAGCTTGAGGGTCTTTACAAAGACTATCTCTGAAAAATATATAGTGTGCAAAATTCTCAGATCGTTGCCATCTAGATACGATTCTAAGAAGCATGCAATCATCGAAGCTAATGATAATTCTTCCTTATCGAGAAGTTCCCTTGTCGGAAAACTAAAGATATTTGATCAGGAGTATTCGTCTAAAAAAAAGAAAATCTAGCTTATAAATGTGGTAGAAAGATTCCGACTCAATGTCCGGCAAACTCTCAAGATCAGGAAGATCAAAATGCTGAAGATGAAGCTGAACTAAATCATCATTTGTCTCTTATTACTCAACGATTCAAGAAATTGTTGATACACCGAAAAAGAGAATCTCATGTGTCAAAAAGAAATCACATTTCTACACATAAGAGTGAAGACACTTGGGATGATAATGATGATATTCCTCAATGCTACAAATGTAGAGGATTTGGTAATATTTCTCCGGATTGTCCAACTAAGGATAACCAATGGAAAATATATGCATATACTGCAACCCTTGACTATTCACCCTGACGAGGATGATCAAGACTATATGGTGGATAATGTTGCAACCATTGCAGAAGTCTCTAATTCTGAAATTCTCTCAACTCTAGATACTCAAGACGAGTTTACCCCTACGATTTTCAAAGAAATGTTTCCATGTAAAGATAAAAGAACTCAGCTTCTTGAATCCGACATCAATGGAATAAAATCATCGCTTGATCAAATCAAATGGAGTTTTCTGAATGATAAATAAAAATTTAACAAGCGACTTGAGAAAATCGAGGTATCTCAATATTCCAAAAAGGTACAAGTATCTAAACTCATTCTCAACATTAAATGTTGTCAAGATGAGATAAGAAAGCTAAAAGCAGAAAATCAGAAACTGAGAGATAAACTCAATTGTTTTGGAAAACCATCACCTGGTATGAATGTATCAAAAGGCAAGGAGGCAAGGTTAAATAAATTTGTGGAATCTAAATCCAGAAACCGAAATACTTCTGGTGTTTGTTTCCAATACAAACAAAGAGGGCATTATCAAAGGAAATGTCCTGATACTAAGCAGAGAGGGAGACTCTATAAACCCAAAAATTCAAGATCTAAGTCTAGATCAAAAATCTCTTCAAAAAGGGAGAATAAGATGTTCGAACATCAAGATCTTACTTCAAGATTAAGGGTTGAACCTAAAAGTTCAAACACAATAACTTCTTAAATCCTTAAGGATGTTGAAACCTTCAAAGGAAGAAAATCCAACCACCAAAAAATGACAACCTAATCGGTTATCATAAATCCTTACTTGTTACCCTCAAAAAGTATACAGTAAGGATATGAATGTAAATATTTGGATTAAAATATTTCTATAAATAATTTTTCGGTTAAGAATTCTATTGAAATAATATTCTCAAAGATTTTGAGAGAAAGTTCTTGAACTTATAAGAGGATAGACCTCTTACTTCATTTTATAGAGCTTTGACAGAATGTCTACCTCTAGCTGCAACTCTCGCAAAACCGAAAAAGTATGGACCATTCTGTTTCCTAACAAGAAACTTCATTTCGAATCTTTTGATGGTGATTCGGATTCATCTCCAGAGTTTCATCAAGATGTTCCTAATGAAGAAATCTCGTCTCTCAATGATAATCTTCTCAAGAATCTTTCACTAAAATTAGATTTAATCTTATGTGAAGTAAGGAACATGGAAAAGGATTTGCGAAAGGAAGTAAAGGAAGTCAATGACAATGTTATTAGTCTTGAATCAAGACTAGTAATCATAGAAGATGATTGAAATCCTGTGAAATCTTCTGATCCGGCTTCAACTTTGAAGGAAACTCTAAAAGGATAAAATTAGAGTTTCAAAATAAAATATATATATATATAAAAAATAGGCATCAGTTTTTGATTTCATTCAATAATTGTAGAAGGTCTATTATGAATAAAACTATCTATTATTTATGAATAAAATTATTAGTTTATAATTTTTCTTGTGATAGTTTTTCGATTACATAGCCGGGGCTTGAATGCTTTATATTATTGCTAAGAGATCAATCTATAGGACTCCGGCCTACCAAGACAATGGTCGTTCCAGAATTTATTCGGTCACAAAGAGGGAAGAGGGTCGATCTGTAGGAGGGAAGCTGAGAAGTGTGTGAGATCAATGATGATCATAAGATTATGAATGTGTTGTAGGTTTCTGCTAATGAACTGCTGGGTTCGAATAAGTTTGAATTGAAACACATTGCAATTGTCATTATGTGAAAATCAGTAAGAATGTTTATGTATGTAGGTAATTATATTGGTAGCGCTGCACTTCATCAAAGTAAAATTAGAAAGAAAAAATTTAAAAGATTGCAACGTATATTTATGGGATGTTTGATTTTGGTTTTCATAACCTTAATATTCGATCTCATATTGTGTGAACCCTTATGGTTTGGGTGACTTTTTGGTTTAGCAGGATTAAGTTCTAGCCCATGTTTGTAGGCTTTATCAAAGGATCATAAGGGGTTCCGATTGAAACTAATATGTGAAAAAGTCACAATATGTTGAATCGTTTGGTTTAGCATAAAAGCATATGAGTTTCGGGGTTTTCAACTTTTGCTATGTATTAGTTTAAAACCGGTTTTCAACCTTTCACTGGTAAAGGTTGGTTTTTGTTGTTGTTCTTTTGTTCTTGCGAGAGGATGACAACACAACGGGGGAGAGTTCTTACTTGAACCTGCGCTTAATGATATATCTTTGGGGAGAAGAGGATGCGGAATTTGAGGTAATGGATTTGTTAGTTAATCATTTTCCTGTTTAAGAAAAGCCTGATTTTATTGCATATTTTTATTGTTTTTGCTTAACAAAATCTCTGTACAATTGATGTTTATTCCATTATTTGTGTATGGATGTGTGTGTGATTCAATTGTTTCCGGTTAAGAAAAACTATTGTTATCTTGCTTTATTATTTGGTATCAATTGTTTAGGCTTACAAAATTTCGGTGCAATTACGGTACTATAATGTCTATGTTTGTTTCAATTGCTTCCGGTTGAGGTAAATAATTATGCAAGTTGATTTATTTGGTTTGTATGAATTGTTTATGGCTTAACAAAAAGGTTTCGGGATGAATTGTTTAGTCCAATTCGATTCCGGATAAGAGAAACTAAGTTAATTATGATCTTAGTTAGACTTATCAAAGTGGAGGTTTCATTTATTCAAGTCTAATCGAATGCCTTAAAAAGAAATGCTAGTTAACTAACCTAGTACTTGTCTTGTTTAAAAGTGAAAGGTCTAAGTTATTATTTGAATAATTAGAGCCTGATAAGAAAAATAGAGTTAATTCTGATCTAACAAGCGATTGTATTTGTACAATCGGTTTAGCAAAAGAACTAAGGTGCTTAGTCAATTTTTAATTTGCTAAACTATTAGGGAAAATTGCTTCGGGCAATTGTTTCCTTGGTAACATATCAAAACAAAATTACTTTGTAGTTTCGGTTTTGATATTGTTTATCTAAAATGGTGTATGGAACCCTCGTGCTTAACTCTTATAGGTTGCAGGTCTTTTGATGTTTGTAAGATCCTTTCGGTTTGTCTTTTATTTGCTCGTACCTTTGTCATTTTGTGACAAAAAGGGGGAGAAATATATGGAGTAAACAAGTGATTTGGTATCACTAAGGAAAGGACAATGGTGCTTAAACGTTATATCTAACGAAAGATTAAAGCATAGACTAAGGGGGAGTAACATATCATATGATGATGAGAATAACAAAGACGTGCGGATTAAAAATCTACATATCTTACCTTTAGGGGGAGTATTAGCTTTGTTATTATAATGTGAACAACAGCATTTATGGATTGAATGTATATAGGTTATTGTGTTGTTGAAACTTGGAATCAAGCGTATGTGTAATGAATTCTTGTAATTTGTTTATCCATATGATGTAAGAGTTTTGTCACTAAAATTGACAAAGGGGGAGATTGTTAGAACATAGCTCGGTTGAACCCACCAAGCGTTGGTATGTCAAGTTTGGTTGTCATATTTAAGTGAATCAAAACTCATTTAAAGAATCGCTTGATTATTTACTAGAGTCAACTTCGTATAGGTTAGCTAGAAAGTTACTAGGATATGAGACTTACAAGTATTACGTGAAGAATGTGAAGAAGTAAAGATCTACAACGACGACATCATCCTTCCTCTTGAGGTTAATAATATTTTACTTGAACTGTTTCATTCCTAACATATCTTTCAAGTCGTGCATATTGAAAACATAACTGCGAAGCTGTGAATGATTATACTCTAGTTAGACATAGTATTAAGGAATTACAATACAAAGTATAACGTCTATCTTTTGAACTTCGTATATAAGACATCGACATAATCGTATGAATGCTATTGTGATTATGTATGGGTATGGGTGAAGATTTCGTCCTAGGAAACAATGTTTTACATTCGTTCAAAGGAAGTACAATTCATAAACTTGTTTTATGAATCGAAAGGGAAATCGCTAGGCTTATTGGTATTGTTATTCATTGCAAATCTTTGGATTACCAATATGTGTGTTTAGTATAACCGTTCATAACTTGTTTATGTATCTTGGTAAAACTATTCACAAGGCCTGACTTTTGTATCGGTATGACTTTTATTAGTGAAACCGATCTTAAGTAATCACCTGAGATGGTATGATCGATATGTTATAATTGGTATGACCAACTCTAGACATTGGGGAACCGATCCTATTAAGAGGTGCAACCGATCACAATCAAGGGGAATCAATCCTTATAAGAGGTGCAACAAGTTTTAGTTATTGGTGACCGATCCTATGACTTGTGCAACCGAATACAAGTTAAATACCATAAATATGTGGTAACCGATCCTAGTACCTAGTCAACCAATTTTTGGAAAGCTAGTGTGACTGATCCTAGTACCCACATGGAGGTAGAACCGAAACCTTTTTTGGTAGAACCGTTAAACCCATGATTGGTGATTTGATAGGATAATCAATCACATAGTTCTTGGAAGTCAGATGAACCAATTCTAAACTTGTTTGGAAGTGTGGCAAATCGTTTCCAAGATTGTAAGTATGAAAAAGGACTTACAAAGTAAAAGATGTCGACATACTTTGAACATGTGCAGTAGCTTTTATCATTAATTGTTCAAAGATATTCCTTAATAGTATAAGGAAAATCCCGGATCGAAATAAATTTAGAATATTTTAATTAAGGTTTTTAGTTTTATATGCTTTTAATTTCCAGCAATTAAAATACATATCTTTAGAAAATAAAATTGGTAATGTGCATTTACTAATTGGAGATTTTCTAAGAGATTTCGGTCAATATTTGGACAGAGAATTTCCAGGAATTATGAAAACCGAATTTGGAAATATATTGCATATCTTGAGAATATTTTCGGCTTTGGAAATTCCTTGGTGTCCAAACTTCCTTGGTCTATAAATAATGAAGTTTGCATTTCAAGCAAACTAATCCTCAGAGCCAGCAAAACTACCTAGTTGTGTTGTTACTGGTGGAGTCGTTTATTCGGAGAGGAAAGTACCCTAATTAGGCGAAATCTCTTACGACCGGTCGTTTTAAAGACTTCTTTGGGATTGGGAAGCTCTACGAGTACCGTTGGTGGGAAACTAGATAATTGCAGTTTATGATTAGTTTTCAATTGATTTGATTGACTAACGGTTGTTGAACTTTGATTGCACCTACTTTGTTTATGCTTGAGAATCTTCTCTTCTGATATAAGATTCACTTAAACTAGATCAAAGTTTCGACGGGGATCTTTAGACTGTTTGTAGATCTAAAGACGTCTTTTGATAATCCATTGTTAACAGACTCCGTTCTTTGTGTGATTGATCACAAGAGATTCAAGTTTATTGTGTGCAGGTGTTTATTAAAGATCTAAAAATATTTGAAGACAAAGAAGATTTCTTATTTGAGTTCATAATCTTTGGTGTGCACAAAACTTGATCGGCTGGGATCCAACTATAATCGGTTTATCTTTAGATAGATTAGATTGATTAGTTGAGTAAATCGGCATCAATACGTTTCTTTGTGATTCAAAGTATTGATTGCATAGTCTAGACAATTACCTTGGTGATTGGTTATTAGATAGATCTAAGGACCTGACAAAGGAGTTTATTAGGATAAACGGAAGAGTATTTTGTCAAACTCATATCACTTGTTTGAAAAGAATTGTTATCGAACAAATTTGTTGTTCCTTTACTGTTTGGAATACGAATCAAAGGAATTGTTCCAAGTGCGTGACTTATTGCAAGTTGGAGGCGCAGGGATACAGAACTAGGTGAACTATAGGTTTATTTGATTGGTCTCAACTATACGAAGTTGGTTTAGATTTTGTATAGCGGCTTAATCCTGAGAGTATTCAATTCTGGACAAGGTCCCGGGGTTTTTCTGCATTTACGGTTTCCTCGTTAACAAAATCTTGCTGTGTCTTTTACTTTTCTATTTCCGCAATTATAATTATTTTTATTATAATTAGAAGTAAAATACACAAACGTTAATTCCTATTTACTTTATAGCAATCCTATTGTGTTTGGTTAAGTCCAAACCTATTATCAAGTAAACATACTTCGTTGTTGTATTGTCTCGATCTCATATCCATAGACGATCACACGAAGTGTGAACTGATTAGTTATATTGTCTTGACTCAGTCCATAGACAATCACTTTTGGAGAAAGGACTTATAGGTGGAAAAGTTTTAGATTGAGGTATATTTGGGTACCCTCGTCTTTTCAAATTTCATAGAAATCACTTCTTCTTTTTGGAATTCGATATATGAGAATTCTTCCTCGTTTAAGTTTCTTTTCATGAAAAATTATTTTAAATTCTTAATAATCTGGTCCCGTTGATGACTAATATTAACTGTATTTTTCTTTGAATTAAATTGTGTATTTGATATTCATCTTGTTCTCTTGAAATATCAATTTGACTTTTAAACAATCTCATGAACTTGTTTGTAAACTGAAATTCTGAACCTATGTTGTTGTCCTGTTTTGTCAAGATAATTTCATATGGATATGTACCTCAACATATTATCATATTATTTTTGTATCTAATAGGACTCTCTCTTCTTTCTATCGAGACCAAATTTGCTAAATTCGGTTGTATAATGAATTTATCATGAAATTTTGAGTTCCAGACTACCAAAACTTAAATTTCTGAAGAACTGTCATGTTTTATTAAGATGTTTAAATATAGATATGTGCCTCATTACTTTTGGTTATCATTTTTATGTCAAATTTGGGTTTCTTAACTTTCTAACGATACCAAATTGACTGAATTTCATTTTGTAACGAATTTTTCATGAATTTTTGAATATAGACTACTGAAACTACAATATCTATAAAACATGAATGTTGTCTAGTTTTGTTGAACTATTTGGACAAAGATAAATCACTTATTAAATTTTCATATCATTTTTATCTGAAGGCCTATGTTTTCTTCTTTAAAATGAGCCAAGAAACACTCATTTTCGTTTTGCAACGAAGTCTGCGCAGTTCTTCGAAAACAGGCTTTCAATCTGAAACTTCTGAAAAACCATGTGGTTTTATACTTGAATGTTTGGGTCATTTGAGAAAATAAATTTATTATTTTTTCCGGTAATCTTTACATGAAAAGAGTCTACGAAGATAGATTTGGGTCTCAACAGAATAATCGATGTTTTACTACCACTCACAAGTTTTATGTTGGACGCAGCACGCATACTGGAAATTATGATCATTGTCTTTCTAAAATTTCTAAAGTGATAAGATTTGTCAAATTTTTACTTGTATCAAAGCCCATGGAGAATTTTGAGTGTAAGTGCTTTAAGCGGAAAAGGCCAAGGTAAGTTATTTTCATGGTTTAAGAATCAATTTGTTTATGATTTGTTTGATACTCGTATTTAACGATGTTTGTGAACTATTTATGAACTACGTTGAGCATCCTCTTGATTACGAACACTACTGATGAGTTTGTCGGGACCACAAGGGGCAATCCATATTAATGGTGACCTGCGGAAGATCGTCCGGGACGATGGAGTAGTTTTCTTATAAACTGCGACAATTAGTTATTCGGACCCTCAAAGTAGATTATTGCGAACTCACTAGTTTTAGATGATTTCAATTATGTATTGTCTTTGTAAGGCCTTTGATACTTCGATATGGATGTGCTCAACAACTTAACGCATTGTTTATGCTTTACTAGATTTGATATCTTATCGTTATTTGTAGTTGGGCATTCTTTATACTCGTGTTATCGTATCGTTAACTCTCTACTGGGCTGTGGCTCACCTTTTTGTTTCCACATAGTTTATGGGAGCTTGAGGTACTAATCCTGCTTAGGCTTGGTGAGTTAATCTTTGACGGTCAAAGTGAGTACATCACCTTGTGTTCATGTATGTTCATGTATATCTGGGTTGGTTTGTGAAAAGGGATATTGTATTTTCCTATTGTTTTAGTTCGTGAAAACTAATACCATCTTTTCTTCCTGTTGTAGTTTCCTTTTATTTTGGTCAGTACAAAAAGTTGCCTTTTTTTTTGATGTTGTTGTTTGTGAAAAAGCGGGGGTCTAACAACCCCACCCAATATTTCGTTTAGGAAATCTGTATGGACTAACTCCAATATAATTCCAAAAGAATCAACTAAACAGTCAGACTTAATCAAGGAAAATATATCCAAGAGTTATATCTCTGTTTTTCAATGTAATCAGCAAATCAAACAGATAGAAATCCGCGAGCCTGATTATTATGAGAAACAACTTGAACGTACCAACGACCAATGTTTAAGTGTCAATTAATTTCAATCAACAACCAAAGGTTGGATTTACCAATTGATTGAACTACGCACAACCTGTGATATTTCAATTATATAGAAAATATAATGCGGAAAGAAATAACAAAGACACCAGAAGTTTTGTTAACGAGGAAACCGCAAATGCAAAAAAAAACCAGGACCTAGTCCTGAATTGAACACCACACTGTATTAAGCCGCTAAAGACATAAACCTACTACAAGTTAACTTCAGACTGGAATGTAGTTGAGCCCTAACCAATCTCATACTGATTAAGGTATAGTCGCATTCCTTATGCCTCTGAATCCTAACATGACTCTACGCACTTGATTCCCTTAGATGATCTCACCCACAACTAAGAGTTGCTACGACCCAAAGTCGAACACTTGATAAAAAAATCTGTCTCACATAAAAAAGTCTATTTTAATAGATAAATCCGTCACCCAAAGAAATACCTACGAAGTTTGTTTCGTCTTTTGATAAATCAAGGTGAACAGGAATCAATTGATAACCCAGTCTTATATTCCCGAAAAACAGCCTAGAAATATCAATCACCTCATAATAACTTAACTATATGGTAGTGGAACAAGTTATTGTGGAATCACAAAGAATGATACGAAGAGCTTTGTGATTACTTTTTATATCTTACATATCAGAGTTAAATATCAAGCAAATCTTAGAGAAGATAGTAGTCAATACGATAGAACAAGTAAGATCAGAACACACAACTACAGAGAAAAAAGTTGGGTCTGGCTTCAGAATCTCAATGAAGTCTTTAAGTCATTAACCAATAATGGTTTTAGGAAAAACCTAGGTTAAAGGAATATCGACTCTAGTCGCAACTAGTATCACGCATGAGGTGTGGGGATTAGGTTTCCCAGTTGCTAGAGTTCTCCCTTATATAGTCTTCAAATCAGGGTTTCATAGCTTTGGAATAAAGCAATCAATATTCACCATTAGATGAACCTGACTCAAGATTCAAGCTAATATCTTTCCACCATTAGATGGTTTTAGCTTGTTACACACAAATGAAATATACCTTCATTTAGATATAGGTAACCGTACCTAAACGTGTATATTAAGTTGGCTCAATAACAGTTAACTGAAGTTATCCATATGAACACTTTTGTCTTAACCATGTTCATCTTAACACTTTTAGATCAATTGATAATCAATTGAATCTAATTGTGTTACTCATAGAGTTGTTCAATTGTTTATATTCTCATAGAAGTATACAAGACACAATTGAAGCAAAATCGGATTGATTAAAAAGAATCAGTTCATGAACATTTTAGCCACGGTTTGCAAAGATTGCATTCCTTAATATATAAATGTATTTGTTCATGAGTATGCAATCATATTTAACCGATTTTAGAACTTGAACCACTTAAGTTTGCAGACGGGTTCGCAAACTTAAGTTCCGGACATTGGTCACAAGCCGCCAGTTTGCAAACGGGTACGCAAAATTTAGCTACGGACCGAACTCAGTTGAAACCGTTTGCGAATAGGTACGCAAACCTGGTTCCCGGACTTCAACAGTTAAATCAGTTTGCGAACGGGTATGCAAACTTAAGTACCCTGACTTAAACAGTTGAATAAGTTTGCGAACGGGTATGCAAACTTCCGTTCCTGAATTCCGTCAAAATAGTTCGTACACTTAGTACACAAACCGTAATGTATCTAAACATGGGTTTTAGCTCTTAACTACCATTTCAATCATTGAAACATTATTAAAATATGACAATATCTGTCTCACACAAACTATTAGCTTATAAGCAATTTTCAAGTGATCGAATGATCAATACGAAACATTCCGAGCCTACATCAAATGACTGTCTCACACATATCATGTAAGATGTTACCAGGTGATTTTCACATGATCATCTTTTGACTTTCATCAAGAATAATGATGAACGTAGTTAAAGCAAAAAGCTTTCCAACACATATTTCGAGAAAGATATAAGCGAGTTAAACTCAGCTCGAAATATCAAATGTGTATAACGTACAGTCTATATAACTATACGACTTTGTTTCAATAGGAGATAGAAAAGAATAGACTTCTGAGTGCTAGATGAGTTCAAGTCTCAACATACCTTTTGTTGATGAAGTTCTACAAGATCCCCTTAGTAGTTCTTTGTCTTCAATCGATGAACGCCGTGAAGTCTAAAGCTCAACTACACATTCTATCCTAATCCGAGACATAGCTATAAGTAGACTACAAATCAAGACTTATAGTTTTGACAACTAAACTTGACGAAAAGCTTGAGATAGCAACGCTTGCGAGTTCGACCGAGCAGTGCTCTAACAATCTCCCCCTTTGTCAATTTTAGTGACAAAACTATCAATACATATGGATTACAAAATAAATAAACTTTGCAGTTTCTTATCCAAATGCTTGATTTCCTTGGTTCTTCAACATTCCTTGAATTCTTCGTCACTCCAAGTACTCCAGTGATTCTGAACGTGTTCAACTCAGCATCATTGTTGTTGAAGATCCGTAGCCATAACAATAAGAAAACATATGTTCTCAATTATTTTTATACAGTGTCATAGTATTATTACACATCATCAAAGTATTGTATCACAACTTTGACAATAATACTATGGTGATATGTATCACTCCCCCTTAGTCAATACTTCATCTCACAATGAAAACCACTCCCCCTTACATAATGATCCGTAAACCATATGTATATGTAGTGTGTACTACAAAATAATTCTCCCCCTTTTTGTCAATATAAATTGGAAAAGGTATGAAAACTAGCGGGATCATAATGAAATTCTCATAGAGATACTTCATGACTAAAAGAGAACATATCAACTTTGTTTCGATGATTTCACATAGTCGAAACTTAATGTATTTATCAAGGAGTTTATAAAGATACAAGATAACTCCTATAATATTCCACAGCCGCACTCCTACAAAGATTTGGCAATTAAGCACAAGTTCAATTAAGAACTCTCCCCCATAAAATGTCATTCCCGAGAGAACAACAAGAGCGACCTTACTTTTACAAGAAAAGAAGGATTTCTTTGGACATTAACAAATTACATGAAACATGAATTTGTATCCAGAAAACTCAATTAAATTAATTATAAAGGAACCTCAATGATTAATTTAATCGGAAATTCTCAACATAAGAAAACTTACGGAGCCATACAGTAATTTCACATGGAAGTGGATCAGGGAAATATCAATACTGCGGAATATACAAAAGTTCATTCTATCTTTTATAAATATTTGCATCATGATGGACTTAACTTTTGAGTATCTATGGGACAATCATAGTTCACAGACGTAAACACACATATCCCATAACAATTTTTGCAATATATAAAACCAATAAAGATTAATACTGCAAAATCATCTTCCAAATAACTTAGAATTTAAATAAGTAAATCTAAAAACATTGCAAGATGAAAATCGTTGGCAATAGCTATGTGTAATCACAATATATGCTATTCCAAACCTTAGTTATCCTTCTTAAAACACAAGAATAAATTCTCATAAGAAGTTTCCTAGAAAAAATAAAAACCAACAAGCTAAAAACAAAAAGACTCCTAAACCAACAAAACCGATCATGAACTGAAATCAATGAGCTCTTCTGGATTCCTCACGAGTCTTGAGACCTTTGAGCTTGTGATTCACAACATCCACTGCCTCTTCAGAGAAAATATCCTCATTGAGAAGATCTTTAACATGTGTCTTCGTGAGAACAAGGTCAGAGTTAACCCTTTTCAACTCAGTTCTTAACACATCAAGACCCTTCATAGTTCAACGAGCTGCAGTTTTGCTTCCTCAAAGTATTTAAGAAAATCATGAACCACTTCGGCCGAAACCATCTCATCATTCTCAACATCTTGATTAGTATAAGCATAGTAGCATGAGACATCAGAATAATCCTTAGGATTTCGAAATTTGATATCATCGACTTCAACTAGGGTTCTTTTCTTCTTCCCTTTGGACTCGAAACCAATACCTTTATCAAGAAAACCTCTTGCAAAATCACAAGCGCGAGAAGGTAAAGACATTCTTGACAAGAAGAAAATAACCTAGAGTACGCGTACGTGACTCAATAGGATTGGTATTTAAATGGTTTCTTAGGGAAGGACTTTAGAGTTTCTAAAAAATGGTTCGTGACAAGTCAATATGGATACCGTACGAAAACCAATATGGTCCCCAAAACAAAAAAAACTTAAAAATTGTAAAGTACCTCTTTACAAAGTAAAAAGAATACAGCAAAAATCTTGCTTCATGAAAATTTTCTTTCACAATTTTTGGCTCAATAAATCATATATTCTCACAAGAAGAAAAATTTAGAGCACAAAAGTAGCTCACAAAATGATTTTTTTTTTTCCAAGATTAAAAAGTATACACTCTAAACAAAACAATACTTAGGCAAAGCTATCTGTTGACAATAGTTTAGCTATGGACGATAAGAAAAAAGCTCAACTAATCAGAAAGCATTTTTCCAATAAGTATACATGATTATCAGCAAATCTTACTCAACATGATTTTTTATGAGTAAGAATTCAACCTCTGTGATTAATTAGCACAAGTATGAGCTTTATGGCCATCAAATGAATATTCTTCAAGGTTAATCCTCTGTTTCCTTCTAATTTTTGGAGGAAACCCTTTTTGATGTGAAAAGGTATCATAAAACTTACTGTCATCAAAATAAGAGACTAAGTTTGAATCCTTACCAGAGGAAGTTTGTATGGAGGATTTTGACATCCTGTTGATAAGATCCTTGTATCCTTCAATTATCAGATTAAGGTTGTCCTTCATATCTCCATTGTTGTTTCCGCCTGCTGGCACCTTTCTCACATCTTGACTATCACCCTTCACTTTAGTTTGAGAAGGACCTTTCTGAAATCTCATTGACCGATTTGTATTAATACTATAATTAGTTCGAACGTTCGATAAGCATATTAAAATGACTTTCTTGGAAGAATTCACAGGGTGAGTACTAAAACCAATAGATTTAGACATTCAAATGTCAGTTACACCTTTGAGTATTAAATCTAAGGTGTGCTGAAGTCGACCAAACTAATTGTCATTCAGCTTCAGTTTGCTCTTCCGTTGAACATGTCCTTTTGAATCACAAAAAAGACATACTTTCTGATCAGCGGAGTGATTAGAGTGTGTAGCATTAGTAACATCATTAGAAGATTCCTTCCTTCCATGAGATGTGGTAAATCCTTGACCAGTGGATGAACCAAGTACCTCTTTAGCGATTGGAAGGGTTTGCAGTTTAGCTTCTGCAGCTGTTTTCCTTAGAGAAGTAAGGAAAACTACATCAGTCACGTTTTCTAATATAACTGCAGTGTCAGAAGTAATTGGTATGACGGACTTCCCAGAACAACTCTTATCTTGAATAAAGAGATTACTCAATAGTCATTCTATTTCAAGGGCATCTTCTTTGAGTTTAGCCTCGAGTAAGGTTCAGGAAGAACAAACTACATCATTTTCCTCACGAAGAACTCTTAATTGGGAATCACGATCTTTTACCATACCAACCATTGTATTGACCTTGTGTTTCAGCCTATTGATTTCAACAGCCTGGATTTTAAAAGGTTTTAGAATCTCTGCACTCTCTTGGGATGCTTCCCTTTCTACTTCAGAGTCAGACTCGTCAGTAAGATAATTAGGATAACACATATAAATATTTGTCTGTTTCGTGTGAACAATATGTTCATCTATATGCGAGATCGACAAGTCTTTCTCTTTCATAGATTTCAAAAAAACAGAACTTTTATCTATGGTGATGCGTTTGTCAGAGACAACACAATTGTCCATAGAGTAAGATGGCTACAAACACAGACTTATGAGGTCTTAAACGTGTTTGCCTGCTCTGATACCAATTGAAAAAAGCGGGGGTCTAACAACCACACCCAATATTTTGTTTAGGCAATCTGTATGGACTAACTCCAATGCCATTCTAAAAGAATCAACTACACAGTCAGACTCAATCAAGGAAAATATATCCAAGAGTTATATCTCTGTTTCTCAATGTAATCAGTAAATCAAACAGATAGAAATCCGCGAGCCTGATTATTATGAGAAACAACTTGAACGGTACCAAAGACCAATGTTCAAGTGTCAATCAATTTCAATCAACAACCAAAGGTTGGACTTACCAATTGATTGAACTACACACAACCTGTTATATTTCAATTATATAGAAAATATAATGCTAAAAAAAAATAACACAGACACCAGAAGTTTTGTTAACGAGGAAACCGCAAATACATAAAAACCCCGGGACCTAGTCCAGATTTGAACACCACACTGTATTAAGCCGCTACAGATTCTAGCCTACTACAAGTTTACTTCGGACTGGAATGTAGTTGATCCCTAACTAATCTCACACTGATTAAGGTACAGTCACGTTCCTTACACCTCTGAATCCCAGCAGGACTCTACGCACTTGATTCCCTTAGCTGATCTCACCCCAAACTAAGAGTTGCTACGACCCAAAGTCGAACACTTGATAGAAAAATCTGTCTCACATAAAAAAGTTTATTTTAATAGATAAATCCGTCATCCAAAGAAATACCTACGAAGTTTGTTCCATTTTTTGATAAATCAAGGTGACCAAGAACCAATTGATAATCTGGTCTTATATTCCCGAAGAACAACCTAGTAATATCAATCACCTCACAATAACTTAACTATATGGTAGTAGAACAAGTTATTATGGAATCAAAAAGAATGATACGAAGATCTTTGTGATTACTTTTTATATCTTACCCATCAGAGATAAATCTAGAGCAAATCTTAAAGAAGATAATAGTCAATACGATAAAACAAGTAAGATCAGAACATGCAACTACAGAGAAAATAATTGGGTATTGCTTCAGAATCTCAATAAAGTCGTTAAGTCGTTAACCTATAATGGTTTTAGGAAAACCCTAGGTTAAAGGAAAATCGACTCTAGTCGCAACTAGTATCACACATGAGGTGTGGGGATTAGGTTTCCCAGTTGCTAGAGTTCTCCCTTATATAGTCTTCAAATTAGGGTTTGATAGCTTTGGAACAAAGCAATCAATATTCACCATTTGATGAAACCTGACTCAAGATTCAAGCTAATATATTTCCACCGTTAGATGGTCTTAGCTTGTTACACACAAATGAAATATACCTTCATTTAGATATGGTTAACCGTACCTAAACGTGTATATTGAGTTGGCTCAATAACAGTTAACCGAAGTTATCCATATGAACACTTTTTTCTTAACCATGTTCATTTTAACACTTTTAGATCAATTGATAATCAAATGAATCTAATTATGTTACTTATAGAGTTGTTCAATTGTTTATATTCTCATATAAGTATACAAGACACAATTGAAGCAAAATCGGATTGATTCAAAATAATCAGTTCATGAACATTTTAGCCACGGTTTGCAAAGATTGCATTCCTTAATATATAAATGTATTTGTTCATGAGTATGAAATCATACTTAACCGATTTTAGAACTTGAACCACTTAAGTTTGTAGATGGGTACGCAAACTTAAGTTCCGGACATTGGTCACAAGCCGCCAGTTTGTACACGGGTATGCAAACTTTAGCTCCGGACCTAACTCAGTTGAAACCGTTTGCGAACAGGTACGCAAACTGGGTTCCCGAACTTCAACAATTAAATCAGTTTGCGAACGGGTATGCAAACGTAAGTACCCTGACTTAAACAGTTGAATAAGTTTGCGAACGGGTATGTAAACTTTCGGTCCTGAATTCCGTCAAAACAGTTCGTACACTTAGTATACAAACCGTAATGTATCCAGACATGGGTTTTAGCTCTTAACTCCCATTTTAATCATTGAAACATTCTTAGAAGACGACAATAGCTGTCTCACCCAAACTATTAGCTTATATCAGTTTTCAAGTGATCGAATGATCAATACGAAACATTCTGAGCCTACATCAAATGACTGGCTCACACAAATCATGTAAGATGTTACCAGGTGATTTTCACATGATCATCTTTTGACTTTCGTCAAGATTAATGATGAACATACTTAAAGAAAAAAAAACTTTCCAACACATTTCGAGAAAGATATAAGCGAGTTAAACTCAGCTCGAAATATCAAATGTGTATAATGTAAAGTCTATATAGTTATACGACTTTGTCTCAATAGGAGATAGAAAAGAATAGACTTCTGAGTGATATATGAGTTCAAGTCTCCACATGCCTTCTGTTGATGAAGTTCCACAAGCTCCCCTTAGTAGTTCTTCGTCTTCAATCGATCAGCGCCGTGAAGTCTAAAGCTCAACTACACATTCTATCCTAATCCGAGACATAGCTATAAGTAGACTACAAATCAAGACTTATAGTTTTGACAACAAGCTTGAGATAGCAACGCTTGCGAGTTCGACCGAGCAGTGCTCTAACAGTTTGTAAAAAGAGTATTATAACTAATAAGTGTGGGTCATGTTTAAATGGTTTCATGTCAAATATCTTATAAGATTTACCGTGTGGCTGATATCTTGTATTCCACACTTTTTCGTTAACTATTTTTATAATATGAATAAAACTTTCATGTATTGTATGATAAATCATAACCTTACTCTTGTTCACAAACTGTTTTCAACCCTTACATCCAAAATGGCATCTCAGAGGATTTGGAACTTTCCAGTTGACCGAACTTCACGACCGGGCATGAACAATAAATATCCCCCAATTAATTCCAACATACCTCAATTGCTTGTTCCAAATTAACTACGCAGTGTAGTTTTGTTACTTTGTCTTGCTTCACGTTACCATAACCTGCTAACAACTATCAAATAAATACAAATAAAATTTGTTATATAATTTTTTTAATCAACACATCACATTATTACGAACTTCAAAAACAATTAATTTTATTTTTTGCCATATTATCTAAGATCAACAATTAATTTTTCTGGCCGTGTAATCTTTAAATATACATTTCGACAACATTATCCTTATCCTACATGGGGTGTTGCACTTAATTTTATATTTTATCATTTGAATTCATTGTTTTTCTTATGTACTTATGAACCAAAGTATTTTGACACAATCTAAACAACATATAAAGGTGTAGGTTTTTTAGGTTTACTTTCAACTTATATCTAATTTTTGGGAGAGACATAAAATATTGAAAAGTAAAATTATATTGTTATTTATACTCATTACGAAGATAATTTAACAGGCTTTCTAAACATATATAATTCACAAAAATCGACTTACGGTTTGAAAGTTATGAAGTTTTTAAATATTTTTCTTCTTTTTATAAAAATGGCATTTTTGCAAATAATTGTTTCTAAAATGTTTTCATTAAGTCTCCGTAAAAAAAAAGGGTTTTGTTATCTTGTGCATCCATGCACAAGATAAGAGTCAATCATTGGCATGAGAAAATATAAAAAACAATAAAATATATGAGAGAGAATAATTATTTGCATTGGAGAATGCATTTATAGAGAGAGAAGTTCAATAATCCATGAATATTTGCATTCTCCAATGCATGGTACTCAGGTTTTGACCAAAACCTGGGTTTGGTCTAACAGTTGTCCAGCCTTTGCGTTTGGTCTAAAGACCAACGTTGACCCGCGTTGACTCCGTTGAGTGGTGACGTGTTTAAGTTTTGACTTAATTTATTTTTCTGTGGTCCTCGAATTATAAATTATTATTTTTTTCCACCCCCAACTCACTCTCACCTAATTATTCTGTGGCCCTCGAATATATTTTTTTGTGCCAACCATTGGTGATATATCAATCGCAGCAACATCTGCATCTTCCCCGGATTTCCATCACCAAGCAACTTCTGAATCAACAGAGCATCATCAATTTACGACCAACACAACACAACCCATCTTTATGTTCTTTTGATTTTCCATCTCAATCACAATTCCACCTAAATCAGCCACCAAACCCTTTTGTTCACATCTTATACAAACGCTAAATTCTTTTTCGGATTCACCTTCTTCTCAAACCGTTGAACTCAGAAGTTTAAGTTATAGATTTCACGGGTATGATATTAATCGATGATGATTTTGGGTAAGGAATTACAGTAAAACATCTATAAAATAATAGGATTTGGGACTACCCAAATCCTATTATTTTAAAGAAATATTACTTAATCGATAAAATAATAATTTATTATTTTATAATATAATAATTATTATAAAAACATCATAATAAGAAGTTGGTGGGTAGCCTAGCAACAAGCTGGGCGCCAACACCTTTCTGAATGAAAATGCCTAGTCGGTGAAAGAGGGAACCACCTATCTTATGATTCATATCATGCCTAACCATGCAGTTTCTCAATCTCTTTAGAAATGAAATCATATCTTCACCTAAAACACCTAAAGTAGAAAATGCCAATACACTAAACCCGTGACCATGTGCAAAGCATTTGTCAAGATATTTGTTGCATTTACGCACAACCGCAGCGTTAATGGCGTGACTGGGAGTGACATTGCGAGTTCTAGCACTAGTAAAGGGCGAGACCCCCGTGACGTCAAAGAACACGTCTTTTCCGTATTCCCAATTGTAAACAAGAATATCGGCATGCTTAAGGCCTTATCATTAGAGAGAAACCCCAAGGAGGCTTCTTTACATGCCGCAACACCAGATTTATAGCACATGTCAACAATGACATCTCTAACCAAATCGTGTCGGAATTTGGGGCCCACGTCTTTAGAGCAATGTAAGGCGTGATCACCAAATATGTCCATGTCTCGATGACAGCTAGAACACAAACTTCCCGGCTCGAAAAAAGGGATACCAAAACGATACTGGAGGATGGATCGAAATTGCCTCGACCCAATAGTTTAGTTCAACCCATTGATGGGAATAGCTTTAAGAAAGTCCATAGCATGCACACACCTATTGAACTGCCATTAGATAGAATCACGCTCAGAAAATGTGAAGCTAGTGGGTATTTTCTCCTTGACAACACCAAAGTAAATGACTTCCAATGACTTCATGAACTGGGGGGCAGCGTCGTTGATGTTGAAGTTGGAAGAAGATAGACCACAGGCTTGTGTGAAGGACTGCAAAGCATGTTGATAGTTGTATCTTGAACCAGGTGATGGATATAGCTGTAGGATGGTGTCCTGAAGGTGCTTTGTTTGGGAGTATGATGCGAAGTAACAGTATTGGCCGGTGTCTGCCATAGTATGAACCCCCAGTCCCCCATCCTTAATTGGTAAAGTAACTAGACGCTGCCGTAACAAACCAAACCCAGCGCCATCTCCCACCACAATCTGAGGAAGATATTTTAGAAGATATTTATCAAACAAGGATGTAGCAGCCTGCAATGCAGTGGGTCTAGTGGTACGGAGTGTGAAGTAAAGCCTAAAAATACCTGTGCAATTCCGCAGAAGAAGTAACTCACACTGTGGGTCATTGAGCTTCTGAATTTTGCTCATAAGTTGAATGGATTTTTCCACTCTCGCCAAGACCAAATCACTGCAGAACTGTGTATCTAAGATGATAGGACCGCCGAGCAGCTTTACCCCCACTTGAGGTTTACCAATGTTAACAGGGAAATCCTCAACTCTTCTAGGATCAAAAGAGGGCCAGAATATCTCAATCTTCATAATATTCAGGTGCAATCCCCTACATGGCCCATCAGCTTGTATAATCTGTAAGGGTTTGGCCACTTCCATGGTTTCACCTGCGATAGTACCGTCATCCAAATACCACGCGTGTCGGTCTAATGTGCAGGACGCAACAATCTTAGTCACAAGGGGGTGTAGTGTTAACGCAAACAGAAGGGGACCAAGTGGGTCTCCCTGTTGCACACCCTGAGCAGATGAGAGTATAGCGTCATTGTAATACAATTTCGCTGGTGTAGAGTAGCAAAATTCGACCCATCTAGAAATGCTAGGGCAATGTGTTCTAACCTATTTAATCAATGTAGACATGTCTACTATATTGAAGGCATTGGAAAAGTCTACTAACAGCATAATGTGAGTATTATGGCTCCCTTTCAGTTCCAACAACCTGTTAGCTGCATGCAAAATCCCTTCACCACCACACAGAACTCCAACACCGAACTGATGAGTGCCTAAGTATGATGCAACGTCCTTACAAGCAACAATAGCAGCAAGTTTGGAGCACAACCTCCGCCAAATGGTTCCTACTGCGATGGGCCTCAAACCACCACCTGGTTTGAGGAGCGGTGTTATTGGGGAACTAGCAATATATTCCCCAAGGACTGAAGGGCATCTGCCAGCCAACCAAAGATTCACGACACCAGCCATTAAAAGTAAAAGCTCATCATAAACTGCGGATGCTGCACCACTAAACGAATCCAATTGATGTTGTGCTCGAAGGCCATCTCTCCCACAAGATGTGCCTTTGGGAAAGCTTTTTATAGCAGATAGAACTTCCTTAGAATCTACAGATATAGCAGGAGTTGAGACAGTATCTGTAGGAATAAATTGTGGTGGTGCAGTGGGATGTTTAAGTTGTAGTTCGTGCAGCGTATCTGGAGTGGAAGGTGCAATTCCATTAGAGGACAAGACGCGTATTGCTGCTGTGTAATGTCCATAGCTGAGCTTCTTCCTGCATGATACCAGGTTGGCATCTCTTTCTTTTTCTTGCTTGGTGACTTAAGTCTAGCATTCATCTTCGAGAGATTAAGCAGTTTTTGTGTCAGATTGAAGCACCCATTTGGCTCATTCCAGTCTATCAATGCTTGAATGATTGCGGCAATCTGAAGCTTCTTTCTTGTACTTGAGCGTTCTTCAGTAGTACACTTTGGTACATAAAATTCAAAGTGCAAACAGGCAGCAATAGAAGTTTTATCCAAGCCGTCAAGTCTTTAGGTTTAGCCAATAGTAATAATAATATACTATTATATTGCAAACATGCAGCAATATAATAATAATATACTTAAAAGAATTCCATGATTTTTTTAAAATTAATTAATTAAAAGAATAATTCTTAATTTAAAAAAAATCTTTGGAAAAAACGAGAATTTCCATATTAAAAAAATAAAAATAAAGTATCTTAGGATAAACACCGAAATAGATTTTTTAAAGTGGAAAATATAGAAAAAGATAAAAAATACATTAACGGAAATATTTTTAGAACGGCATGCATTTGTTTTTAAAGTAATAAATCTTATTAATTTCCATGAAAAAATATTTTTATACAGAATTTTTTTGTATTTAACATACAATTTACAATTCAATTTAGTCAGAAATAATACACGGGTCTTATGAGTGCACTACGAAATATTAAGGATGAAATACAACTTGATTTGAACTTCAGAGAAAAACAAACCAACATTGAATAATATTTTGAGAAAATTTAATGTGTATGAAAATTATTTTTTATTTTCTAATGGAATTATTATTTTATATAATATTTGGGACCTATTAATATTTAAGAGAAACTTTTGAAATGTATTATATTATAATTTTATCGAATTTATTATTTTAGCACTAAGAGCCCGAGTCGGGACTGGAAAATTTTATTATTTTAGCAAGACTATTATATTATCGGGTATTATTTTTAAAAAGTTTTACTGTAATGGTGGTAGCTGTTCAGAGGCAATTGATGAAGAAGACGAGATCTAGATGTTATCTTCCATGGAAATCAAGGGTTCGGGTAAGAAATTGAGATCAAGATGAACAGAAATGATTGGAGTTGAAGGTAACTCACAGGGAAGAAGGTAATGATCGAATGGGGTGTTTCAATTTGATGGGTTTGTAATGAATTCACATCTACAACGAATTAGAAATGAAGAGGAAGAATCTGAAATGGGTATTTGTTGGGTTTATCGAATTGAGATTTGAAGATGGTGATGAATGTTTCAGTGAAGAATTGGTTAGGTTTTTGACTGATAAAGCAATGAAGTTACAGGTTGCTGTGAAACAGAAATGGTGTATTGCTTCTACTGGCAAGTGATATTTGGAAGTGATTCGGAAGATGGTGAGAAAGGGGTTGAGAAGAAGAGAATACGTACGAAGTTGTTGATTTCTATTAACCATAGGTTCTGGTGGCTGTGGAGTGCAATGGAGTTGGATGTCTGGTTGTTGTTGTTCAAGATGGAGATATTGGATCTGGTGATGGGTTTTCCGTAGCTACAAAAGGTTGTTGAAGTTGTGACTGAGATGGAGTTGCAAGTGGTGATGTAATGGTGAATACATAATTATTTAAGGGGTTCACAAAAAATAAACCAAGTCAAATGGTCACACACATCATCATATAACTAGTCAGCGTGAGTCAACGTCTGGTCCAAGTACCAAACGCAAAGGCTGCACAAATGTTATACCAAACCCAGGTTTTGGTCAAAACCTGAGTACCAAAAACCAAATAATCCAAAATAAAATTAAAAACAAGTAATCTTTGGTCAGACCTAACCCATAAAGGACTAGATCCGAGCAAAGGAGGAAGAAGATGATAGGATTTTTTATAGGTTTTTAAGAGGGGTGGAGTGGAGGGGGGGGGGGGGGGAAGAGAGAGAGAAAATGAGAAGAGTTTCAAAAATGTCTGCTATTTTAAAGGAATATTCTGATTAAATTGATAGATACGATCAAAATCAAGACAGTTACAAGGTTTTTCTATTACATAAGCAACAAAGATTAAAACAGTTAAAACATCACTATGATTTTTCCGTTCAAAGAGATTAACTGATTCTGCGAAATCAACCAAACTCAGGCCAACCTTCCCAATAAACCAAGAACAAAGTTGCAAGACTGGCTTAAATGACCCTGTTTGTTGTGATATAATCAAAACCAAACAAAGTAACAACAATACTACATATATCAGATGTGTTAGGATCATCAAGTGATCCAACCATTTCTCATGATTTTGAATCACAGTTAAACTATCTAACCTAAGGTAATTTTTAAAACTAAAACAAAGTCTAATTTCTAGAAAGGTTTGAGGTTGCCTGAATCGGTCTGAACGGTCGGAATCTTGAATGGAGTCTTTGTATCTATTGTTTTCGTTGCTATAGTGTCCATTGTAGTGTTTGTTGCAGTTGTAATGGTTGTTGCAGTAATAGAAGTTGCTGGAGTTGTTGTTCCCGATGATGTCAAGAATGTCTGCTAATGTTATCGATTAATCGAGCTTCTCACCTTAAAGAGGGGGAATGTTATTTCAATGGAAATTGTTAGAGCACTGCTCGGTCGAACTCGCAAGCGTTTCTATCTCAAGCTTGTTGTCAAGTTTAGTTGCCAAAATTATAAGTCTTGATTTCTAGTCTACTTATAGCTAAGTCTCGGATTAGGATAGAAAGTGTAGTTGAGCATTAGACTTCACGGCATTCATCGATTGAAGACGAAGAACTACTAAGGGGAGCTTTTGGAACTTGATTCGAGTGAATCAAAATCAATTTTGCATCAATTGTGTCTTGTATACTTCTATGAGAATATAAACAATTGAACAACTCTAGAACTAGTTTCATTTGAGTCATTTGAACTAGTTATGGTTAAGATGAATAAGGTTGATATTAAAACGTTTATATGTCTAACTTCGGTTAACTATTGTTGAGCCAACAAGGTGTACACGTTTAGGTACGGTTACTCATATCTAAATGAAATTACATTTCATTTGTGTGTATCAAGCTAAGTTCGATCTAACGGTTGAAAGATATTAGCTTGAGTCTAATAAGGTTTTCATATAACGGTGAATATTGAATGCTTTGTTACCAAGGTAACATTGATTGCAAACCCTGATTTGAAGATTATATAAAGGAGAACTCTAGCAACTGGGAAACTGAATCCCCATACCTCCTGTGTGATACTAGTTGCGACTAGAGTCGATTCTCCTTTAACCTTAGGTTTTTCACGAAACCCTGTAGGTTAACGACTTAAAGACTTCATTGGGATTGTGAAGCCAGACCCAACTATTTTATCTGTAGTTACGTGATCTAATCTTGCTATTTCTATCGTGATTGAGTACTATCTTCTCTAAGATTGGCTCGAGATTAAATCTCTGATAGGCAAGATAAAAAGTAGTCACAAACATCTTCGTCTCATCGTTTGTGATTCCACAATATCTTGTTTCGCTACCATACGATTAAGATTATTGTGAGGTGATTGATATTTCTAGGTTGTTCTTTGGGAATATAAGTCCGGTATATCAATTGGTTCCTGTTCACCTTGATTTATCAAAAGACTGAACAAAACTCATAGGTTTATCTGTGGGAGTCAGATTTATCTGTACAAATAGACTTTTCTGTGTGAGACAGATTTGTTTATCAAGTCTTCGAATTTGGGTTGTAGCAACTTTTAGTTGTGGGTGATATCAGCTAAAGGAATCAAGTGCGTAGAGTCCTGCTGGGATTAAGAGACGTAAGGAGCGCAACTGTACCTTAATCAGTGTGAGATTGATTAGGGATCAACTATATTCCAGTCCGAAGTTAACTTGGAGTAGGCTAGTTTCTGTAGCGGCTTAATACAGTATGGTGTTCAAATCTGGACTAGGTCCCGGGGGTTTTCTGTATTTGCGGTTTCCTTGTTAACGAAATTTATGGTGTCTGTGTTATTTCTTTTCCGCATTATATTTATTTATATAATAGAAATATCACCGGCTGTGCGTAGTTCAATCAATTAGAAAATCCAACCTTTGGTTGTTGATTATATTGATTGACACTTGAACATTGGTCTTTGGTACCGTTCAAGTTGTTTCACATAATAATCTGGCTCATGGATTCTATCTGTTTGATTTGATGATTACATTGTGAAACAGAGATACATCTCTTGGATATATTTTCATTGATTGAGTCTGACTGTCTAGTTGATTCTCTTGGAATTATATTAGAGTTTTTCCATACAGATTGCTAAGCGAAATACTGGGTGTGGTTGTTAGACCCCCGCTTTTTCAATTGGTATCAGAGCAGGCAAACACGTTTAATACCTCATAAGTCTGTGTTTGTAGCGATCTGACTCTATGGACAGAAATGTTATCTCAATAAATGCACCACCAGATCCAGGGATTTCAGTATTCTCTTCCATGACTGATTTAGTAAAATCTGTAGAAGAAATTCTTTCTAAACCTCCTCCAGGTTTAAAATCCCTAGAAGTGTTTTCAGGGATTGAGAAAAGGCTTGAGAGCTTGTCTCTTGATGTTGAGTTATATCTCCAGAAAGAGAAAGAATCTTTTGATAGGCTTAATCAAGTTATGATGAATAATATTCATGTTGATGTTGATATTGATCTTCTTATCAACAAGGGTATTTCCTCTGTCTCCTGTGTCTCAGAGAAATTGGATAAAATACAAGAAGTACCCAAACCTCATCTATCAGTCAGTTCCTTCTCTGAACTTGACTTTGTTCATCAGTCAAACCCTGATACACGTCCTCAAGATAATAGTATTGCCCTCCTGTGTTAGAAAGTCAGAATGTCTCTTTTGATTAAAAGAGTTTCTCTGTGCAGTACTGAACATTATCTGCAGAGACTGTGTATTAGAGCACTGCTCAGTAGAACTTGCAAGCGTTGCTATCTCAAGCTTGTTTATCAAGTTTAGTTGCCAAAACTATAAGTCTTGATTTCTAGTCTACTTATAGCTAAGTCTCGGATTAGGATAGTAAGTGTAGTTGATCCTTAGACTCCACGACGTTCATCGAATGAAGACGAAGAACTACTCAAGGTAACTTGTGGAACTTCATCAACAAAAGATATGTGGAGACTTGAACTTATCTATCACTCAAAAGTCTATATATTCTATCTCCTATTTGAGACAAAAGTCGTATTGCTATATAGACTTCAATTATACACATTTGCTATTTCGAGCCGAGTCTATCTCGCTTATCTATTTCTCGAAATATGTGTTGGTAAGCTTTCGCTTTAGCCAAGTTCATCTTTACTCATGACGAAAGTCATATTGATTATTTCAATAACTTGAAAATCGCTTTGATGAAAATAGTTTGTGAATAACAACTATTTTAACATCCTCTAAGAAAGTTTCAATGATTGAAATGAGAGTTTAGAATAATTAACCATGGTTGGATATAAACATAGTGTGTTCTCACATTTGTGTAAAAGTCCAAAACCGGGAACCAAAAGTATGCATACCCGTACGCATACTGGCGGTTGTTGGAAATCCGGGTAAGTATGCGTACCCGTACGCATACTGGCGGAAGTTTCACGTCCGTGAATTTCTAATGGAGTTTGGAAGTGAAAAACAAACTCAAATCCGGTTACTTAAGTATGCGTACCCGTTTGCATACTTAAGTTGGTTACTTTTTAAAATCGGTTTGTTCATGAACTAAAACATTTATATAATAAGGAATGCAATCTTTGCAAACCATGGATATAATATTCATGACTTGATTCGAGAGAATTTAAATCGATTTTTCTGTAATTATGTATTGTATACTTCTATGAGAATATAAACAATTGAACAACTCTAGAACTAGTTTCATTTCAGTCATTTGAACTAGTTATGGTTAAGATGAATAAGGTTGATATGAAAGTGTTCATATGGCTAACCATTGGTTAACTATTGTTGAACCGACTAAGTGTACACGTTTAGGTATGGTTACTCAAACCTAAATGAAGTCACATTTCATTTATGTATAACAAGCTAAGTTCGATCTAACGGTTGAAACATATTAGCTTGAATCTAATCAGGTTTTCATCTAACAGTGAATTATGAATGCTTTGTTACCAAGGTAACTTAGGTTGCAAACCCTGATTTGAAATCTATATAAAGGATAACTCTAGCAACAGGGAAACCTAATCCCCACACCTCCTGTTTGATACTAGTTGTATAAGCTAGAGTCGATTATCCTTTAACCTTAGGTTTTTCACGAAACCATGTAGGTTAACTACTTAAAAACTTCATTGGGATTGTGAAGCCATACCCAACTATTTTCTCTGTAGTTGCGTGATTTGATCTTGCTGTTTTCTATCGTGTTTGAGTACAATCGTAAGATTGGCTTGAGATTTATATCTCCGATAGGAAAGATATAAAAGTAGTCACAAACACCTTCGTCTCATCGTTTGTGATTCCACAATATCTTGTTTCGTTAATCAATTAAGATTATTGTGAGGTGATTGATAATTCGAGGCTGTTCTTCAGGAATATAAGTCCGGGTTATCAATTGGTTCCTGTTCACCTTGATTTATCAAAAGACGGAACAAAAACTCGTAGGTATATCTGTGGGAGACAGATTTATCTATTCAATAGACTTTTCTGTGTGATACAGATTTGTTTATCAAGTTTTCGACTTTGGGTCGTAGCAACTCTTGGTTGTGGGTGAGACCATCTAAGGGAATAAAGTGCGTAGTATCCTGCTGGGATCAGAGACGTAAGGAGCACAACCTTACCTTGAATCAGTGTGAGATTGATTAGGGTTCAACTACACTCCAGACCGAAGTTAGCTTTGTAGTAGGCTAATGTCTATAGCGGCTCAATACAGTGTGGTGTTCAAATCTGGACTAGGTCCCTGGGGTTTCTGCATTTGCGATTTTCCTCGTTAACAAAATTTTGGTGCCTGTGTTATATCTTTTCCGCATTGTATTTTGTTATATAATTGAAATATCACAGGTTGTTCGTTGAATCTATCAATTGGTAAATCCAACCTTTGGTTGTTGATTGAAATTGATTGATCCTTGAACATTGGTCTTTGGTACCGTTCAAGTGATCTCTCTTATATTCAATCAGGCTCGCAAATTATTATTTGTTTGATTGCGGATTGAATTGAGAGATTGAGATATAACTCCTTGATACTTTTCTTAAGATTGAGTCTAACTGTCTAGTTGATTCTCTTGAAAGTATATTGGAGTTAGTACATACAGATTGATAAGCGAAATATTGGGTGAGGTTGTTAGACCCCCGCTTTTTTAATTGGTGTCAGAGCAGGCAAACACGTTTAAGACCTCATAAGTCTGTGTTTGTAGCGATCTGACTCTATGGACAGAAGTGTTATCTCTGATAACACAACACCAGTTCAGAGTTACTCTGATTTGGGTCAAAATCTTGAGATATCTTAGAAATCTCCCTTATCTTCTCCTCTGACTGAATCTGCGTTCAATTGGGAAAAATGTCTAAATGAACAGTTGGATGATCTTTTAGATGAAAGTGATTCAGAAGAAGGACAAAGTATTGATGAGGAAATCTCTCAATATATCAAGCTCTTTAACCATGTATTGAAAGGAAAGAAGTCAACAGCTTGTTTGGCTGAATATCTGGCACCTTTCTGTCAAGAAAACAGAAAACTGAGAAAACTCTTTAAAGGTTATGATTGTGGCTACAAACTCTTATAATCTACCGTTAAAGATCGAGAAGAAGATGTACGTTCAAAAAGGTCCGAATGTGATAATCTTCTTCGAAATCTCTTTGTTGAAAGAAAGACTTGCGGAATCTGAAGCAAGATACGACTCTCAACAAAAATGTTTTAATGACAGAGAAATCAGTCTTCTCTCCAAATAAAAACAATTGGAGACTGATCTTGTTGTTGCTCTTGATAAGGTAAATTCACTGGAAGAGAATCTGAAAAGATTCAATTCTAGCTCTACAAAATTATCTTCAATGCTGGGAACATATAAAGAACATCGTGATAAACGTGGTCTGGGCTATAAAGGTATAGACTCTCTAAGTACTAGTAAGATAAAAAAAATTCCATGCTAATGACATGTCTCTATGTGAAAAACCTTCTTCGGCAGCTAATGTTCCTATAAAAAAGGATTGTCCACCTTTGAAATAAACTCGCATGAAAACAGTCAAGAACAATTCCTTTAACTGCTATTATTGTGGAAACAAAGGACACCTTGAAAGGAGATGTCATTTCCGACCGAGGAATGAATAACTTCATAACATTCTTGTATGGATGTCTAAAGATGTAATTAAACCTGTTTCTCATCTAGCTGGAGTAAAAGGCCTTGTCTGCAATCAATAAAAATGTTGTGATGAGCCAATTCTCTATTATGATTATGAGACAAAAACCGCCTACAATTGTAGAAGAAAGAACGTCAGGTGGACAACTGACTCTTTAAATTACTCTGAGAAGAGAAAAAATCATAGGAGGAAGAAAAAATGTTCAAACTCCTTTCCTCTCTCTGAAGAAAGTCTTGAATCCAAGATGTCTTCTCCAGACTTCATTCATAATCGAGTCTCGGAGCTCAAGACAAGTATAAACAGACTCAAACGGAGCATTAAGAAAGCAAGGAAGGCAGCAGTTTGAGGTATCCCTTGTTCGCCTCTGTTTAAACCTCTTTCGACTAATCCTATTGATTTTTCTGAAAATCTTCATGAAGGAAAGGGAGAAGAAGTAATATTCTTGAAGAGCAAAATGCTCATCAAAATACAACTTGACTGCTTAATGTAGAGTCCTCCTTGTAACTGTGGGAGGATGCTCATAATTCTCAAGAAGATCTTTTGTCTTGAGAAAGTAGTCGTTGTTATATTATTATTTTCATTATCTTTTCCCTTTTCATAATGATGATCATAATATTGTTGAGCCTGGCTCCAGTATATTACATGGTGTAATATTTTTGATCATTAACTCTTGAGATTTTTTTTTTCTTTGTTGATTTCCCTGAAGGATTCTTGTTTTTCTTCCCATTGACTAATTAGTTGTCATTCGTCAATAATTATCTTATGTTCTCTTGAACTAAGGTTGTCGTCAATTTGTTTCGAATGTGTCTTTGATTTTTATCAAAACTACTTCTAAATGTGGCTCCATTACTCTTGGTCTTTTACCAAGTTTGTAATCATAAGTGCACGTACACCTGACCCGTACGGAACATATACGAGTAACCCTAGGGTTTCCCTATGAAGCGCTCATATATATATATATATATATGTATCATGCTCTTTTTTGATACATACACGTTCCGTAATATCAAAAAGTTCCCCTGAACTTTTTTTGTGTGTGCACAATGGATGGATGCAACAAGGAAGACAAAGTTGAGAAGGGAGAGGCTATCGAGTTTCACGAAAACCCTGTTTTCATAACCTGCTGTTGATCATGAAAACAAACTACCGGTTCAGACGTCATCACAACTGGTAGGAAATCTTCTTCGAGATTTTGAGGTCATACGTGAACAACTTGGAATTGCAACAAAGAATCTTGATTTTCTGAAAAACGAACTGAAGAAAGCAACTGATGAACTCGTCTATGTTCGATCTATGGTTGCTGGCCATGTCTGATGTTTTTCGAATTTTTTATTTATTTTGTCTAGGAAACCTCTTATGAGAATTTATTCTTATGTTTAAGGATAACTAGGGGTTTGGAATAGCAATTATTGTGAGTACACATAGCTATTTCTAACGATTTTCATCTTGCAATGTTTTTAGATTTAGTTATTTAAATTCTAAAGTTTATTTGGAAGATAATTTTGCAGTATTAATCTTTATGGTTTTATATATTGCAACTTGTTATAGGATATGTGTGTTTGCATCCGTGAACTTTGATTGTCCCATACGTGGTCAAAAGTTAAGTCTTTCATATGTCAGTATGTAAGTATTGATAAAAGATTGAATGAACTTTTGACAAACAAAAGTTAAACCTATTATGTCATTATGCAAATAGTGATGGAAGATAGGATGAACTTTTGTTTACAAAGATTAAAGTTTATTATATGTCATTGTGAAAACAGTGATGAAAAATAGAATAAATCTTTGTTTATTCCGAAGTATTGATCTTCCCTGATCCATATCTTTATGTAAATACTGTGTGGCTCCGTAAGTTCTCTTATGTGAGCATTTCCGATTAAATTAATCATGGGTTCTCTTGTGGTTAATTTAATTGAGATTTTTGGATACAAATTCATATTCTTATGTGATTTGTTAATGTCCAAATTAAACCTTCTTTTCTTGTGAAAGTAAGGTCGCTCTTGTTGTTCTTTCGGGAATGACATTTTATGGGGGAGAGTTCTTAATTGAACTTGTGCTTAATTGCCAAATCTTTGTGGGGAGTGTGGCTGTGGAATATTATAGGGGTTATCTTGTATCTTTATAAACACCTTGATGAATGCATTTAGTTTTGGCTATATAATTGCATCTAAAAAAGTTGATATGTTCTTTTCTTTTGGTCATGAAGTGTCTCTATGGAAATTTCATTAGGATCCCATTAATTTTCGTACCTTTGCCAATTTTATTGACAAAAGGGGGAGAATTAATGTGTAGTTCACACTACAAATACATATGGTTTTCGGATCATTATGTAAGGGGGAGTGGTTTTCATGTGAGATGAAGTATTGACTAAGGGGGAGTGATACATATCACCATAGTATTGTTGTCGAAGTTATGATACAATTGAACTTTGATGATGTGTAATAATATTATGACATTGTATAACAATGATTGAGAGCTATTGTTTTCTCATTGTTATAGCTACGGATCTTCAACAACGATGATGCTGAGTTGAACATCTTTAGAATCATTGGAGTACTTGGAAGTGACGAAGATTTCGAGTAATGTTGAAGAACCAAGGAGATCAAGCATTTGGATGAGAAGCTGCAAAGTTTATTTATTTTGTATTCCATATGTATTGATAGTTTTGTCACTAAAATTGAAAAGGGGGGAGATTCTTAGAGCACTGCTCGGTCGAACTCGCAAGCGTTGCTATCTCAAGCTTGTTTGTCAAGTTTAGTTGCCAAAACTATAAGTCTTGATTTCTAGTCTACTTATAGCTAAGTCTCGGATTAGGATAGTAAGTGTAGTTGAGCCTTAAACTCCACGGCGTTCATCGAATGAAGACGAAGAACTACTCAAGGGTACTTGTGGAACTTCATCAACAAAAGGTATCTGGAGACTTGAACTTATCTATCACTCAAAAGTATATATATTTTATCTCATATTTGAGACAAAAGTCGTATTGCTATATAGACTTCAATTATACACATTTGCTATTTCGAGCCGAGTCTATCTCGCTTATCTATTTCTCGAAATATGTGTTGGTAAGCTTTCGCTTTAGCCAAGTACATATTTACTCGGGACTAAAGTCATATTAATTATTTCAATAACTTGAAAATCGCTTTGATGAAAATAGTTTGTGAATAACAACTATTTTAACATCCTCTAAGAAAGTTGATTGAAATGAGAGTTTAGAACAAGTAACCATGGTTGGATATAAACATAGTGTGTTCTCACATTTGTGTAAAAGTCCAAAACCGGGAACCCAAAGTATGCATACTCGTATGCATACTGGCGGTTGTTGGAAATCCGGGTAAGTATGCATACCCGTACGCATACTGGCAGAAGTTTCACGTCCGTGAATTTCTAATGGAGTTTGGAAGTGAAAAACAAACTCAAATCCGGTTACTTAAGTATGCGTACCCGTTTGCATATTAAAGTTGGTTACTTTCTAAAATCGGTTTGTTCATGAACTAAAACATTTATATAATAAGGAATGCAATCTTTGCAAACCATGGATATAATGTTCATGACTTGATTCGAGTGAATCGAAATCGATTTTGCTGTAATTGTGTATTGTATACTTCTATGAGAATATAAACAATTGAACAACTCTAGAACTAGTTTCATTTCAGTCATTTGAACTAGTTATGGTTAAGATGAATAAGGTTGATATGAAAGTGTTCATATGGCTAACCATTGTTTAGCTATTGTTGAACCGACTAAGTGTACACGTTTAGGTATGGTTACTCAAACCTAAATGAAGTTACATTTCATTTATGTATAACAAGCTAAGTTCGATCTAACGGTTGAAACATATTAGCTTGAATCTAATCAGGTTTTCATCTAACGGTGAATATTGAATGCTTTTTTACCAAGGTAACTTAGATTGCAAACCCTGATTTGAAATCTATATAAAGGAGAACTCTAGCAACTGGGAAACCTAATCCCCACACCTCCTGTGTGATACTAGTTGTATAAGCAAGAGTCGATTCTCCTTCAACCTTAGGTTTTTCACGAAACCCTGTAGGTTAACGACTTAAAAACTTCATTGGGATTGTGAAGCCAGACCCAACTATTTTCTCTGTAGTTGTGTGATCTGATCTTGCTCTTTTCTATCGTGTTTGAGTACAATCGTAAGATTGGCTTGAGATTTATATCTCCGATAGGAAAGATAGAAAAGTAGTCACAAATACCTTCGTCTCATCGTTTGTGATTCCACAATATCTTGTTTTGTTAATCGATTAAGATTATTGTGAGGTGATTGATAATTCTAGGTTGTTCTCCGGGAATATAAGTCCGGGTTATTAATTGGTTCCTGTTCACCTTGATTTATCAAAAGAGGGAACAAAAACTCATAGGTATGTCTGTGGGAGACAGATTTATCTATTCAATAGACTTTTCTGTGTGATACAGATTTGTTTATCAAGTCTTCGACTTTGGGTCGTAGCAACTCTTGGTTGTGGGTGAGATCCGCTAAGGGAATCAAGTGCGTAGTATCCTGCTGGGATCAGAGTCATAAGGAGCACGACTGTACCTTGAATCAGTGTGAGATTGATTAGGGTTCAACTACACTCCAGACCGAAGTTAGCTTTGTAGTAGGCTTGTAGCGGCTTAATACAGTGTGGTGTTCAAATCTGGACTAGGTCCCTAGGTTTTTCTGCATTTGCGGTTTTCCTCGTTAACAAAATTCTGGTGTCTGTGTTATTTCTTTTCCGCATTTTATTTTGTTATATAATTAAAATATCACAGGTTATTCGTAGTTCAATCAATTAGAGAATCCAACCTTTGGTTGTTGATTATATTGATTGACACTTGAACAATGGTCTTTGGTACCGTTCATGTTGTTTCACATAATAATCAGGCTCACGGATTCTATCCGTTTGATTTGTTGATTACATTATGAAACAGAGATACAACTCTTGGATATATTTCCATTGATTGAGTCTGACTGTCTAGTTGATTCTCTTGGAATTATATTGGAGTTTGTCCATACAGATTGATAAGCGAAATATTGGGTGTGGTTGTTAGACCCCCGCTTTTTCAGAAATATTATTTGTAGCCCAATTTTTTTAACGCATTAAAATCCCGTCATTAAGATTCTATACACAAAAAACTGATGATTAGTTATATCAATATTTGATTACAAACATATCCTTTTACCTCAATAAGGAAGCTAATTAAATTAATAGATAATGTGAAATTATCATAAAAACTAATCCTGCATTTCTTTTTAAATTAAACTAATCCTAAAATATCTTTTATTAAGTAATTCCCTACAATAACTCCTACAAAAACCTCTCCTAAAATAAGTGAAAAACCTTGATAATTTTTTTTTGTAAAAAGATAAAACTTAATCTTGTCATCAGCAAGAATCTCCTTGAAGTCTGGTGAAAAATCTTCAATTCTAACATCTTCCTAAGAGCTCAAATTCCTCCTCCCGGACAAAAAATCAAAAGATTTATTAGTTTCTCTATAGCAATGTGATATCCTACACTTCTGGAATCTCCTTCGAAGCATCTTTATCCTCGTTCGAATTTGCAGAATAATCCAAGGGGGTTCCACTTCTAAGTCAAAGAGCAATCGAAAGTCAACTATAAAATCAATCGCAATATATGTCCTGACAAGTTGTTTCCTGAGTTTCATCTTCAAACCCAGTTCCACACTTTGAAGTTCATGGGCCTGAACAGATAAAGGAGTACTACTCCCACGAGCAGCATCTATTACACCACCTGCAGGATCTCTAATAATAACACCAAACCCACCTACCACATCCTTTAGAGAGCCATCTGTTATCACTTTATCCATATCAGGAGTAAGACAAGTGCACTGGATCACCTTAACAGCCTGGAACTGTCAGTCCACGTTAAACCATTTAGCTTTATATTTTTTCAACCTTATGAATTCCACCTGCCATTTTGAATCTACCATCTTAGAAAATAAGAAGGATGATATTATCCACGGAATTTGACTGAGATCTAAAAACTTTTCTATTTTTTTCTCTCCAAATGTGATAAATAAACTCAGAAAAACAAGCTTATTAATAGTTTTAATACAAGAGGAACCTTAAAGTTTATCCAACACCATTTCACTTCATCTTCCAAAGATATCAAAGGCTCTTTAATAAAACTAAGCTTCAACAGATTACACTTCCATGTGGTCATAAATAAAATACAATCATGAAATAAATGTTCTTCATCCTCAATCTGATCACCACATAAAACAAAGGAAGCATCTTGAAGGATACCCCATCTAAGAAATTTCCTTCTAGTTTTCAATCTCCTTTGAATAGCAAGCCAGGCAATGAACGAATGTGCAAGGATATGATCAAATTATACTAGTCCACTATAGGCTTATGGGAAGACAAATCTCTATAAGTATCCTTCATATAAAACTTACCAGAAGATAAAGGAATCCACACAAGAATATCCATTTCATTCTCATTAAACTCAGCTAAAGAAATTTGAGCAATAGTCTCTTTTACAGTCTTATCCATCATATCTGAAAAATTCCAATTATTCCCACGAATGAAATCATTAACTACGTAATTCATAGAATAACCAATAGCATCAACAAAACCACCATCCATCTAGTTTACCAGTCTCCCTTTTGGATGCCATCTGTCGTACAAAAAGTTTGTAGTAAAACCATTTCCTAAAATCAGTCCTAAGAACTATTCTGCAACATCTCTATGTTCAAAAATTCTCCTCCAGCACCAGGAGAATCCCGATGGACTTTCAGACCATAAAAATCCTGTCATTTTATCAAATTTTCCTTAACCCAAATGGTATCTTTCCCAGCAACCAACTCCCAAATATGCCTTAAGTTAGCCGTAGTGTTTGTCATCTCTAAATCCCTTACGTTCAGTTTTCCTTCAGAGATAGTATGACATAAGTTATCTCAACATACATGACTAAACTTTTCCCATATCAACACCACACCATAAAAATATTTTGAATTTAGAATTTACCTCTTTAATTTCTCCCTTGGGCAGGACAAAACAAGAATTCCAGAAATAACCATGCCACTGAGAACATCCTTGATAAGGATCAATTTACCTGGATAAACAAGGAATTTAGTTTTCCAAGATTTAGCAGTAAGCTTCTGAATAAGAGGAGCGTCATACCTGTAAGAAAGTATAATAAATAACAAGGGAATACCCAGATACCTAATAGGAGGAGTACCAACGGAACAATCCAACACTTGTGCAATATGATTCACATATTCTTTATCAACAGTAGAATGAAAAAGAGCAGTCTTTAGTTTATTCATATGTAGGCCAGAGCACTGACTAAAACTATCTAGAGCAAGCTTAAGCCTAGTAACAGAAGCAACATCACCTTTAAAGAAAACAAGTACATCAACATCAAAACAAAAATGTGTAAGACTAGTTAACTTATATCTAGGATAGTCCTCAAGTGAACCTGGTGCATCAAAGTGGAGCTAAAAATTTCTTTAACTAAAATAAAAACTTAAATAGAAAACATAACCAAACATAACAGCAAAATACCTATACGGGGACCCATTGATGAGAATAGTAAACATCGAAATCCAGTTAATAAAAATAAGAGGAAACCCCAACTGTTTAAGCACCTGGAGGACAGCCTCTCAAAAAATAGTATCATAAGCCTTTTTTAAGTCGATTTTAAGAGCACATCTGGCAATACCATTATAACTGTGGTATTTCCTAACTAGTTCATGGGCAAGCATGATATTATCCTGAATAGCTCTACCACATGTAAAGGCAGACTGGTTCAAATTAGTAAGCCCCATTAACACACTCTTCATTCTAATAGAAATAATCTTGGTGATACATTTATACACCACATTACAATAAGATATCGATGGGTCTGTAATCAACAATAGAAGAAGGATTCTCATTCTCGGCCACAAGAGTAATAAAAGTACTATTTACCTTCACAAAAATCTTAGAACTATGGATGAAATTTTTCACATTAGCAACAAACTATCACCCACCACCTCCCACCAAGCCTTAAAAAGGTGACTTGAGAGTCTGTCAGGGCCTGGAGCTTTACTAGACCCAATATAAGCTAAAACAATGATCACCTCTTCCTAGTAACAGGTTTAATCAAATCAGGAACATCATCTTGTTGGACATAACAACTAAACTTCACATTCTTGAGCAATCCTTACTAAACCCCGAAGCATCAGAAGCACTGAAAAGATCTTCATAGAACTTAATACACTAAACGGCAATCTTAGAGTCCTCTTCCATCTTCCTCCCATCCTTAGAATAAAGATTCCAAATATTATTTCTAGATCTCATTTAACCAGAGTCCCCCAGGTCAATCCATTTTATTCTTGACTGTTGCTTGGCTTCTGATTCCTCATATTTAACCAGTTTAACATACGTACTCCTGCACATAATCTCTTTCCTTTCTGCTATCTTATAGTTCAAAGGATCGGTTTGAATTAAAATCTAAGCATTATCCATATTATCCTTGGCACTAAGCACTTTATCAGAAATATGCTTAAATCTATATTTATTAGTTTACTTTTTAGATATTTTCAATTTAGTAACCAACTGAAACATTGGATTCCCTCAAACACGCTGAGACCAGACAAATTGAACAATCTTAATATACTCAGGATCTTAAGAAATAAAATTGAAGAACCTAAATAGAGGTGGCCCATGTTTCCTTCTTTCATAAATAGTAGGAGAGTGGTTCGAATTCTAGGATTTAAAAATTCAGCAGCAAACATTTGAAAATGTTGAATCCACGCCTTAGTCACTAAAACTCTATCAAGTTTTGATATAATAATACTACAATCCATCTGACAATTATTACAAGTATAAAAGCATCTAGAGTAGCGAAGATCAAACAACTAAGCAATTTAGGTATAATCTAAGAAGTCGACATAATGATGGGTCATAATCTCAGCAACCTCTACTTTCTCAGAAGGATGCAATATAGAATTAAAGTCCCCAACACCATCCAAAGTCTAGTTATAAACTCAGCAAAAGCTTTTAAAGAGTTACATAAGCTAGTTCTAGTAACATAATAGTTTTACCCATACACAAATGTCATAACAAAATTCAATTGTAAAAAAGTTGAGACATCTAGAAAACTAGCTTGAGAAGAAATATGCAATAAAAAGACCCGCATCATACTATCCCAGCCGACCCAAACTTTACCACCAATAGAAAAACTATCATTATCTAAGAACATCCGAGAATGATTTATATTATTCATGATCCTAACTTTATTAACTTCTTGAACATGAGTTTCATCCCAATCATAAATAGGGAATTATTCCTAATCAAAATTTTCATTTCATATTTTTTAATAGGATTATTAAGGACCCTAATCAGCTTCCTACTTTAAACATTATTTAAATTTTAAGGAAGAATGGTACTCTTGCCGACTTTTTGAACTCAGTCGTCTATGGAAGAATGTTAGAAGTAATATAATTAATTAGCAAATTCTTTTTATGAATATGGCTTTTCCCCAGCCTTTATTCCACCGCATTAAGAACAACCAGAAGAAATACTCAAATTTTCCTTATTCTTCTCATCAACAACATGACTCACCTCATTAAGTCTATCCAACACAATAAGTTTATTATTCAACTAATGTTCATTCTTCTCCCTCAATTGAACAACATGATTATCATTTATCACACTACTCTCCCAGTATTTGTAACCAAATCAACATGAATATCATTTAGCACACTACTCAACTAAAAACAAACAAACAAGTCTTACATTAATCAACCTAGACAGCTTTAACACAATTATAGTGAACCAACAAAACTTGTTCTTGTTGGAGTTCGGTTGTTGTACAGTTATGATACATACAAGGTTGACCTTGATATACAATAGGCACATGGATCTATTACTGTTGATCTATACTTATTGATTATACAAAAAAATTATATAAGTTCACGAACGAAAAAGTTGGTGTTGTACTAGATACCCTCTCCTTTTCAATTTTGATACCCCCATAGACCATGGTTGTAATGAATTTCTAGTTCAATAAGACCACCTTAAATGTTAAGCATACAAACACTGTTTCGTCAAGAAATCGTCAATGATTCAACTGCTACAATTATTTTAGAAATACCAGATTGACCTCTGGTTTTTCCTGAGGTTAATGCTGAGCGAGAGAAGGGAGTGGACCCACTTTTCCCAAAACCTATCCCAATAGCTCAAACCACTATTGGATTATTATTTTTGTAGAAATTCTCCTCGATCAGTCTATAAGAGTTGCAATTATGTTCTCTAATCTCTGTATAGTATATATGTTCATCTGGGCTTATTATGTGCCGGGACATAAACCATGTATTTTACTCACCATATAATGGGCCTCCTAAAATCCGCCATGGTAAACCTTTTATTTAATGTATTGTCCTTTTCGTGCTTATTTATACTCATGCACACTTCCTTTGGATGGTATCATGATTACAAGTACAATTGATTGATCGACGTATAGTTTCCACGTGATTATTGTGATGCAAATGTCTCCATCGATCTTATGTTAATTACATATGGTTTATGCATAATTGGAAATCTTTAAATTAGAGACTTGTTTGCACGATTACTTGCATCATGCATTCCTTGTTGTCAAAGAGTAAGCGCATATCCTTGGATCTATGTGCCACGCACCATTATGGTAATATTGTTGTGCACACATTATTTTTGATAGATGATTAACGATATCTTTTAAATTTTATATGCATCTGATTACCAAAAAAAATAAAAATTTGTATACATCTCGCTCGACAGGTATGAGTCACATATTTTCTTTCTGTTTATCTTGTTTAATAAACAATGTTGGAAAATGTAACACTAGATGTTCATCATCATTTTTGTCATATTTCGACATATATATCGTCCATCTGTCATCGGTGAGGTTCACTTTGGTATACGATATAACTTATAAGCCATGGTTGTTTATGGAGTGTACCAATTTACTAAGGAGGGTGATTCTCATATAAGACAAAGCCATTTCTAGTTTGTCCTATATGTAAATTGATATTCTCCCCCAATAAACCGTTACATCGCATTAGCAATATTGATAAGCCTTGATAAAGAAAATAACAATACAAGTAGTGTCGCTAATTAAACGGCACGTGTGGTACAATTTTTCCAATGCAAGCAGTTGAATGTACTATAATTGTAGTAAGGGATCCCGAGATCAGCGAAAATGTTTCGTGTCCCCGATTTTGCCCCCAACTATTTCCCCCCATTATATGTCATGATGGTGGTGATTCAATTCTAATAATGGACCCCTGCATCCTCCGGTGGCTGGAATTGATGGTCTAGATGAAAGCCACCTAATGGGAGCAAAAAATGGGGGAGAATTCTACGGGTGTCCAGCATTTCCGTTAGGTCAGTCGCTAATGATCGAATGAGGACTAAATTGCAACTACTGACAAACATATGATATGATCGAACGAATATGTAATGGTTCCAAGAAACAAATTAGTTACCCAAGCCAGAGACTTTCTGGAGATGAAAGGTAGTTTCGATCTGGTACTTTGGTGTACGATTTCGTAAGAACCCTATTTATTGGAGCTGTATAGGGAGACAATTTGGGGCTCATTATAAACAAAAAGTGATCATGAAATAGTAATCTTAAAAACCTCAGGTCCAACAAATTTCTGTAATGGTTAATATGCCTTCGATTAATGCTAATACAATCATTTTTTTTTTTGTAAAATGTAAGCAATCAATTGACACAAAAAGATTGGAAATGGCCGAGCCGAAAAATCAAAAATTCCTCTCTGCATCAAAATTTTCTTTTTTTCCTTTTGACATTTTAAATAAACCGAAGAGGAAGGGCAAATAAAAATTAGACATTTTCATAAATAGGTATAGGAGTCAAATTGTATTATACTCCCTCCATTAGGCCAAATTGAAAAAGTGAAAGTATCTCTTTTCCAAAAACAGATAGAGTAATTTTGTATGTATTATATTTTTTCAGGGGTATAATTGGCAAACAAACTAGATAATAACATATCTAAAAATCCGTTCCTTGGAATTTTACAAATTTTATCTCGTTGGAAAGATTTTAAAGAGATCTACACAATGAGTACAAACAACAATATCAAATTTAAAGTTTTTACGAAAAATTCGGAGGTGTTTATCATTTTTAGGCACAATTTTCAAAAATTGATTTAATAACCGTTATACAAACCAGCACAAACAATGCATAACACATTATGTAGCCATATTTTGGTTTATGCATCAACTAGTTTTCCATTGCCACTAATAAAACAATGTACTCCCCCCGTTTCAGGAAAAGTGATACTTTCACTTTAGGCACAAAAATTCTTTTACAATCCAATTGCAGCAGTGTTTCTTTTTTTCTTCGGTCGGCCCTCCCCACAGTGGTAGTGGTGTTCTAGCATGAAGAAACATATACTCAAAATAGTCAGGAACACCTATAACTTAACTCCCATTACAATTTTGTTACTTCTAATCTAATCACTTAAAAAAATATCAAAAAGTTTGATTTTTTTTAAGATATTACGGCTGGCAAATCAAGAAAACCTAGCCGCAACACAAATATACGGCCTAAAAGCGTGAAATCCCAGAAACGAAGAACTTCTAACTGTAGACAAAAGAACTTACGGTTGGGACATTGGATATGACACAACAATAAACCAATTTACAGCTGAGAATTTTATCTATTTCGGTTGGAAATACCTAGACTGAAACCCAACCTTTATTTATTTATTTTTATTTTTTGGTTACCAGAACTACCTACGACTAGAAAAATCCTATTTTTCCAACCGTGAACCTAGTTTACTGCTGGGAATTCCTTTTTTACCATCCATAATAGCAAAAATATGGTTGGGAAATAAGAACTCCCAATCCCTAGACAGTTTCACAAACCCAATTCTAAGCCGTAAGTTCATCGAATCTCCCTTTTTAACTAATCAAAAGCATAAATAAATGGTGGGTTCTTCAATTGTTATCTTATCTTATAGCCGTCATTTCTGAAGTATTAACTTTTATTTCAGTTCCTTCATTCACCAATTCTTCATTTTCAATTCAATGATGCTTCTGTTTAAGATCGATGAACAATAAAGGAAAAAGAAGAGAGGGGGTAAGACTTAGATTAGTTATAGGGAAATGTATTTATATTAGGTCCCCATATCCACATTTAGGATATTTGAATCCTATGCATCCTATAAACCCCTTTTTTTACCGCCCTAATAATAAGATTCTTCTGCAAATGAGAAGTTTCGAAGATATAGTTGTCTTACTTGCCAATTTTCAATCTATAAACAACCACCCTGATAGTAATCCCTTTTCTTTATGTAAACATTATTTCCTGGGACTAGGATAGTTTATTAAGGAAGCTGACATTTATGCTATTTTTGCAAGGTAGGGCTGTCAACATGTACACCAATTATCTGAAACTGAATCAGACCCGGCTGATCAGGTCTTGTTCCTGGTCCTAAAATTGGACTCATTAGCCATTTAGATACTTGACAGGTATATCTGATTTGGACCCAAAATATTATCGGGTTCAAGCAGGTATACACGGTGGGTACCCGTTTATTTCATTCTTTTTAGTAAAATTGAAAGGATTTGTCTAATTTGGCTTTAATTTTTTTCTCATTTTTCATTTTTCTCTTATATTTAATCTTTATTTAGAACATCAATAAGGAAATAATAATAATAAGCTTGTATTCAAGCAAAATAAAAATGAAGATTTTGAATATTTATTTTAGTAGTTTCGATATTCATGGTTTTTAACGGGTCCGGTTCTGGGTCCACAAATTTATGGTTTTTTCGATACTCATAGATTTTAAGAAATTTATGACCTCTTATAAATAGGATTTGGTTCCGGGTCCGGTTGTACCCAGAAGGACCCGGATCCACAAAACCCTGGTGCAACGTTGGGCCAGATTCCATGTAACATCCTGTTATGATCGCCTCATTGTAATGGGCCACAGTTTTTACAACTGTAGTGTCTCTCAAAGTTGTGTCGCTCAAAGTTTTTCCACATACTGTTTTGACCAACAAGCTCCTATATACACACTCCGGAAAGATTTCTTGACGCCAAAATAGATTTTGGCCGATGGAGTTGGCTCAATCAGCTATGCAAGATTTCTTGTAGTGATATACAGAGTAACAGGGCCAACGTGCAAATGGTAAACCTGAACATTTTTCCATGCAAATGGTAAAGTTATTGGTCTGCATTTGGGCTCCTTTATTGGTCTACCTTTAGCATTTTCCAATCATAATACGACTACTCTATATGGTCATCTGACTCATAACCCCTTAATTTCTACAGATCAATCAATCCAAAAATAGGCTGGCGGTCTAACATTATGGTCATCCCAGTCGAGCATTTCTGTAATAATAGTTGAATCGGAAGGTTCCGTGTAGTTGTGCAAATCTCAAATGTGACCAGTGCATGTTACTCATGCATTGTTCAAATTCTTGGTGGCAAAGTTCTGACCTCAAACAAAAACCTATTTCTCACAGAGTACTAAAGAAAGTAGAAATCTGTGGACATGAACTTATAACAACTTTGTTGGGGTCATTTCTCATCCAAACACTTTCAGATTGAAGATAAGACGATAAGCCCCCGTGGCAACCCACAAAATCCTCCTCCATTCCTCCTTTACAAAACTATTATCCTGCACTCTTCATTACCTCCTTTCCTCTCTAGCTAAACGTAAACTCTCTTCAATTGTGTACTGAAAAAGATGGCTTCTCCTACTCTGTTGACTCCAACTTCGAAACCCAGATCCCTAATCAGTTCCAAATTCACGAGCACCACAATCGCAGCTGCTGCTGCCACTCCCAACACTACCACTGCAAAAATACTTAAACCAGCGGGCCGTCGCGAATTTGTAGCGCTGATTGCCGGAACCATCTCTCCTGCATTGTTGTTCCCAGTGTCTCCAGCTTCGGCAGATACCGATGAAGAGTATGTTAAGGAAACAGCTGAGGTAATAAACAAGATTAGAACAACAATTAGCATGGATAGGAATGATCCTAATGTAGCAAATGCAGTAACTGATTTAAGAGAAACTTCAAACTCATGGGTAGCTAAGTACAGAAGAGAAAAGTCTCTGTTAGGCCGAGTTTCTTTCCGGGATATGTACTCGGCGCTTAATGCTGTATCAGGACATTATGTTAGTTTTGGTCCCACTGCCCCGCTTCCAGCTAAACGTAAGGCCAGAATCTTAGAAGAGATGGATTCAGTTGAGAAATCTCTACAAAGGGGGAGGTAGAACAAGGTCTCGTTTCGCTCTCTCTTTATACAGTTGATTTTCATTTTTGTGTAATCAATTAAGTTTGAGGATACAGTTGATTTTCATTTTAAGGATGAAGATGAGAGAAGTTTATTAAGTTCAATTTGATTGTGTAGCTATATATTATCGGTATATGAAACATTGGTGATCATGAGTGGAATGTTGGATAATTAATTTGTTGCATTTTGGATATTGATTCCACAGTTTAAGGAACATTATTGTAGTTATGAAACGGAATTTGTCATATCTCCCAGTTACTACTAAAGATGGACTGAATATTTAACAGCATAATTCTCCTCCGGTCAGCTAAAAAGGCTTTTTAATTTTAGAGTGTTATATATATATATATATTGTGTTTAAGAGTGAAGCAGTTAGTACTTTCGCTCTTTTGCATTTTTGTATTGTTCCATGGACTCGCTCATTTCAGGATACGAAACTTAAACGAAGTTGAAAATTTCTGAGGGTTCTGATGAGGATTCTGGTGCAATATGGATTAAAATGCTTAGGAAAAAGAAAAAAGCAAAGATGAGAGATATAAATGATCTTTTTTTTTCTGGGATATTTTGACTTTGGGTCACATAAAAGTGACCAAAGTTACGTTTGGGTCACTAGAAAATTTTAATTAGAGTTTGGGTCACAGGAACATCGTTGACCGTCTTGACTGTTGGGAACTCTGCTATATCCTTAAATGACTAAAATGTCCTTAACAGTCTTCTAGTTTTACTAACTAAACCAAACGAGCTTCGACATCTTCAGTGTCCAGCCATTAATAATCCATCATCGCTGTTGAATCAGAAGTGATTGGTATAGTGGACTTTATAGAGCATCCTCTACATTGAATAGAGATATTACTCAATAGACGTTATATTTTCAGGGCATCTTCCTTGAGTTTAGCCTCGAGTAAAGTTCGAGATGAACAAACTACAACATTTTCCTCACGAAGAACCCTTAATTGGGAGTCACGATCTTTTATCATACCAATCATCGTATTGACATTGTGTTTCAGCCTATTGATTTCAACTTCTTGGATTCTAACAGATTTTAGAATCGCTGCACTCTCTTGGGACGCTTCCCTTTCTACTTCAGAGTCAGACTCGTCAGTAAGATAATCAAGGTAACACATATCCATACTAATCTATTTCGTAGGAACAGAATGTTCATATATATGCAAGATCGACAAGTCTTTCTCTTTAATAGATTTCATATAAACATAACTTTTGTCTCTGGTGATGCGTTTGTCAGAGATAACACAATTGTCCATTGAGTCAGATTGCTACAAACACAGACTTATGAGGTCTTAAACGTGTTTGCCTGCTCTGATACCAATTGAAAAAGTGGGAGTCTAACAACCACACCGAATATTTCGTTTAGGCAATCTGTATGGACTAACTCAAATATAATTCAAAGAGAATCAACTAGATAGTCAAACTCAATCAAGGAAAATATATCCAAGAGTTATATCTCTATTTCTCAATGTAATCAGCAAATCAAACAGATAGAAATCCGCGAGCCTGATTATTATGAGAAACGACTTGAACGGTACCAAAGACCAATGTTCAAGTGTCAATCAATTTCAATCAACAACCAAAGGTTGGATTTACCAATTGATTGAACTACGCATAACCTGTGATATTTCAATTATATAGAAAATATAATGCGGAAAAGAAATAACACAGACACCATAAGTATTGTTAACGAGGAAACCGCAAATGCAAAAAAAACCCGGGACCTAGTCCAGATTTGAACACCAAACTGTATTAAGCTGTTACAGACTCTAGCCTACTACAAGTTAACTTTGGACTGGAATATAGTTGAGCCCTAACCAATCTCACACTGATTAAGGTATAGTCGCGTTCCTTACGCCTCTGAATCCCAGCAGGACTCTACTCACTTGATTCCCTTAGATGATCTTACCCACAACCAAGAGTTGCTACGACCCAAAGTCGAAGACTTGATAAACAAATCTGTCTCACACAGAAAAGTCTATTGAATAGATAAATCTGTCTCCCACAGAAATAACTACAAGTTTTTGTTCCGTCTTTTGATAAATCAAGGTGAACATGAATCAATTGATACACCAGTCTTATATTACTGAAGAACAGCCTAGTAATATCAATCACCTCACAATAACTTAACTATATAGTAGTAGAACAAGTTATTGTGGAATCACAAAGAATGAGACGAAGAGCTTTGTGATTACTTTTTATATCTTACCTATCGGAGATAAATCTCGACCAAATATTAGAAAAGATAGTACTCAATACGATAGAACAAAGTAAGATCAGAACACGTAACTACAGAGAAAATAGTTGGGTGTGGCTTCAGAATCCTAATGAAGTCTTTAATTCGTTAACCTGTAATGGTTTTAGGAAAAACCTAGGTTAAAGGAGAATCGACTCTAGTCGCAACTAGTATCACACAGAGGTGTGGGGATTAGGTTTTCCAGTTGCTAGAGTTCTCCCTTATATAGTCTTCAAATTAGGGTTTGATAACTTTTGAACAAAGCAATCAATATTCACCGTTAGATGAAACCCGATTCAAGATTCAAGCTAATATCTTTCCACCGTTAGATGGTCTTTAGCTTGTTACACACAAATGAAATATACCTTCATTTAGATATGGGTAACCGTACCTAAACGTGTACATTGAGTTGGCTCAATAACAGTTAACCGAAGTTAGCCATATGATCACTTTTCTCTTAACCTTGTAACACTTCTAGATCAATTGATAATCAAATGAATCTAATTATGTTACTCATAGAGTTGTTTAATTGTTTATTTTCTCATAGAAGTATACAAGACACAATTGAAGCAAAATCGTATTGATTCAAAAGAATAAGTTCATGAACATTTTAGCCACGGTTTGCAAAGATTGCATTCCTTAATATATAAATGTATTTGTTCATGAGTATGAAATCATACTTAACCGATTTAAGAACCTGAACCACTTAAGTTTGCAAACGGGTACGCAAACTTAAGTTCCGGACCTTGGTCATAAGCCGACAGTTTTCAAACGGGTACACAAATTTTAACTCCGGACCGAACTTAGTTGAAACCGTTTGCGAACGGGTACACAAACTTGGTTCCCAGACTTCAACAGTTAAATCAGTTTGCGAACTGGTATGCAAACTTAAGTACCCTGACTTAAACAGTTGAATAAGTTTGCGAACGGGTATGCAAACTTCCGGACCTGAATTCTGTCAAAACAGTTCGTACACTAAGTACACAAACTGTAATGTATCCAGACATGGGTTTTATCTCTTAACTTCCATTTAATCATTGAAAAATTCTTAAAAGACGACAATAGCCGTCTCACAAAAACTATTATCTTATAAGCAATTTTCAAGTGATCGAATGATCAATACGAAACATTCCGAGCCTACATCAAATGACTGTCTCACACAAATCATGTAAGATGTTACCAGGTGATTTTCACATCTTTTGACTTTCGTCAAGAATAATGATGAACGTGGTTAAATCGAAAAGCTTTCCAACACATATTTCGAGAAAGATATAAGCGAGTTAAGCTCGGCTCGAAATATCAAATGTGTATAATGTAAAGTTTATATAGCTATACGACTTTTGTCTCAATAGGAGATAAAAAAGAATAGACTTCTGAGTGATAGATGAGTTCAATTCTCCACATACCTTTTGTTGATGAAGTTCCACAAGCTCCCCTTAGTAGTTCCTCGTCTTCAATTGATGAACGCCGTGAAGTCTAAAGCTCAACTACACATTCTATCCTAATCCGAGACATAACTATAAGTAGACTAGAAATCAATACTTATAGTTTTGACAACTAAACTTGACAAACAAGCTTGAGATAGCAACGCTTGCAAGTTCGACCAAGCAGTGCTCTTACAACCTCCTCTACTTCTTCTTCTAACTCCTCAGTCCCAGATTCAAATCTGTTGAAAGCTCAAGAGCTTCCTGAGACTGGGCTGGTGATACCCTTCTAGCAGTTTTAGTTGGCGAGCTAAAACCAACATTGTCTACAATCTATTCCAATACAAAATTTGTTTTAAGAGACCCCGATCCAATGATCTCAACTCGTGTCTCAAGAATATTAATTTTGCTTGCTTCGTCTTCGGCTTGTTTTTTCTTTTCCATAATCAATCTTCATTTAGTTTGTAAATTATCCAACACCTTGTCCTGTTCTAATCTAGCTAGTTCAGATAATTTAGCAACTTCATTGGCATGTCTTATCATCTCCTCATAATCCTTGAAAGCAAAAATTTCCGCAGCTTCCAATTCATCAATTACACCGGGTTCAGTTTGAGCATCGCTAGTCTCATGGATGAGCAAAGCACCAGTTTGGCTTACATGAGAAGCGCCATTTAGACCTGACGAAGTAGTGCCATTACGGACAGGAAAAGTAGTGCCATTAAGACCAGGCGATGTAGCGCCATTGTGGCCAGGAGATGAAGTTCCATCTTCTTTTATTACAGCTTCAGTACCAGAATTTTCAGGACTTCCAAAATAAGTGTGTTTACCAGCAAATTCAACACCTTTACCTTTGCCAACAGTAGCATTTGACTTATCAACTTCAATATTTTGCTGTGTAATATCATCTTGCTTCTTTGAATCCTCAATTGATATTTTAGGAACTCTCTTCTTACGCTATTCATTCTTAAGTTCCTCCATTTGATCATAAAGAGTTTGTTGGTCAATAGGATTAGTTTCAAATTTGGCTTTCTTCTTCAAGTTATTATACTTTTTAGTTCTACAATCAGCCTCAACATGGCCAATAGATTTTCAATAATCACAAAAACTCGGCTTATTCAAAATATCAACACTTTGCCAAAAACCATCCTCTCCCTTCGGATCAATAATAAATTCATATTTGATTGGCTCAGCAAAATTAATATCAATCAGAGCACTGGAAAAATAACCATATTCATGTCTCAATGTTCTAGCATCAACAACCACAGGTTTACCAAGAACCCTAGCTATACGAAACAAACATTCTTCATCTCAAAACTCAATCGGCAAAAAAGGAAACCTACACCACACCGTAACCCTAGTGATTGTCTCACTTTCTGGATCGAACATAGGCGTCCATTCCTGCACCTTAAACTGTTGATTTTTAGCTTTCCACGGACCACCATAATTCACACGTTTCTTGTCTGCATCGTTTTGTAATTTAATAATAAAGTAACCTTTAATCCACGCGATGAACTGAACCGAACCCGTCAATCTCCATTGATTCAATAAATCATTCTTTGCATCATCAAATGTAATCCTCTTAAAATCAAGACGTCCTACCAAACTAAACTTCCAAGCTTCACAGGCCTGAAGATTAGTAGCTCTCGGAAGAGTAACAACAACCTCACCTGTTGAGGTACAGACCGGTAGAAGAGATAAAGTATCAGCGCCAATCTTTGAAGGCTCATGCATACGCCTTTTAAAAAAAGCAGAATATGATCCTCTTTCCTTAGTCTGGCTTGAAACCCCTTCATTGTTCTTATTTGATTCACCTTGAATAGCCACAACACTTAGTTTCCTGTTTATGGAAAAATTAGTGTTTCCATTATTTTTTGGTTTGTAAACGTATCTAGTTTTTAATTTTGATCTTGATCGGTGATTTGTATTCCTAGGTGGAAGAGGAACATGATCAAGATGAGATTGATCACGAAGATCAGGTGGCTTTTGTTGATCCAACGCCATAATCCAGCGCAAAACCTAAGATAAAAAGGACATGAAGAAGAAAAAAGGAAAAGAGAAAAAACCGGACCTCTTTTCCGTGAAACCCTAATATTTTTATATTTTTATTTTATTTTGAGGGATATAAATGATCATGGAACTGACTAGGGTAGTTGAGCATAACCACTCTAGTGTGGTAATGAATAAGATGTTGCAAGAAACAAGCTGGTAAACTGATTGTGCTTTGTTTGGAATCTGGATTCATCCCAGTGTTAACATATTGAAATTCCCACAAAAACATGCTTATAAAAAATACAGTATAAACAACTTACACTAAGAATATATAAATTTTGCACTTTTTACATCTATGACTACATAGTATCTAAAGCCCAACTCGACAAAAAGGAGCCCAAGCTTAAGATTTAACCCACGTCCAGTGGTTAGAAAATCCTAGAAAATGTAAATATCTTAATATGATGCATCTATTGTGATGCTATATCACGAAGGGTTTATTAAGTTTGTCCTCGTGATTCTTACACATAAGACCCCTTATCCTATATGGACTAGGCTTTTCTTAGTTTTTGGACTTGCAACACTAGTTGGTTTTAGTTGCTAGTCTTAACATGGATGAACTACGGTCTTTGTTTGATCCTTTCAAAGTAAAGATTGGGTACGTAGGCATCAGCAATGCACGACACATGTATCATCTAATTGAGAGGTGATTGAAGATTTTGTTAACTCATATTATTTAGGCTCGGTAATGCGAGGCAAGAGATGATTGTTACCATACTTGACGAGGTAGTTCCAGTCCACTCCTTGAATATTCATACAAATTATCAAGATATTCGATATTGACATCACTGATTGCGAATTGGGCATGACCATAAAAGGAAGCTAACTGGTATGCATACAAGTTAGGTAAGCTTGCATAATATACTTGCATCCCAAGGATGATGCAAGACATGAATAACATGAGCCTGGATAGTTCACCATTGGCACGAACAAAATCAGTATATGTATCCATCTCAATATCAAAGCGAAGTAAGAAAGTTGAAAATAGGCTTGCAATGGCCTACAAGTCCAAGACATACTGTTAGAGCATAGCTCGGTTGAACCCACCAAGCGTTGGTATGTCAAGTTTGGTTGTCATATTTTAGTGAATCAAAACTCATTTAAAGAGTCGCTTGATTACATACTAGAATCAACTTCGTATAGGTTAGATTGAAAGTGTTAGGATATGAGACATACAAGTATTACATGAAGACTTGAAGAATGTGAAGAAGTATGGAGCTACAACGACAACATCATCCTTCCTCTTGAGGTTAGTAATATTTGACTTGAACTGTTTCTTTCCCTAACGTATCTTTCAAGTCGTGCATATTGAAAACTTAACTGCGAAGCTGTGTATGAAACTCTAGTTAGACATAATATTAAGGAATACAATACGAGGTTTATTGCTTAACCATTAAACTTTG